>CM065386.1:4787500-5272500 GCA_033060915.1 Euryodendron excelsum | reverse complement strand
CGGTTTTTGAGAAAATGCAAAAGAATACACTTTTTTAGCCTCAAAAAATACCAAACAGTCCCTAAAAATTATGGACAAATAATATTTGGAATATTCAATTCAAGAGAAACATTTTTCATTTTTAGACCAATCCCAAAATATGTCTCACGCGCCCACACTCTCCATAGGTCGAGAGTGGACTTTGTTTGGCCTCCCTTGACCCATTTGGGTCATCTTCCTTACCCGCCAGGTCAAACCCGACCCGAATTTCTGCAAAACAGACCCGGTTGCTGGAAAAAATGATCCAGCCCATTTTTCTTCGCTAAATCTGACATATTAGACACAATTTATGCAATTTAATCACATAAACAAGCTATGTAGACATCAAGAATCATGTTTATGATAATTTTAAGGGATGAAACACAAAATTTATTGGGTTTCCAAGAACCCTAGTTTCAGCTATGACGGCTAGGATTTCAAAACTCAATTTTTTCTAGCACAAACTTGTATAAAAAAATTCGTATGCATCCCAGAAGCAATAATATGTAACCTAATGTAAAGATATACTTAAAATCATAACATATTGAATGATTTTATCAAAAAATTCAAGTTTTGACCCAAAACTTCAAAACCTTAGATCTCTCTCTACAAATGGAGTTAAGTTATATTCTTTATATCAAAACGTTCGTTGTTCCGAGAGGAATAAAAGCCCTCTAAAAGAATTTAAAAAGGATCATTGTATTGTTCAGATTAAATCACACAAGTTTCGCGTTTAACAACTCATAATCGAGTTTAATAGCTTAAAATCACACAATGAGTCCCTAATCCACATATATTAGGCTCTGATACCACATGTAAGCATAAAATTGATCATAAAACATGACCATGAATTATATGTGAACATAGGAACATCAACATGAATCAAGATTCAAGAAGGATGCGAAAACTTACATATTTGTTCCATGGTTTCACGAATCTCTTGGAGCGGCGATTGATCCCGAACAAAGCTTATTGGAGGCTGGTCTTCTGCTCTGTACCCACTACTGTATGACGGAATTTTATAAAAAACTGTCTGATTGTGGGAAGAGAAGGGACCTAACCTCTATATATATGAAAACCCTAGCCACATTGGGCCCTTCTATAAAAAGCTCAATTGACTAATTAGGCTCACACTAATTACCGTCAACCCACATTGATAATAGGTGCACACTAGCCCATGTATAATAAATCAGAACTTTATTGAGTTTACCATGTTTGTCTCATCCAGACTTGAGTCCAACCCGTGTTTAGAAAACACCCACAAATAATGTAAGCTCAATTAAAAATAATCTAACATTTGTAACTCATAATGCCAAGGCAAGTTTATAGGCTCCTAGGCAATTTTACCTACATATATAGAACGTCATAATAACATGTAAAATAGGGATGCATATCATTACAAAATATAAAGCCCTAGTCACTCTTGTTTGCTCACTCTAGGCATTGTCACTCTGAAGAACTTTAACTCAAAAACCAGTAAAAATTGTCTTCTCAGTTCTGCGCGCGGGTAGATCGTGCAATGATTATGAAAGAAATTTTCTTTTGATAATTAGAGATAAATAATTGTTTTGAACTGGGGTCACAATAATTAAATAATTTGTAAACACTATAAAAAGTAAAATAAAATACAATAGCACTAATAAAGCATGAATTAAGAAATTACTTAATACCATTACAGTTCATCTATATAAAATAAGTCTAACCACTCACTTGATCAAGGGTTATAATGCCGCCTCCACTACAAGCTAACTGCTTGAGCTCAGCTATATGAATCAAGTTTCGCCATTTCATGAGTTGATCAATGATCATAATGCCAACCAAAACATGAGCTAAGATATATTTCAGTCTTCCTCAATCCCGAAACATTACCACAATAAAAAAATTATGGTAATAATTCATTTTTTTCATATGTTTTGTGTTTCTATAACTTTCCTATTTACACGATTCAAAGACAAATACCACCTCATCAAACTCCCGTGAATAAAGATGAGTGTCAAAGAATCAGCAGATTAACATTTCAACCAAACCACCATCCTAGACCATTTTACAATGGAGAGTTGCACCTTTAGGGCCAACCTAACTAGCAATGGAGTCAATAGCACCATGACAACATAACTACAACAGAGAAATGGAAATCAATTCAACCATCATATGATTCCAATTGCGACAATGTAACCACAAAAATATAATAGCCTCCGAGCACCAAATTATGCAATCAACACCCTTAATTGAAATTACAAAGTAGAAACACAGCTTTTTCCTCAATGATCTCGCCATAAACATCCCAAAGGTCAATTTTACACAAACAAGGCACAAAAATACCTTCCCAAATCAATCTTAGAGTATGTCTTAGTGAGTTACGTCTACTATTCACAAGCATTACACATAAGCATGTCAGAGGTGCACATCCATATTATATGCAAGCTTTTGGCCAAGCTTCTTTGGGTATGACACAATCCATGAACTGATATTCTGCAATAAATTTAAAAGAAAAATTAGAATATATAGAGAAAATGTAGTTATTGCAAGAGCAACATTTCACAGATACTGGGACAAAATTACAAGAATTTTCAGCAAATTTTGTGAATAGAGGTCCAGCAGAGCTGCAAAGTTATAGCAAAGGCAAAATGAGTTTATGATGTATACCAACTTATCTAATTAGCAGTTATTTATCCTATTAAAATAAACTATCATCAGACTTTGTCTCACACGCAGTTTTGGTATAGGATGGTCTCTCAAGGAAAATAACTGTATGCTGACATTTGCCACAATTATGACACAAACGAAAAAAAAAAAAAAATTATGCCACTCGGCAAAATTAGAATTTTACAATATGACTACAAGTGCAAATGGAAAAAAAAATAAAACAAATAAGTTCCATGGACATCACAGGGGCACACCTCTAGTAGATGGCAAATCCAAACATGCTCATGCATCACTGGTCCATCCCATTCTTAAATTGTGGATTATTTGTTAACGAAAATGCTACCTATCACTAGGTATCACCAAGACAATATCATGTTACTTGAATTCTTTTAAATTTTTGAAGTATCTGTGTCGGACACTTGACACTAGTTGGGATGCATCTAACAAGAATGTATAACTAATTGAGTTAACTATAAAATTAAGTATAGGACTTCCATTTTATATATGAAATGTTATATTTTAGCTTGTAAATGTTATTTTACCTTAAAAACACAAAAGAAGTATTTAAAAAATATAAAATCTAACCGTGTCCTAGTGTCCTTGTACATGAGAATTAGAAAAATTCGATACTTAGACACACATCCGCACCCGACCCCCGTATACCCGAGTTCAGGTAAAGATGATGATGTTGCAACTAAAGCTGTGTTGATCATCTTTAGGACTAAAGTTGTAAAGATGATGACGGCCAACAGCTCTACTGCACCTGACACCCAACTAAAGTTGATGATCATCTTTAGGACATACAGAGCAGCTGGATCAAAATTAGATAGAACATGAAGCAACTAAAGATGATGATGAAGATGATGGGGGAAGATTATAATATTATTGATAGAATATCCACTTAATTCCTATGATCTTTCATTAGTAATTGGTTTCAGATTTTCTCTATTTTCTCTGCTTTTGTTTAAAAATACAGAAATCAATCAAACACATGCTATTTAGCCTGCATTAATGGTTAAAAAATCTAGGGTTGTACACTACTTCTCTAAATGTGCACTTTATTAGGACTTATTTATGTCTACAAAAATTGCCCTTAATCGAGCCAAGATAATCCAACATTTTTTTTAGTAACCTCACGACGACCTTTGTGTTTGCTATGCCCTTAACTGGAAGTTGATGGAGATGGAGTAACACACAAGGTTTACTTTCCTATTAAAAGCACATGCTACTTACCTACTTTAATCATTAAAATCTACCATGTTATACTACTTCTCTAAATGTACACTTTATCAAAGACTAATTTATGTGATGGAGCCAAGATAATGCAGCATTTCACTCCATAACCCTATGACGTCATTTGTGTTTGCTATGCCTTTAACTAAAAGTTCATGGAGATGAAGTAACAAACAAGCTTTACTTTGCTTCTCCAGTTTCACACCCTCAACGCTTTCCTAACATACTACTGTTGCGCCCAGATTTTTCGCACCCGAGGAATACTCACACAAGCGGGAAAAATGCTATACTCTCTCGTTAGAACTCACCCTCCTAGAAGAATGAGTACGACTAGGTTTGAATTGAAAATTTGATTTGAAATAAGGACTTTTGAAAACAATTTGGAGTCGCCACCTAACTTGATTAAGGTGAGTTAGGTCACCTAAAAACTAAGCATAATCCAAGAACTACACTTAGGGTTTTGAAAAACGATTTTGAAATTATCTCCTCAAGAGAGGGTTTTTAAGAAAACAGGTTGTTTGGCAACCTTTTGAAAACATTTAGCCCTTTTTGAAAAATAACTCCGTTTTGGTCTTTGAAAACAGTGATCTAGGCTCGGAGGTTGGTTACGTGTAGAGAAGACGCACTAAGCTATCACCCTACCCCGCCCTTTCGGTACCTACATGTCAATCTACCCCAGATTCGCCTATGAGAGTCTTTAACTAACTATAGTTCAACCCTATTCACTTTAGAAAAACAATGTTTAAAAAATATGATGCATGATATGCAAGTGCAAAATAAGAGAGAGTTGGAAAATAGATTTGAAAAGAGTTTAATTTGATTTGAAAATTGAAATTGGAAAGTGTGAAAATTTGAAAATAAAAATTTGAAAATAGGAATTTTGAAATTGAAATTTTTAAAATAGATTGGAATTTGAGATTTGAAAAGATTTTGGAAACCGCACCCATGAGGGTGGAATTAAAAGTTTAAAAAGTGTTGTGACCGCACCTATGAAGGTTGCCTACGTATCCCTTTGGGGGAATCAAGTCAGTCGTAGTTTGGACAAGAGTCCGATTGAAAAGAGATTGATTTGATGAGAGAGATTGGATTGAAAATTGGATTCGATTTGAGATTAGAAGAGGAGATTGGAAATTGCAATTGAGAAGATTGGATTTTGATTTGAAAAGATTGATTTTTGGAAAGACTTGGTTTTGGAAAGATGGAGGTTCAGGAAACCTAGACTTAGGAAAGATGAGACTTAGGAAAGACTCAAGAGTTCAAGAAAGATTGGATTGGAATGTTGAATTTGGAAAGATCTTGGAAGATTTGGATTAGGAAAGTTTCGAATTAGGAAAGAGTCATTTTTGGAAGGTTTTGAAATTAAGAAAGTTTCAACTTAGGAAAGTTTTAGGTTTAAGAAAGTTTTCAACTTAGGAAAGTGTTGTTTTAGGAAAGGTTTTGAAATTAGGAAGTTTCGAAAATTGGAAAGTTTCGAATTTGGAAAGTTTTGAAATAGGGAAGTTTTAAAAATTAGAAAGTTTGGAAAACAAGGAAGTTTAAAAAATAAGAGAGCTTCGTTTTGGGAAAGGTTTGAAAAAGGAAAGTTTTCAGTTTAGGAAATGTTTGAATTAAGAAAGTTTTGAGTTTAGAAAAGTCTTAGATTTGAAAAGATGTTGAAGTTTTGGAAAGTTTAGAATTTTGGAGAGATTTAGATTTAGAAAGATTTAACTTGAGAAAGTTTCAAATTTAAAAAGTTTTGAATTTGGAAAGATTTGAAATTTAGAAAGTTTAAGATTTAGAAAGTTTTAGGATTTTAGAAAATCTTAAGATTAGGAAATGTTGAGTTTAGGAAAGAATTGAAAGCTTAGATTTGAAAAGTTGAGATTTAGAAAGAGGGTAGAATTAGGAAAGGGTTGAATTAGGAAAGATTTGAAAGTTGAGTTTTAAAACTTAGGAAAGATTTTATGTTCAAGTTTTGGAGACTTAAGATTTAGGAAAGTGGAGGATTAGGAAGGATTTGAATTAGGAAAGATTTGGATTTGGAAGGGATTGGATTTAGTTTCGAAAAGAAAAGATTTGATTTTGTTTCCAAAAACGGATGACGGAATCTAGTTTTCTAAATAGGGAGATTTGATTTGGTTTCCTAAAGGGAAGGTAGGATTTGACTAGGATTTGAAAAGGGAAATTCTAGAAACCCTAGTTTTGGAAAATCGTAGTTTTGACGAAGAAAATAGGTTTTGGAAACGTGTATCATTCGAATGTGAAAACAAGGGGTTTTGGAAACCTAGGTTTGGGGCAAAGTTTGAAAACCATGTTTTTGAAAAGAAAATTAGGATTTCCTAATTGTGGGTTCTAAGGCTTGACTTGGGCTCCAAGAAAAGAGTTTTTGGAAAGTGTGTTTTTGGAAACGAAGGTTTTCTAGAAGGGAAATCCTAGGGAGGAGTTTTTGGAAAGTGTGTTTTTGGAAACATAGATTTTGGAAGGAAATCCTAAAGAGGAAATTTCTAGAAGGAAGATTTTGGAAAGAGAGTTTTTTATAAAGGTTTTTGAAGAGAGTTTTTAGGAAGGTGAATCTAGGGAGTGTTTTTAGAAAGAGATTTTGAGGAGAGGATTTTGGAGAGGAATTGAAAAAGAGAGTTTTGAAAAATAGATTTTGGGAGGGAGTTTTTGAAAACAACTTTGGAGAGGAGAGTTTTAGGGAAGTATGTTGAAAAAGAGATTTTTAGGAAGAGGGATTTGGAAAAAGAGTTTTTTAAAAGGTCTAAAAACATTCTCACTTTCCTAAAGCGATTCTAGCCATAAGAGGGCTAGAACCACTTTAAGAAAGTGGTTTTGGAAAACAATAAAATTTAAAAATATAGACCAAAAATGTCACTTTTAATGTAACACTTTCCTAAAGCAACCCTAGCCATGGAAAGGCTAGAATCACCCTAGGATTGTGGTTTTGAAAACAAGTTTTTGAAAAAGAGGTTTTGATGCAATTTTGAAAACAAGTTTGAAAACGATTTTGAAAACGAGTTTGAAAACGAATTTTTAGAAGATGCAAGATCATGATATGCACAATGCAATTTGGGGTCGTGAACATACAAAGCTAAGGCTTCACCACATAATCAAGGGGGCCGGACCCACGTGGTCTCTGGTTAGACTAGAAGAAAGCCCCCGACACGGTGACTCTCCAACAGTCTAATCCTACACATGGATCGGGAGTCCCCTTGTTTCAAGCATGCAAAGAAAGGGGGGGAAAGAGATGGGGGATTAAAATAGAGAAAACCCAAGTGGGTTAGAGAGAGAAGAGAGAGGGGGGAAGTGCAGAAAATTAAAAAGGGAGCCTACCGTATGTCTTGTTTATTTTGCGAGCCGTGCTGTCTTCGGTCTTCGGTCTTCAGTCTTTAGTCTTTGTCTTGATCTTCACCTTCAGTCTTCAAAAGTTGTCTTCAAGCTTTGGATGGCAGCTCTTCAAGTTTTCAAAAGATAGTTGAAGGCTGGTGTATGTGTGTATGGGAATGTGTATGAGTGTATAGGAGGCTAGGGTTTGGTGTAGGGTGGCTAGGGTTTGGGAAACCTAAGGAAACTAGGGTTTAGGAGGTGCTCGAGCTCTGTATATCGAAATATGGGATCTTTAGGTTAAGTTTGCAAACCCTTTTCACGTTGAATGAGGCTCTGTATATATAAAAGCTGGACAAACCTGGCGCCTGTTGCAGTGGCGCCAGGGCAAACTTTACACTGGCGCCACTAGAAGTCGCGCCAGGCCATTTTTTGGCTTGGCGCCGCTACTAGTGGCGCCAGCCAATTAGGAAAGGCTTAAGGTCGGCAAGTAACGTATCTTTGACTAGATTTGAGCGCCTGTACTAGTGACTACCATGCAACTTTTAGCCTGGCTTCACTAGGAGTGACTCCGGAAAATTCGGGAATGATTTGGAGGAGTCGGGAATGACCCGGAAGGCTGGAAAGGAGCAGGAACACTTAAAATAGTGTCCTGGAGATATTTGACTTGAAAAGTGAAGATAAGATGTGTCGGAAAGGTTGACCGAGCCTTTAGGGGCAAAACGGTCAATCGGACCGGAAAACTGCCGAGACAGACTCAAACTGTCCCGGAAGAAGACTTGGGATCTGAAAAGATTATTCAGGATGTTCCCAGAGGTTGCTGGTTTGATTTCCAGAGCCGGCGTGGTCAGAAAAGGAGACCGGCCCGCCAGGGGCAAAACGGTCATTTCACACCGGGTTGGCCGGAACTGACTCAGAATGATTCGGAAAGGTAAAAGGAAGTTGAGATTACTATAAAAAGTAGTCTCAGGAGGTTACCGGTTTGATACCCAGAGCCGGTGTGGTCGAAAAAGGAGACCGGCCCTCGAGGGGCAAAACGGTCATTTTGTATCGGGTTGGTCGGAACCGACTCGGAATGATCCGGAAAGATAAGGGAAGGTTGAGAGTACTATAAAAAGCAATCTCAGAGGGTTACCGGTTTGATACCAAGAGCCGGTGTAGTTCCCGGGGCATCCGGATGCCTAGGGGCAAAATAGTCATCTTGACCGAAAAGTCTCGGACAAGGTCCAAAGGACAGTTTGGTCCTTTTTCACCAAAGTGGGTTAACAGACAATGGTGTTGACCTGGGTTTTGAGTGTTTCCGCCACTCTAACGGTGGTCGTCGTGGTACAGGGATTTGTTGCCAATTCCCTATATCGACCTATTTGTGAGTATTTTCGCTACTCTAACGGTTTTGTGAGTAGTTTCGCTACTCGAACGGTTTTGTGAGTAGTTTCGCTACTCGAACGGTTTTGTGAGTATTTCCGCTACTCTAACGGTTTTGTGAGTATTTCCGCTACTGGAACGGTTTTGTGAGTATTTCCGCTACTCTAATGGTTTTGTGAGTATTTCCGCTACTCTAACGGTTTTGTGAGTAGTTTTGCTACTCGAACCGTCTCAAGGAATAAACTGTCTCGAGAGAGGGATTGGAAAGGGGTCTTACCATCTCCGAAGAGACGTGCCTGGATTGGAACCGTCTCGAGAAATAAACTGTCTCGAGAGTGGGATTGGAAAAGGGTATTACCGTCTCCGAAGAGACGTGCCTGGATTGTGAGTGTTTCCGCCACTCTAACGGTTTTGTGAGTAGTTTTGCTACTCGGATGAGGTTGATGATTTGTGAGTATTTCCGCTACTCTAACGGTTTGGTGAGTAGTTTCGCTACTCGGACTGTCTCGAGGAATAAACTGTCTCGAGAGAGGGATTTGAAAAGGAATAAGAAAGAACAATGCCCCTAAGGGTATTTTGGTCATTTTGCCTCTATTTGGGCGTGACAGGCCCGCGAAGCGATGGAAAGATGGAATTTGGACCTAGAGAATTGGTTTCGATAGGAATATGCCCACAATGACTTGAAAACAAGTCTGGACGGAGTGTAGACTGCCGAGCGTTCAAAAATGGGATGCTTACAACTACTACAGATGTTGTCAGCCGTTTGAACGTTCATAAAGAGCGACTTACCAGCGCAAATGTTCAATTCATGCAGGTGGTGTGCTGAAGGTTCATTTTGTACCAATCCAGGAACATAACAGAGGATATTTGATGCGGTTATGAATACAGAGCCATCTATGAAACATGTGCATGCTTTCGTAACTTTATCTTGTTCTTAAACACTTCAGCAACCACCAATGACGTAACTATTTACCTTGCGAGCACTTATTTCTGAAACAGTACAATAGTCCCTCAATTTCAAACAAACGTCATGTTTTTTGTTCTTATTTTATATATGAAGGTGCATTTGAAGAATCTCTCTCTCTCTCTCTCTCTCTCTCTCTCTCTAACTGAGTGGTTTCAATTGCGTATCTCTGTTTACGCCATGATTCTCTTTGCTTTCAAACCATTCTTACATCCATATTGCTATCTAAATGTCTTTTGATAGAATATGCAAATGTGTGCATACGTATATGAGTTTTATGCATTCTATTTTTTTTTGTTTTTTTTTTGACACTCTTACATTGCAGCGATTTAAGAGCCTCTTCTAATTAATTATTTATCGCCTAACGAAAAAAAGAATTTTCAATTGTACATAACTAGTGTTGTTAAAAATGTGCAGGGTTGTCATGCATCTTCCAACATGCGCTTCAGCAGCCTTTACTTCGATTATGGCGGAAGCTCGGGCCTGTTTGGAGGCAATGAAATGGAGTTTATACCTACACCAAGGTGCTTTTTAAACAAAGTCAAATGGTTTTAGACTTATTTATCAAATTCAAGTTACTCGAGAAGTTGTGAATTCAAAACACAACTTTAAATCTAAAACAATCTGAATTTAGTAATTAAGTTTAAAAACAATCCTGGTTTGATAATAAACTCCAAATGAAGTGGCTGCGCCGTCAGCGGTATTTCTCGGGCAAGATTGGATACGGATAGCTCATTGGTTTGCACTGTTCGGAATGAGTTGGAGGATCTCTTTTTTTGGACATTCTGCTTTCTGGTTTGGTGTATGGATGTATGTTGTATTTGTATTTGTATTTGCAAGGTTAGTAGGAAGGAGGTGGATCTGGCTCACAGATTGGCAAAGTCTGCTTTAAGACAATGCCGGTCTTGAACTGATACTGTACTGTACATGTTGCTGGTTTAATCTTAGTCCTGTCATTTTCAAAAATTAAAAAAAAATAAAAAGATTTTGTTCGTCAGCAGTGCTAAAGAGGCTTTACACTGATCTAAAATAGCCGAATGGATCTCAATAGAATTAGATGAACCAATCCGGCATCTCACGAAAACTCCGTGATCCAGACATACATTTTTATTTTTATTTTCTGACAATAGTTAACCCCTGTTTGCTATTATTTCTGAAAACTGTTAAATTTCAATTGGTTTAAAACAAGTTTTCAGCTGTTAAATTTCAATTGGGACATACATAGAAGAAATAATTGGGTGTAGCGTTACCATTTAAACCATAATTGGGAAACCAATGATATTCTTTCTGGCTCTGAAACTTTCTGTCGTTTGGCCTAGAAGACCTGCTGCTTCTGAATTGGCGTTGCTTTGGTCACGCCCTTCCCTTCGAGAAACAGAGAAATTCAAAGAAATAAGTGATTGGGACGGTAGGAGAAAAATCGATTGTTGAGGAGCAGCAGCATCCACTTCAGGGGAATTCTGAAAAAACAAAAAGATTATATAAATGTTATAAGGGGATGCTTTTGTTTATATAAATGGCGAGAAAATTTATCAAGAGCTACCTATCTGGGTTTATGGGCTGGAACGAAAATTTGAAGTTTCTTGGTGATATTATGAGTTCGGATCAAAGAAGCTAGGATTAGGGAAAATTGTTATGGTAGAGTTTTAAAAGTTTTGCAATTGTAAGGTTAGTGTTTCTCCTAACCAATTACATCCAAATCTATTAAGGTGGAACAGCAAAAATAAAATAAAAATCAAACATTGCATTTATACTAACCTCAGTATTTCATAATCCATCCCCTAACTCCGCCAGTGACTTGCAAGACCGGTGGACCTTGTAAAAGCAGAGAAAGGGTTGAAGGACATTCTTGGCATTTGGTTCATCCCACTCCAGCGATTCCCACCATTCCATGTCTTTGTCTACCTTGATCTTTTTAAGAGCCGTGGGAGCGGAGAATTGTCCATTAACAAAGGGCAGAGAGAAAGGGAGCCTCTTCAGCTTGGGACATTTTCTTATTTCAATTACTTCAATGGAATCGCAAACCATTATTCCTTCACAGATGCTCCTCAATTCTGGTAGACCATAAAGGCACAACTTCTTTAAATATGGGAGAGGGAATCGGGTATTGTGATTGTCGGCATCAGCATTATAACTTGTTTCCATGCCTTCATCTTCATCATCAAGTTCTGTTACTGTTATCTCCTTCATTTGATCACAACCCTCGACCGTTATCTCTTTGAGGTTTCGGAGGTGCCGCAGCAGCAAGCGAGGGGTGAACAGCTTATTGATTTGGGGACAATCTGCAATGTACAACACTTTAAGACTGGAAAAGGTGCCAAGTGGCAACTCCCACTTCCTCGACCTCCTAAATGGGCCCTGAAATTGGGCAATTCAGAGAGATGCAATGTCCCAAGGCTTTGAAATGGGACGCAGCAGCAGGACTCTCCTTGACATCCATCAACTGCTGCTTCTTCTGTCTCAGAGGAGGACACCGTGAGGATGGACTCTAGCCCCTCACATCTCCATATCATGCATTGCTTCAGGTCTCTTGCATTACTACTCAATGATGGGAAAACATCACACAAGCAACTGCTGCTGGCAAAACTGCATTCCTCAATATCCAGGAACTCAAGGTCGTAAGGCAGCAAAATGCCGTCTTCTCCTTCTCCTCCTCGCTTGATAATGGCCCCCTGCAATGTCACAGCTTTTCTATATTTGTGTAAAGTTTTATGTCCATGAGAAGGTTCAGATAGCTCAAGAAAATACTTGTTCAACAACATTCCACAGCATTGCTGCAGAGATTTCACAAGTCGGTTGAAACCATGAACATCATTCAGCCAGACTTCAAATTCTTCCAGCTCCCTCAACCCCTCCAATTCCTCTGCTTGTACGTCTACAGGTCCTGATACACAGTACAGTCTGAGGCATTGGAGAAGGGAGAGTCTGCCTAATGCCCCACTTGGTATCATCTCCAGATTTCTTGTGCGTTCCATATTTAGAGTTTTGAGGTGGACCAACCCATCCACACCTTGAGGTATTTCTTTAATTGCTGTATAACTGAGGTCCAACTCTTGTAACACGCTAAGCTTTCCCAATGGAGGCACGTACGTAAGTGACTGACACCATCCAAGCAACAATGCAGTGAGATTCTCCGAGTCCGATATGCTTGAAACAAGAGTCTCTGACAACTTAAGGACCATAAGGGCGTGCATGTGCTAAAGAATGAATCTGCAATCCTCACTAGAGGATTTCGTTTCAAAATCAAAGCTGAAAGTTTGGGACACCTTGGCGATATCCTTGAAATTTCTTCTATCTCATTCTCCATCAAAGAAACCTTCTCCAGATCTTCAGTCCATTCCTGCTCATCTGGTATTTTACTCAATCCAACACGGGCTTTTACCTTGAATCGAGGATGGCTCTCCTTTGTGATCTTTAGTGCCATCTCCCTAATCAAATCATGCATCTTCACACCTCTCACCAGTATCAGTACGCTTGCAACTTTTCAATAAGCAGGCCTTTTCAAGTTTATTCAACATAGTGTAACCCTTGTCAAACTTTGCTTGCCAACTCTTCCTTTCGTCTATCAGTCCCTCAGAAATGAAATTTCCTAGGAGTTCATCTCTTTTTATTTTATAGTCTTCAGGATACATCGCGCAATGCAAGAAACAATGCTGCAACTTCATATCATTCAGGCGACTACAACTAAATTTCAATATCGGGAACACCTCGATTTCCATGTCTTCTTGCCCCATTGTAAGTTCTTTCAATTCTTCCAACATATTCCTCCACACACGAATGTCATTCACCCCTCTCATGCTTGCAGCAATGGTTATAATCCCTAGTGCCAAACCATCACATTTGGCCGCCACAGACATTGCAATATCTGTTACTTGTGGAGAGAGTGCCGTGTGCTGCCCAAGTTTCTCACTGAATAAGTTCCAAGCTTCTTCCTCAAAAAGAGGCTTCACTTTGATTTTTTCTTGGCACTCCATCCCAAGGCATACGTCCAATTTGCGAGTAGTTAGAATCAACTTACATCCGTTCACTCTGTCAGTAATTCCAACTGTATCTAGAGGAATTTTATTCCACACATCATCCAAAATGAGTACACATTTTTTCCCTCTTTTAAACGCTTTTGACAATACTGCTGCCCTTTTTCTCTCATCGTCCTCATTTGAGAAACGTAAATTCAAATTTTTGGCAATCTCATTCTGCAATTTGCGAATGCTGCAGTCTTGTGATACAGTAATGCAATAAACAGGATCAGATGTCTTTCGAAGTCTATTGTAAATATGAGAAACCAAAGTTGTTTTGCCCACTCCCCCCATTCCATAAATTCCAATGCGCAATACCTCATCGTCCATTAAGATTGTCCAAATTTTCTCTAAATTTTGCTTAAATCTTTGTCCAACTAATTTTGGTGCCAATAGAGGTTCTCCTCCAGTCTCATGTACATCAAGTAGAAGCCCCCCTGGAAAATAGCCTTGCTCACTGAGTTCCGTAACTTCTCCAATTAATGTATCAATACGATTTTTCAAGAATAAAACTGAGGCAATGCTCCTTTCTTGTACTTCTTGTTCTATGCTCTGGAATTTATTTCTCTTCCGTTCTACATCTGCCAACCAATTTTCAACTTCCCTTTTTCGTTTCTTTCTTGATTGCAATTTTGCATTTTCTAGTTCTTCATTTATGTCGTTTGCTCGGCATCTCAACGCTTCAATTTTGCTCCTGAGTGTTTCCATCGTTCCATCTAGGCCTTGGTAACTACTAAACTTTCGTGCAATGAAGTTCACAAGCATCTCTCTTGCCATAGCACTGCCTGATACCAAAAAAAAAAATTACAACGAAAGAAAATCATTATTTGAAAACCTTTGTGCTAATGGTGATTGGAAGTTGTGGTATCACCTCCATTGAGCATTGGCTTTATACTATGTTTGGTACAAGAGAATGAAATGGTCATTTATACTTTCATTCTCATTCTCTTAAAACTACTATTTAAAGGTGAAATAACTATTCTCATGAAATAATCATTCTTACATTTTATTGAAATGACCATTCCCTATTTCAAGAGTGAGAATGGTCATTTCATTACCAAATGAAACAGCATAAAACAAAACTTAATAAGATTTTTGTTGTCAAATTTCTTTTAAAAAATATAAAACATGTTTGGTAATTATTTTTTTGATTTTAAAAATTTTTAAAAATAAAAAATATTTAAATATTTAAAAATATTTAAAAAATTGAAAATTCTCATCATCACCGCCACAATTAACCACCACCATTGTCCACTGTCAACCACAATCATCCATCATCTACCGACACTGCTACCCCCACAGTCGTCACCGTCCTACTGCCACCACCCACCGTTGGTCATCGCCACCACCCCACCACCACTGCCGTCACTGCCACCAACCACCACCTCCACCCTGCCACCAACCGCTGCTGCCGCCACCGTCGTCATTACAAATACTTAATAATATTTAATGATTAAATAATATATATTATTAATATTTTGTATAGACATAATATTGAATTTTCATATCATACACATTTTATTCTATTCTATTCTAACATTGTTCATTTGTGGTACCAAACAAACGAATGAAAATAACTATTTCATTCCATTCCATTCTTAGTCTTATTCCATTCCTTTTCATTTCTTTGTACTAAACATAGCCTTACTCTCTTTCAACCCTTAATCATGCTTGATTACTTTAGGGATAGTAGAAGTATTTTATTTTATGAAGTTAATTTTTCTGTTCTATGTAGGCCAATATTCTTCCAATTACATTTAGTCACTCTTTTTTAAATACCTGATAATGTTTGGTAGGTTGAGAGTTAACATGTGTCTAGAATTCTCTAGCCCTCGCTCTCTAAATATTTTCCCTCACGTACATATGTGCTCTCACTCACTGCAGACCAAGCAGACGCAATTATCGACAGAAGACTTCACTAATCCAGTTATACACGCTGCCTGCCTACACGTACAAATATAAGACCTTTGAGATCCGTGTGGACTGTGTGAAGATAGGACACACCTATGAGTGGAGATTTGGTGCTAAACACATGTAAGTGAGATGCTGAGCAACTTTAATGTGTAACACACAGGCTGGTGTTACACCTATGAAACTGTGAATAATAGAAGGTACTTGTGTGTAATGCAATGCATTATTATAACGTGTAATTTTGGTGGGTTATAAATATAGTTGTATTATTGGTGAATATTTAAAATGTTATTTAAGCTTACCCTGCATACTCAAGCAACTCAACATCATATGGAGAATATTGCCGATATATATCTATATAATAAAACACAATTTTTTTTTTAAAAATGTCTTTTTCACATTTGTATCCAACGGCTTAATTTATTTTTATAAACAATATATGGTTAAGATTGTTTAACAACTTCTCCTTCACTTTTGATTTTCTTCCTCAAAAGATCACCATCAATGGGTCCAACTTTTGTGATACTTTACATAGGGAGAAATAAAGGTGAGCTGAGAAAATAAAAAATTTCAAAATTCAAACAATCTTTCTCTTTCAAAATACAATTCTTATATTCACAGCATTTCTTTTTTCTCTCTAAATATTTCTTTTTGTCTCTCTATCTTTATAGAAAAACTCCTCTCAACCTTCTGTATCTCTCTCGGGAGTCTTTCCAATCCTTACAAATCCTAGAGATTTTATTTCTTTAAATTTTTTGGTTGATTTTCTCACTGGTCAAATACCACGCGAAAATCATTTTCAACGTCAGAATTGACGATATGCAATCAAGTCGATAAAGGTGTATTCTAATTTGATAGATTTATTGCACTTAATGAATATAATATTACTTTTATTGTGCACAAACAATATTTTGTTTGGGAGTACCGTATGCACGGGTAATCTAAATTACAATCCTATTATCTTTTTCTGCCATGTTCAATCCCTTTATTTCATTTTTCTACGGGAGAAAATGACACGTTTTTCTTGCAATAATGGACGCGAGCTTTATCTGTAAGAGAATGAATGATTAAGATAAGTCCATATATAGTAGCTAATAAGAAAAATGGAACGAGGAACAATACCAAAAAAACAAAAACATGAAACATCGCCTAATATTTTAGGAAGAACCAATTTTCTAGAGAAGATGATACCACAATCTGCCACATCAATTAGTTTAAATTTTTAGTTATTCGTTGAATGAAATATATGTTAACTTTTAGTGAATTTGTAAAATGACAAGTTAACATAAAAATAAGTCATTCAACTGATTGAAGAAATACCATGCAGCCGCCACTGAAATTAATCAAAGGTTATTGTTGTTTATGCATCTTTGTATAGATATCATCTGTATCGAGAAATTAAAAGCACTCGACCCAAGCAGAAGAGAAAATGCTTATGCATCTTTCCAAACATAAAATGGAACATATGCAGAGAGATTCTAAGCAAAATAATCAATTTCTTAAGAGATCTTCGGGTCGCAGGTACCTGATCTTGAAAGCTGACACTTCTGGAAAGATAAAAATAGCTTGCAATGGAAGCTCAGAATCAAAATCCAAGAAAACCACCCAACAAACAGCGAACGCCCTTCCTCTTGCAAATCCTTCTGAGAGTAAACAAGTGAAATTGAGAAATTGAAAACATGAGAGACCGACTGACCAACCTTCCAGGAAGTTGCACTAATTAGTTTAATCAGAGAAAGGCAGCTTGAAGGTTTTTTGTTAGAAGGTTCAACCGAACAAGCGTGAGAAGTTTTCTTCTGCAAGAAAGGTCAATGGCAACCAGCCAAGAGCAAATGGCACGCCACCGATCATCCGATAAATGATAGGGTGTTTGGATGATGGCATTTTTAGCAGCTTAGAGCTTAGAGTCTATTTAGTTGGGTTTTTTAACTTGGCTTTTTTAGATTATAGGCCAAAAAAAGTCCGTTTTCGTTTTCTTCTATTAAAATATTTTTAATTTTTATAAAGTTGATTGGCTGAATTGCTCAATCTTTAAGCCACGCACCACTGTGTGTCAAAGCCGCACATTTGGTACCACAAGCGCCGAAGATAATTTATTATTTTGAATATCAGCAGCTATATATTTATTTCCCTCTGTTGTTGATCACATCACATGTGACATAACCTCCTCCCACGCTGATAAAAAGCACGTCAAACAATGATGGTAAATGTAACGAAGAGGAAAAGTAAAACAAAAGGGCATGTTGCTTAATTTTTTCATGTTTGCATCCCTATATGGCTCCCCCATGGAAGGTGGAGAGTCATCCTTCTTCCCCTCAGCCTCGTCCTTTGTTTGGAGTACCTTCAATCTTCTCGTCAGGCTTCCTACTGTTTACTGCTAGCAAATGGGAGTTGTAGTCCCGTCATTGGTTGGAGTGGGCTCCTTCATTAGACTTGGTGAATCTGATATAGGAGCTTGAGGAATAACTTCCTCATGCTTTTGCCGGGTTTTTTCAGTAGAGCTCTACTATCACATTATTGGGATCGCCAGATTCGTCGTACGCGTAGGAGCTTAGAAGCAATCAAATAAAAATACACACATCAAATAGACATAAAATTTAATGTAGTTCACTCAAACAACTAGGACTACATCCACACAGGTGAAAGAGAGATTTCACTATTATAGTAGATTTTACAACATGAGACACCAAAAATACCCAAGCCTCTTTGAAACAATAACTATTTTCCCACTTAAGAGTATTTTTTTCTGTCTTTACTCACTGCACACTCTCCTTACAAATCTTACACTTTTCTCTTTTCAATTTCTCGAACTTCTTCGACTTTGCTATATCTCAAGGCTTCTGCCTGAAGAGATATTTATAGTTGCTCCTCCCACTGTGCATCTTTGTCAGAACTAAATTTTTGTTAGCTGATTTGTTCGACGTCATGTGCGGCTCGAAAAAGACAACCCCAGCACCTTCGAGGAAGAAAACAACACGGCTGAGGTAGAAAGAATATATGGCCGACACACTTTCGTTTCTTCCTTTTCTTCTTTTGCTTCCTTCTCTCTTTTTCTTCCTTTGCTTTTTGAATTTCATTGGCTTGTAATGATGGCTGGGCACTCCACCCTCATGGGGGTGGAGCCCACGCCCATTAATCATCCTCTCACCACATGTGAGTGGGACTGCACTACCACGACCACTGCTCATCCATTGTGCCATCATCCGAACACTACTCCGTCTGATGTGTCGTCAATTGTTAGCCATCGATCAGCTACACATTCCTCTGCCATACCCAAACTAGTATAGCTTGCACCCTCATTGAGACGCCAACACCCCCTTCACAGAGCACTTGTCAACACTCCCTCGCCTAAAGTGCCTGCACCCCCTTGCTTGGGATGCCTTTTGTGGCTCCATCCCTCCTTCATGTGCACAATTGGAGAGATTATCATGGTCACCGCCACTATCCAAATCCAGAGCGATTGAGACCCATTTCGTATTAGGTGCGCACCTTTTCGTCACAACTGTCTCATTTCCTCTATCTGGAGCTTTCGTACAAACTCCTTACAGTTGTTCCGCTTGCTTCTGGCCAAAATCTTGCACACTTTTTACTCTGCTCACCCACCTACCTGCACGTTGTCCTGTACTCTTGCATCTACCACGTGTGTGTCTCTGCAACTGATGATCAACCTATTTGTACATATGACTCACCTGTGCATACCGTCGTCCTACATTGCTCGTCGTTTGTTTGACTGTAGCTCCTCTTGTCACAACACTTCCCACAAACCTGCACAAGTTGCCAATCATCTGTCCTTGTAGCACGATCTTGTCTCCATTGGAAATCGTAATAACTCCTCCCTCAGATGAGAACTTGTATCCGCTGGAAGCTAGCATTCCCCAATATATCAGTTTATTCTTCAGATCTGGCACATGCTTCACGCCAATCACAGTCACAATTGTTCCGTCAAACATGCAAAACCGCACTATCCCCACACCAACAACTTTGCTCTTGTCATTGTTAGCCATTTTAACAGTACCACCATCACATGCCTGATATGTAGCAAACTGTTCTCTGACCGCACACATGTGAATCGAACATCCAAAATCCAACAACCAATATGGGTTCTTCGTATATGAAGAAGTGGTGAGTGCAACTTCTTATTCACTATATGAGTCCTCTGCTACTATCATCTCTTTTGATTGGACTCTTCACCTTTTCTACCAAATATTTGGCGCAGTTTCCCTTCATATAACCCTCCTGGTCACAATAATAACACGTTAACTTGTGACCCCTAGACTTTGAATGACCGTTCTTCTTCTCGAACCCTTCCTACCTCTGCGACGTCCTTCCTCTAGTCTGACCACTGCTCGATGCAACCATGATGCCCTCCGTTGGTGGCTTCTCAATCTCGTTCTTTTTTAACACGTCATGAGATATGAGAGTAGCAGCCACCTCGTCGTAGGTGAGAGTATCTTTTCCATACATTAGTGTGGTCCTCAAATGCTCATATGACGAAGGTAAGGAGACCAGCAAGAGAATTGCTTTATCTTCGTCCTCGATCTTTGCACCGATCATATCCAATTTTGTCAGTATCCTGTTGAACTCATCCATGTGGACCAAGAGGTTCGCTCCTGTTGTCATATGAAGTGCATACAGCTGCTTTTTCAAAGACAACTGATTCGTTAAGGACTTGGATTTATATTTGCTCTCCAACTTAGCCCAAAGTTCTGCCGAGTCGCTTTCATTGATGACTTCCCGAATAATGCTATTCTCGAGATACAACTGAATCATACTATTTGCCAACTCCCTCATCTCTTGCCACTCCTTTTCCTTCATCTTGTCCAGTTTTTCAGACTTTCTCTTGAGAGCCTTCACCAATCCTTCTCTTGTCAAAATATTCTTCACCCTTTGCTACCATAAGATGAAATCGTTATGGTCGTTGACAAGTTCAATCATGAAACCAAAACCTTTCGACGCCATCGGGTTGTTGCTTGATGATCTTGTACTATCTGAACTCGTTGCACCTTCAGATTGTACTGCCCTTTGTCACATACAACCTCAATCGACCGAATTATGAGATCTCATTAAACTATGCAGAATTCGCCAAATTTACAACCACCAGTGAGTCTGCAGAGCCTGAAAACCTTAGGGACACCTCCGTTGATGAATTCCAGACAATTCTCGTTGAATCCAAAATCTCACGTCGAACTCGCTATTGTTGCAACTCGAATTGTAGCTACACGGTACTGCTGCCACTTGGATACTGTTGTAACTCATCTCTTGCTGCAACTCAACACTGCTGCGACTCGGTACTATAGCACGAGGGGACTGTAGCACGTGGGAGGCTATAGCAGCATGCTTTTTTGGCAAAAATATTCTTTCTGCGGGCTCTACGTGTGGGTTCCACCACCTTTATTTTTTTCTTGTTCTTTTTTTTCATGTGCATAAACAGTGCATCCAATAGTTTTGATCAATTCTTTGAGATTGAAAACTGTGGATTTCCTTTCCCAAAAATTCTAAGCAAACTTTTCGCACTTCCCATACAGTTGAGCAAGCTCACACCTTGCTCTGAGCAGCCAAGGCTTTGATACTACTTTTCGAGTTTTTTCAACGGAGCTCTGCTATCACGTTGTTGGGATCGCCAGATCCACCGTACGTGCAAAAACTTAGAAACACTCAAACAAGAATACACACACCAAAGAGACACAAAATTTAACGTGGTTCACCCAAACAACTAGGATACCACTCCGAGAGGGGACATCATTGACCATTATTGGCGTTCAGATGGTCCCACTCCAGTGATCCATCAACAAGCGGCAGAGGAAAAGGGAGCTTCTGCAGCTTGGGACATCCTATAGCACTAATTACTTCAATGGAATCGCATACCATGATTCCTTCATAGATGCTATTCAATTCTGGTAGATCAAAAAGGAGTACATTCTTTAACTTTGGGAGAGTAAATCAAAGGGGTATAATGATTATCATCATCTGAATCATTATCACTGAAGAAGCTTGTTTTCTGTCCCTTCTTCAACATGGATTATTACTATCTCCTCCATTTGATCACAATTCCAGGCTATAATCCTTTCAAGATTTTGCAGGTGCTGTAACAGCAAGTGAGGCGTGAACAGGTTCTTGATTTGGGGACAGTTTGTGATGTACAACTCTTTAAGACCAGAAAAGGTGCCACGGGGAAGTGCAGTTACTCCTAACTCCAACTCCCTCGATCTAAATAGGTCCCTAAGATCTGGTAAATCACACAGATACAATACCTCAAGACTTTGAAATGGGACTTGGAGGGACTCTCCTTGATCATCTGCTTCTTCTGTCTCCTCCTCCTCCTTGTGGGATGAGGAAAAGGAGGACAACGACAGGAAGGACTCTTAACCCCTCACATTCGCACATTAGGCATTTCTTTAGGTCTCTTTCATTATTACAAAATGACAAGAAAGCATTACATAAGCAACAGTAGGAGAGACTACATTTGTGAATAATGTTGTCAACCTACAATGTCACAGCTTTTATATATTTGTGTAGAGTTCTACTTCTATGAGTAGGTTGACATAGCTCAAGAAAATACTTGTTCAACAATAGGCCACGTCGTTGTACACATTTGACAATTCGGTTGAAATCATGAACATCATACAGCCGGACTATAATTCTTCCAGCTTCCTCAAACCCTCCAATTCCTCTGCTTGTACTTCTAAAGGTCCTAGTTCACAGTAAAGTCTATGTAAACATTCACAATAAACATTTATATGAACATAGGAACATAAATTGATGTATTTAAGATTGCGAAAGTGTACCCGTTTATTTCATAATCTTGAATATGAGGAAAAGCAATCTAATCCTAAAATCAAACAGTACATTGGCTTTACGTCTTCCTCTCTGTCTCCACACTCCTTACGATGGATCTCTATAGGTAGAATACTATCAGTTGCAGGAAGAAAAGAGATTTAGCCTATATATATTGAACCCTAATGAGCCCTCCCATAAAGGCTCCCAAATAGATTCCCTTAAGCCCACACTATCCGTCTAACTACATCAAATAATCAATAGGTGCATGCAAGTCCAGTCCATATGGATCACCTTTTTATTGGGCCTATTCTGCATGTCTTAACGTAACTTGGGTTCAACGGGTTCAACCCATTTTATTAAAACTAAAATCAATTAATGTGTACGCTCAATTCAGAAAATTCTAACATTCTCCCACTTGAGCAAACGTTAATTGTAGTGATAATTTTGAAAACCTTTTTTTAAAAACGACTCTCGGGTTGAAAACAATAAAAACTGTATGTGGCCACATTTTGAAAAACCAAGTTAAGAGACAATACCTAAAACAATCTGGTCCAATAAGGCAATCAATATCAAATCAAAGCAATCAATACACGGTTAATCCATGTAAGACCACTCATGATCACAAATACCAATCTCCTCATCGACATGGATCAAATGTGGTAGTGCGGTGAAAAATAGCACTATTTAAGTAATCTTATAAATGTGTTATTCCTCCATCAATCCTCAAATTCTCTTTAATTGTATGTCTATTCAATAAGCCAGAGAATTTTAACAGTTTTCAATGAAACTAACATGTCTTGCCTACATATCTCGAGAAAACTTTACAGTGCAAATACAAGATATATATTCTGAATGCTCAAGTACACCAAACTTGAGATTTTTCTTTATATCCATCCATGTATGACATATGAAATATTAACAAAATATATATTCATGCATAAATGGGATCAAATGAAAATAATTAATAACCATCAATAATCTCTAATGACCAATGATAAACTGAAAAGGTCTCAACATGTAATAACTGTCATATAATGTCGGGAAAACAACTCCCATTAACCAAGTACATCAACAACCCAATAACACCCATGTTTGAAACATGATTACTAAAAATAATATGTCTGAGTTCCTTGATCAAGGGATCCGCCATCATCTGTTTTGTGTCAATGTGCTCAAAAATGATGTTACCTTTTCTTTCCAAATCCTTAATTGACAGATATTTGATTTCAATATGCTAAGACCCACTAGACGATTTGTTATTCTTGGAGAAAAAACATAGTTGTACTATTATCACAAAAAATCCTCAGTGGTTTAGCAATGGAACTAATCACCTTAAGTTCCGAAATAAAGTTTCGCAACCAAATAACCTAAGTAGCAGTCCTAAAACAAGCTACGAACTCAGCATGCATAGTCGAAGAAGCTGTAAGAGTCTGTTTAACACTCTTCCAAGAAATAGCTCCTCCAGCAAGTATAAAAATGTATTCTGAAGTAGACTTCATGTCATCCACACATCTAATAAAGTCTGAATCTGAATAACCAACGACTTCAAGATTCTCAACCCTTCTGAATACAAGCATGTAATCTTTCGTTCTCTGCAAGTACCTCATTATTTTCTTTGTAGCTACCCAATGGTTTATGCTAAGGTTTGAAAGATACCTCATATGAACACCCATAACAAAAGCTATATCCGGCCTAGTACATACCTGTGCATACATAAGACTGCCAACTGCACTAACATAAGTATGTTCTACATGGATTTTACTTCTATGTCATTCTTAGGACTCTGATTTTTACTGAATTTGTCACCCTTGGTAACAGGAATGTCCCCAGGTCTACAGTCCTACATATTAAACATCTCAAGGACACGATTTATGTATCCTTTCTGTGATAGCCCCAACACACCATGAGATCTATCACGAATGATCTTAATGCCTAGAACAAAAGAGGCTTCTCTAAGATCTTTCATGTCGAAGGTGTTGGATAACAGTATCTTAGTCTGATGCAAAAAACTCAAATCACTATTCGCAAGTAGAATATCATCAACATAAAGAATAAGATAAATAAATCTGCTCCCACTAACCTTGAGATATATACACTAATCAAACTTGTTCTCCACAAAACCCAATGAAGTGACAATCTTATCAAATTTCAAGTACCATTGGCGCGATGCTTGCTTCAAGCCATAGATAGACTTTTGCAATTTGCACACCATGTGCTCCTTACCCTCTATCATAAAGCCCTCAAGTTATGACATATAAATCTCCTCACACGTACTACTAGAATAGGCTTAGTAAGAGGCTCAATAGGATCAGGAGCATTAGGTATGGCTGCATCAATCCCCAATTGCTCATGATCAACAACCTCCATAAGTATAGGCACAACACTATGCTGGTGTCGCACCCAGATTTTTTGCACTCGAGGAATACTCACCCAAGCAGGAAAAATGTTGTACTCTCTCGTTAGAACTCACCCTCCTAGAAGAATGAGTGCGACTAGGTTTGAATTGAAAATAGGTTTGAAATAAAGGGCTTTTGAAAAACATTTGGAGTCGCCACCTAACTTGATTAAGGTGAGTTAGGTCACCTAAAAACTAAGCATAATCCGAAAACTACACTTAAGGTTTTGAAAAACGATTTTGAAAACATCTCCTCAAGAGAGGGTTTTTAAGGAAAACGGGTTGTTTGGCAACCTTTGGAAAACATTTAGCCCTTTTTTAGAAAAATGACTCCTTTTTGGTCTTTGAAAACAGTGATCTAGGTTCGGAGGTTGGTTACGTGTAGGGAAGACGCACTAAGCTATCACCCTACCCCGCCCTTTCGGTACCTACATGTCAATCTACCCTAGATTCACCTATGAGAGCCTTTAATTAACTAATGGACAACCCTATTCACTTTGAAAAACAATGTTTGAAAACTTTGATGCATGATATGCCAGTGCAAGATAAGAGAATGGAAAGGTAGATTTGAAAAGAAGTTGGATTTGATTTGAAAGAGATTTGAAGAAATAGAATTGAAATTGAAAAGCTTGAAAACTTGAAAATAGGAATTTGAAAATAGAAATTTTGAAATTGAAATTTGAGATTTGAGAAGATTTTGAAAACCACACCCATGAGGGTGGAATTGAAAGTTTGAAAAGTATTGTGACCGCACCTATGAAGGTTGCCTACGTATCCCTTTGGGGGAATCAGGTCAGTCGTAGTTTCGGACAAGAGTCCGATTGAAAATAGAAGGTTGGATTGAATAAGGAAATTGAATTGGAAATTGAATTGGATTTGAAATTAGAAGAGGAGATTGGAAATTGGAAATTGAGGACTTTGACTTGAAAAGATAGATTTGGACTTGTTTTGGAATAAGAAGGTTTAAGAAAACCTAGACTTAGGAAAGAGACTTAGGAAAGGTTTGACTTGACTTGGAAGGTTTAGGAGATTAGGAAAGGTTGGATTTAAGAAATGTTTGAATTAGGAAATGTTCGATTTAGGAAAGTTTCGAATTAGGAAAGTTTCATTTTTGGAAAGTTTTCGAATTAGGAAAGTTTTGAATTTAGGAAAGTTTCAACTTAGGAAAGCTTTAAATTAGGAAAGTTTTCAAATTGGGAGAGTTTCGAAATTAAGAAAGTTTTGAAATTAGGAAAGTTTTGAATTAAGAAAATTTTGAATTTAGAAATGTTTGAAAAAGGGAAGTTTTGATTTTGGAAAGTTTTAAAAACAAGGAAGTTTTGCAAATATGAAAGTTTCGTTTTGGGAAAGGTTTGAAAAAGGAAAGTTTTTAGTTTACGAAATGTTTGAATTAAGAAAGTTTTCAACTTAAGAAAGTCTTGAATTAAGAAAGTTTTGAATTTCGAAAAGTCTTAGATTTGGAAAGATTTGAAGTTTAAGAAAGTTTAGAGTTTAGAAAGTTTTTTAGGTTTAGAAAGATTTAACTTAAGAAGGTTTCAAATTTAGAAAGTTTAGAATTTGGAAAGATTAGAATTTTAGAAAGATTTGAAATTTAGAAAGTTTAGGATTTAGAAAGTTTTAGAGTTTAGAAAGATTTAAGATTTTAGAAAATTTTAGAGTTTTAGAAAATCTTGAAAATTAAGAAAGGTTTGAATTTAGGAAATGTTTAAAAGCTTGAATTTAGAAAGTTAAGATTTGGAAAGGGGGTTGAATTAGGAAAGGGCTGAATTAGGAAAGATTTGAAAGTTGAGTTCTAGAATTTAGGAAAGATTTTTATGTTCAAGTTTAGGAAACTTAAGATTTAGGAAATTAGAAGTTTAGGAAGGATTTGAATTAGGAAAGAGTTGGATTTTGAAATTTAAGGAAAGATTTAAAGTTTAGGTTTAGGAAACTTATGGTTTAGGAAGGAATTGAATTAGGAAAGGTTTGGCCTAGGAAGGGATTGGATTTGGTTTCTAAAAGGAAAGATTTGATTTTGTTTCCAAAAATGGAGGACGGGATCTAGTTTCCTAAACGGGGAGATTGGATTTGGTTTTCTAAAGGGAAGATAGGATTTGGAAAGGGAGATTCTAGAAACCCTAGATTTGGAGAATTGTTGTTTTGATGTAGAAAAGAGGTTTTGGAAACATGTATAGTTTGGATGTGAAAACTAGAGGTTTTGGAAACCTAGGTTTGGGGGAAAGTTTGAAAATCATGTTTTTGGAAAGAAAATTAGGGTTTCCTAATCGTGGGCTCTAAGGGAAGAGGATTTTTGGAGAGCGCGCTTTTAGAAACGAAGGTTTTCTAGAAGGGAATCCTAGGGAGGAGTTTTTTGGAAAGCATGTTTTTGGAAACGTAGAGTTTGGAAGGAAAATCCTAGAGCGGAAATTTCTAGAAGGAAGATTTTGGGAAGAGAGTTTTTGGAAAGATTTTTAGGGAGTGTTTTTAGAAAGTGAATTTTGAGGGAAGAGAGTTTTGAAAAAGAGATTTTTAGAAGGAGGGATTTGGAAAAAGAATTTTTAGAAGGTGTAAACACATCTCACTTTCCTAAAGCAATTCTAACCATAGGAAGGCTAGAACCACTTTAGGAAAGCGGTTTTGAAAACAACAAGACTTTGAAAATATAGACCGTATCGGTCCCTTTTAATGTAACACTTTCCTAAAGCAACCCTAGCCATGGAAAAGCTAGAATCACCCTAGGATTGTGATTTTGAAAACATGTTTTTGAAAAGAAGATTTTGATGCAATTTTGAAAAACAAGTTTGAAAACGGTTTTGAAAACGAGTTTGAAAACGGTTTTTGGAAGATGCAAGACTATGATATGCCCAATGCAATTTGGGGTCGTGAACATACAAGGTTAAGGCTTCACCACATAATCAAGGGGGTCGGACCCACGTGGTCTTTGGTTAGACTATAAGAAAGCCCCCGACACGGTGACTCTCCAATAGTCCAATCCTACACATGAACCGGGAATCCCCTTGTTTCAAGCATGCAAAGAAAGGGGGGGAAAGAGATGGGGGATTAAAATAGAGAAAACCCAAGTGGGTTGGAGAGAAAAGAGAGAGGGGGAATGCCGAAATTTAAATAGGGAGCCTACCTTGTTTCTTGTTTATTTTGCGCACCGTGCAGTCTTTGGTCTTCGGTCTTCGTCTTGGTCTTCTTCTTCAGTCTTCAAGGGTTGTCTTCAAGCTTTGGATGGTTGAAGGTTAGGGTATGAGTGTATGAAGGAGTGTATGAGTGTATAAGAGGCTAAGGTTTGTTTAGGGTGGCTAGGGTTTGGAGAAACCTAAGGAGGCTAGGGTTTTTGGAGGTGCTCGAGCTCTGTATATCGAAATATAGGATTCTTAGGTTAAGTTTGCAGACCCCTTTCACGTTGATCGAGGCTCCGTATTTATAGAATGAGGACAAGCCTGGCGCCTGTTGCAGTGGCGCCAGGGCAAAATTTACACTGGCGCCACTAGTAGTGGCGCCAGGCCACTTTTTGGCTTGGCGCCACTAGCAGTGGCGCCAGCCACTTAGGAAACAATTAAGGTCGGCAAGCAACGTATCTTTGACCAGATTTGGGCGCCTGTACTAGTGACTACCATGTAAATTTTAGCCTAGCTTCACTAGGAGTGACTCCGGAAAGTCCGGGAATGATTTGAAGGAGCCGGGAGTGACTCGGAAGGCCGGAAAGGAGCAGGAACACTTGAAATAGTGTCCTGGAGGTATTTGACTTGAAAAGTGAGGGTAAGATGTGTCGGAAAGGTCGACCGGGCCTTTAGAGGCAAAACGGTCAATCGGACCGGAAAACTGCCGGGACAGACTCAAACTGTCCCGAAAGAAGAATTTGGATCTGGAAACATTATTTAGAATGTTCCCAGGGGTTTCCGGTTTGATTCCCGGGGCCGGCGTGGTCGAAAATGGAGACCGGCCCACCAGGGGCAAAACGGTCATTTTGTACCGGGTTTGCCGGAACTGACTCGGAATGGTCCGGAAAGGTAAAGGAAGGTTGAGAACACTATAAAAAGTGTTCCCGGGTCATTATCGGTTTGATACCCAGAGCCGGTGTGGTTGGAGAAGGAGACCGGCCCTCCAGGGGCAAAACGGTCATTTTGCACCGGGTTTGCCGGAACTGACTCGGAATGGTCCGGAAAGGTAAAGGAAGATTGAGAATACTATAAAAAGTATTCTCGGGTCATTACCGGTTTGATACCCAGAGCCGGTGTGGTCGAAAAAGGAAACCGGCCCTCCAAGGGCAAAACGGTCATTTTGCACCGGGTTTGCCGGAACTGACTCGGAATGGTCCGGAAAGGTAAAGGAAAGTTGAGAACACTATAAAAAGTATTCTCGGGTCATTACCGGTTTGATACCCAGAGCCGGTGTGGTTCCCGGGGCGTTCAGATGCCTAGGGGCAAAATGGTCATCTTGACCGAAAAGTCTCGGAAAAGGTCCTAAGGGTAGTTTGGTCATTTTTCACCGAAGTGAGATAACAGACACTGGTGTTGACTTGGGTTTTAAGTGTTTCCGCCACTCTAACGGTGTGAGTATTTCCGCTACTCGGACGGGGTTGACGATTTGAGAGTACTTCCGCTACTCTAACGGTTCTGTGAGTATTTCCGCTACTCTAACGGTTCTGTGAGTACTTCCGCTACTCTAACGGTTCTGTGAGTATTTTCGCTACTCGGACGGCTCCGTGAGTACTTCCGCTACTCTAACGGTTGAGTATTTCCGCTACTCTAACGGTTGAGTATTTCCGCTACTCGGACGGCTCTGTGAGTATTTCCGCTACTCTAACGGTGGAGTATTTCCGCTACTCTAACGGCTCTGTGAGTATTTCCGCTACTCTAACGGTTCTGTGAGTATTTCCGCTACTCTAACGGTTTTGTGAGTATTTTTGCTACTCGGACCGTCTCGAGGAATAAACTGTCTCGAGAGAGGGATTGGAAAAGGGTCTTATCGTCTCCGAAGAGACGTGCCTGGGTTTTGAGTGGTTCCGCCACTCTGACGGTTTTGTGAGTGTTTCCGCCACTCTGACGGTTGTGTCAGTGTTTCCGCCACTCCGACGGTTTTGTGAGTGTTTCCGCCACTCTGACGGTTTTGTGAGTGTTTCCGCCACTCTGACGGTTGTGTGAGTGTTTCCGCCACTCCGACGGTTTTGTGAGTAGTTTTGCTACTCGGACCGTCTCGAGGAATAAACTGTCTCAAGAGAGGGATTGAAATTGGAATAAGAAAGGACAATGCCCCTAAGGGCATTTTGGTCATTTTGCCCGCGAAGCAATGGAAAGATGGAATTTGAAACTAGAGAATTGGATTCGATAGGAATATGCCCAAAATGACTTGAAAACAAGTCTGGACGGAGTGTAGACTGCCGAGCGGTCAAAAATGGGGTGCTTACAGCTGGATAACAAGCAAGGGAATAAACATCACCTTGCTAGGCTTATCCACATCAATATGCAGTCGTATCTCCAAATCAGCAATATCAAGCTCCAAGAACTTAGCTATCTGAGATTCAACAATTCTAGCACTCGGTGTAAGACAATAGAACCTATATCCCTTAGAACAATTTGGATACCCAATGAAATAGCAACGAGTGGTTCTGGGGTCGGTTTTTCTCTCAGAAAGATTATAAATCCTAACCTCTACCAGACAACCCCAAATACGGAAATGATTAAGACTAAACTTTTTACCAGTCCATAATTCAAAAGAGGTCTTAGGAACAGACTTGCTAGGAACTCTATTGAGAATATATAAGGCAGACTTAATGGCATCACCCCAAAGATACAAAGGTAAATTACTACAACTCATCATAATTCTTATCATATCCTCAAGGGTGCGATTACGCCTTTCGGCCACACCATTCTGTTCAGGACTACCGGGCATAGTATATTGAGCAACAATACCACAGTTTTGTAAGTATTTGGCAAACGGTCTCATATGCTATCCAGTAGCATCATGTCTACCATAATACTCACCACCACGTTCAGACCTAATAACCTTAATCTTTTTGGTCAATTGGTTCTCTACTTCTGATTTAAAATTTTTGAATATTTCAAGTGCATCAGATTTCTTTTTAATTAGGTAAACATAACCATAACTAGAGAAATCATTAATAAAGGTTAGAAAATATTTATTTTCACAAAAGGTAGAGGAATAAGGTCTACTAATATCAGTGTGTATAATCTCTAAAAGGTCACTACTCTGTGTTGCACTTTTATTCTTAGTCTTGGTTAATTTTTCATGAATACAGTCAATACAAGTGTATAAGTCTCTAAAATCAAGTGGTATAAGAATGTCATTTTTAATTAGCCTTTGAATTCTTTCTTTAAAAATGTGACCTAGATGCTTATGTCATAACATGAAAAACTGATATTTAATTCTAGGTCTCTTAGACACACTATTTTTAACATGGAAGGAGGCATACTCATTATTCTGTTTCAATTTCAACTTGTATAATCAATCAAATAAAAACCCATGACCAACAATTTTGGAATTATGAAATAAATTAACAATGCCATTTTGAAATTGAAAACCATATCCAAATTTGTCCAAGGAAGAAATAGAAATCAAATTACATCTAAAAGACGGTACATAAGTAGTGTTTTCTAAAACAAGTTGATAACCAATCTCTAAAATTAAAATAACCTCTCCTATGGACTCTAACTACTGCATCATCTCCTACTTTAAGCTTTTCTTCAATCTCACTTGACTTCCGTTTGCTTTTGAACCCCTACAATGACATAGCAACATGAACAGTTGCACCACTATCAAACCATTAAGAATTTGATAGAACATTAGCTAAATTGGATTCAAAACAAACTAAAGCAAGTGATTTACCTCCTCCCTGTTTCTTTTGTCTAACTAAGACTTGTACTTAGTGCAATTCCTCTTCATGTGGCCTTCTTTGTCACAGAAGTAACACTTGAATGCCTTCTTAATGACAGCATTGGGACCTAAAGCATTGTTGGTCTGACAATTTCCTTTACCTTGCCCTTTGTTATCCTGACCCTTACGAAAGTGTGATGAGTCTTAAATTTCTTGTGGTTCTTCCTATTTCCCTTACCCTGACCAGGATGGGCCTTAGAATAATAGACAAACAAAACAGACTCATTCTTTTCCCTCTTAAGTTTCTCCTCCTCTAAAACACATTTGGCAATAAGGTTATTGATGATCCACGATTCATTCTGTGTGTTCTAAGCAGTCTTAATTTAGCTAAAGTCTAGTGGTATGGTATTGAGAGCATGGTGAACTACAAAGTCATCTGGGATGGTAATATTAAGACTTTCGAGTTTGGTTTGGATGAAAACAAGTTTAAGAATGCACACCCTCACCCCCAATTAGTTATCATACCTCAAACTCATGAGCTCATTTATTAAAGATCCAACCTCAGCCTTACTGGATACTTGGTATCTTTGTCCTACAGCATCGAAAAGCTCTCTTGCATTGTCCGTATCAGGTAAACCACTTAAGAGATGCTCAAAAATAGACCTCTCGATGGCTATAAGACTCAACCTATTAGATTTGTCCCACTTTGTATGATACTCCTTCTAGTGGTTGTACTAGTGGCCGTGAGAGCAATTGGAGCAGCTTCTCTCAAAGCCAAATCCATAACTACAATCTCCAGAGCGAACTTAATGGTGATCGCAAAAACCATATCTATAAGAAATGGAGATCGCTTTCATTTCTTATAGTTCGACCCATTCATCAATACAACCGTCGTACTATTATTGTTAACTACAAAAGAAACTATACATGGAAATACAAAGGCAACAAATTGGCTAAATGGGGAAATAAAATATCCTTATATGCTTTAAAGATAATCAAGTATAAATAATAGAGTAGCCTAGTGCATCATTGTCGTCTCCTCTTTGGGTAAAGAGTGCAACATACCATGGGGTCCCTTTCGACTGACCACCAAATAAGAATATCCAAGTATCTAACAAGTTAGTTCCCTTTAGGCAGACAAAACTTCTTAGAAACTAAACATTCTCAGGTCTGTCATCAAATACCATCCGTGTCATTAAAACAGGCAATAACCTCCTTTGGGCAAGCGATTACATTCAATAATACAATGGATAAAGTCATATAATAAATTAGATATCAATAGATGTACTCCTTTGGACAGTAGCATTCACATCAATCCATTCCTTCTTATTATGATATTCGATTGTTAATTTTTTCATGTTATTTCTAGCATTTCTGAATCGAATATGCTCGCAATTACATCCTTATGGGCATTTATATAGCTGAAAATTCTCAGTGATCTCATAAATAACATATATGTTGCCTAAACCATGCATAATAATTTTTGTTACAAAAAATCACATAAAATGACGATTTTGGCTCTCCTAAGAATGATTATGTGAGAGAGTATAATGTACAGAAGAGTACCCATGAGAAGTACTCAACGCTATTAGGTTCATAAAGTTGAAAACAGATTATCTATAGAAAATCACCTAAGAATTATGCATGACTTTCAAGAAAATACAAAAAAAAACCCTTAAAATAAGCCTAAAAACGACCTCTGAAAAGTAATTATTATTTTATGTATCAAACCAGAGAGAGTACGATATTTCATGATGTTTAGAATGTCAAAAACGTGTTACCTATAAAAAACTTCAAAAACTTGTGCACGGTTTTCGAGAAAATGCAAAAAAATATACTTTTTTAGCATTGAAAAATATCAAACAGTGCCTAAAAATTATGAAAAAATAATATTTAGAATCCTCAATCCAAGAGAAACATTTTTTGTGTTTGGACCATCCCCAAAAAACACTTCACGTGCTCACACTCTTCATAGACCAACAGTGGGCTTTACTTGCAGCTAGTCTCCTTCTTCCTTGAACAAGGTCAAATCCGACCCGGTTCACAGTAAATCTGACCCGGTTTGCTGGGTTTTGTTCTAGCAGCATTTTTGGCTAAAAAATTTACTTTTTTACAACAATTTAAGCAATAAAAATTGGTTTTCAACCAAAACAAACATAAAAGAAACCATTTTTGGTAATTTGAAGCCCAAAAAAAAGAAGTTTTAATGGGTTTTTAAGAACTCTAAAATCATCAATGGCGATTAGGGTTTGAAAAAATACCAAAACTTAAAATTTCTTACACAATACACACTCAAACATGTTCTAATACAATCCAAGACAATCAATATATAATATTATACAAGAATCGTGCATCAAATCATGAATTTTTTAAACTTTTCATCAAAATCGTCGATTTATGGTACAAAACTTTAAATTGATGGATTTCTCTCTACGGTTTGAATTAGAACGTGTGCCATGTATCAAAATTTTCCAAATTGAATCATTCAAGATTTTGGATTTAAACTTGAAAAATCACGAACGAATGCACAAAACGAAGGGTTTTGAGTCCCTAATCCATACACAATGGCTCTGATACCACATATAAACATTCACAATAAACATGTATATGAACATAGGACTATGAATTCATGTATTCAAGATTGCGGAAGCGTACCCGTTTATTCCATGATCTTGAATCCGAATAAAAGCAATTCAATCCTGAAATCAAACAGTATGTTGGCTTTACGTCTTCCTTTCTGTCTCCATACTCCTTACGACAGATCTCTATGTGTAAAATACTATCAGTTGTGGGAAGAGAAGGGACTTAGCCTATATATATTGAACTCTAATGAGCCCTCCCATAAAGGCTTCCAAATAGACTCCCTTAAACTCACATTATCCATCTAACCATATCAAATAATCAATAAGTGCACGCAAGCCCAGTTCATATAAATCACCTCTTTACTGGATATATTTCGTATGTCTCAACTTAACTTGGATTCAACTTATTTTATTAAAAATAAAATCAAGTAACGTGTATGCTTAATTCAAAAAATTCTAACAGTCTAAAGCACTGGAGACGGGAGAGTCTGCCTAATGTCCCACTTGGTATCATCTTCGGATATATTGTCCGTCCCATATTCAGATATTTGAGGTTGACCAACCTATCCACACCTTGAGGTACTTCTTTAATTGCTGTCCCACTGAGGTCCAACTCTTGTAACACGCTAAGCTTTCATAATGGAGGCACGTACGCAAGTGAACGACACTCTCCAAGTAACAATGCTCTCCAAGTAACAATGCAGTGAGATTCTCCCAGTCCGATACGGAATTTGGCTACTCCACAATAGATGTGTTGGACAAATCAAGAACCTTAAGAGCAGGCATGTGCTCAAACAATGAATCTGCAGTTCTCTCTAAAAGATAATTCCCTTCCAAAATCAAAGTTGAAAGACAAGGACACTCCGGCGAAAAGCCCCGTCGAATTTCTTGTATCTGATTTGACATCAAAGAAACCTTCTCCAGATCTTTGGTCCATTCCTGCTCAGCTGCTATTTCTGTCAATCCAATGCCAGCTTTTACCATGAATCGGGGACAGCTCTCCTTTGTAATCTTTAGTGCCATCTCCCTAATCAAATCATGCATCTTCACACATCTCTCACCAGTACGAGAATGCTTACAACTTTCTAATAACCAGGCCTTTTCAAGTTTATTCAACATAGTATGACCATTGTTGGTTGCCAGCTCGCCTACCTACACGTATAAATATAAGACCTTTGAGAACCTTGCGGACTGTGTGAAGATAGGACACACCTATGAGTGGAGATTTGGTGCTAAACACATGTAAGAGAGATGCTGAGCAACTCCAATGTGTAACACATAGATTGGTGTTAAACTTTGAAACTGTGAATAATAGAGGGAGTACTTGTGTGTAATGCGATGCATTATTATAATTTGTAATTTAGTGTGTTATAAATATTGTTGTATTATTGGTGAATATTTAAAATGTTATTTAAGCTTACCCTGCATACTCAAGTAACTCAACAGATCATCTGGAGAATATTGCCAATATATATATATATGGTGACCTAAAGTCCAATCCTGTAACTTTTTCTGCTATGTTGAACCCATTTGTTTAATTTTTCACACGTTTTTCTTGCAATAATGGACGCGAGTGTAATCTTTAAGAGAATGAATGATTAAGGTAAGTCCATAAATAGCTGCTAATAAGAAAATTGGAAAGAGGAACAATACCAAAAACAAAAACATGAAACTGCGCCTAATATTTTTAGGAAGAATCAATTTTCTAGATAGGATGGCCCCACAATCTGCCACATCAACCCTCACAAGGTGCCTACTGATAAATTAGTTTAAATTTTTAGTTATCCGTTGAATTAAATATATGTTTAACTTTTAGTGAATTTGTAAAATGACAAGTTAATTAGTATAAAAATAAGTCATTTAACTGATTGAAGATATATCGTGCAGCCGCCACTGAAACTAATCAAAGGCTATTGTTGTTTATGCATCTTTATATATTCATCATATACACGCGCATACATACATCATACATATAGACAGTGAGATGGAAAGATATCATCCGTATCAAAAAAAATTAAAAGCACTCGGCCCAAGCAGAAGAGCAAATGCTTATGCATCTTTCCAAGCATAAAATGGAACATCTCCAGAGTGATTCTAAGCGAAATAATGAATTTCTAAGAGATCTTCGGGTCGTAGGTACTTGATCTTGAAAGCTGACACTTCTCGAAAGATCAAAATAGCTTGCAAAGGAAGCTCAGAATTAAAATGCAAGAAAACAACCCAACAAACAGCAACCGTCCTTCCTCTTGCAAATCCTTCTGAGAGTGAAGAAGCGAAATCGAGAAATTGAAACATGAGAGACCGACCGACCTTCCAGTAAGTTGCACTGATATATTTTTTGTTAGAGAAAGGCAGCTTGAAGGATTTTTTATTAGAAGGTTCAACCGAACAAGCGTGAAAAGTTTTCTTCTGCAAAACAGGTCAATGGCGACCAGAGCAAATTGCACGCCACCGATCATCTGATCTATGTATATTATTGTCGATGTAAAATTGGATCTCTATTTTTTTTTTAAATTCATTATCTATTTTTTTAAAAATTATATTCCACATGACAATTTAACTCCTCTAATCAATCAAGCTTCTCTCCACTCTTTTTTTAAAAAAAAACAAAAATTAAAAATTATTAAACAAAGAATTAATTACAGAAAATATCATTCGCAAAACTTATCCCTAAAATCCTAAAATCTCTCACTAATGAGAGTGATTCATGAACGTCATAATTAAAAAAAAAAAAAAAAAAAAGGATAAAAGCAATGCAAACAACAATAAAAAAAAAATAAGATTACTCTCATTCTTTTATCTCAAAGTCCTAAAATATCTCACTAATGAGAGTGTGATCCCTAAAATCCCTCTTAATATTATTCTATACCTAATTCCTCTAACAAATCAGGTTCATTTCCCCCTTTTATAAAGGGAAAAAATATATACTAAACAAAACAATTAATTTATCTCCAAATACTAAAATCTCTTTCTAGTGAGTGATTCATGAAGGCCAGGATCAAAAAAAAAAAAAAAGGCCAGGATCAAGAAAAAAAAAAAAAGAAAGAAAAAAAGAAAAATCAATGCAAACATCAATAAAAGATGATATTACTCCCATTCTGTTATCTCAAAGTCCTAAAATCTCTCACAAATCAGAGTGTGATCCCTAAAATCCCTCCGAATATTATTCCATCCTATACTAACAGTCTTAACACGTCCATATAGATCTCTCACTGGCTGTTTCTCCCTCTACCACTCATCGGAGCGATACCCCACAACAAATGAAGAGATTTTCATTATCACAGCAGTAGTTTTGTGCGATACATCAAACATGGCACGTAGAAATTTGGGATCGAAATCAGATGTAAGGTGCCGCAATACTTTCGTTTGTTGATTCGCTTTATTAATTGTAATTATGTAATATGCATCAATACTTTTGATTTGTCTCTTTACTTCGTCATTGTTTGTATATAGTGAAGATATGATGGTTTATTAATGCAGTCATGGTGACATTTTACCCAGCTGCAACTATAGCATTTTAATCTTGGTCTCTTCATTGAGGTAAGGAAGCACTAAACATTTGGTTTCTTCATCAGAAAAATATAGAGGAAATTGTTTGCTCTATAATCATTCCTGCTATTGTCCGACTAATTCTAAAGAGCGTAATATCATTGTTTAATAGTTTTTGATGCTTTGAATAATAACCGTAGTAGCTGTTTTCAGGATATTATACAATTAATGATGGGGACCGATCAGGAATATCCTAATGGGCTGACCAAGAATTTTCCTTACCACGCTTGGAGTATTAAGAGGAATTGTGAGTAACTACTGGGGACCGATCAAGAATTCCCCCATATCGAGAATAAGGCTCCCAAGGTACATGTCAAGCAAGAAAATAATGGAGATCAATCCTAAAAGCCCAACTGACTCGAGCACGACCGAGCAGATTGCACCGAGCATTACTGAGCAGACCGCGTCGAGCAGTACCGAGCAGACATCCTGGTATGGTGCCGATCATCTTTCCCACTATAGCACCAGTGGGGGTCACCACTAACAACCCAATCATGATAACGTGCTACCAGTTCCACAACTTCGCGTGTAGTAGAAGGTAGTCATCTTCCCCCACTCTAATGCATGCCTAAGGGAGCACCACGTGTGAAGTTGGACAACCACTCCCCCACTACCCTACCACTAGTCAAGTCTTCCAATGTCACGCTGCCACGTGGAGAGATAGTCATCTCCCACTATCTTCATGCATGCAACACCCTCTTAGGGCTACCAGAATGCCTACTCATATAAAAGGAAAACTCATCTTCTCCAATGAGATACAAAAACATAAACCCTATCCAAAACTCTATTGCAATATCTCCAGAAACCTAACTTTGGGATCGAAGTGCCCTTGGCAGGCATCACACCGGTGCCCCTCATTCTTTTTTCCCTCTCAGATTACCAGAGTAGCCCATCGCCGGTCTAGAGATTAACCTTACAAGTTTACTGCTTTATCAGTTGGCGCCGTCTGTGGGAAACGATTGATTCTATTTTCATGGTCGTCACCAGGTTCAGCACTTCACGCATCCCCTTACCCATGGATGACCAAAACACCAACAGAGTTACAGCCCTCGAAACCCAGATGGCTGATGTCATGGCTAATATGCAGATGCTGATTACCCAGAACCAGGAGTTGCTTCAACGACTCCCCATTGCCCCAGGAGGAGTACAATCACCTAGAGCTCAATCGGAGAATGGAGGAAGAAGTTTTGCCAGCATGCCCGTGAATGAAAACTCCGTTTTTCAAGGCGGTGGCATATTATCCCCTGGCGGTGCGCTACCGCCCCGAAAGGGCGACGCCCAACCGGAGGAAGCACAAAGTCAGGCCCTGGTCCGCACCTGCAACATCACCCCCAACATACCGAGGTTGAAGGAGAAAGGGTAGACAACCCCCCTGTTGAGTCAAGGTTAATCCTTGTTGACTCAAGGTTAATTCCAATATTGATTTTGATGATAACTAAACCTTGTGTTATGTTACTAATAAATCTACTTAGTGTGCAGATTAACAAATTCATAACTTAGACTTAAAGTTAGATTTTAAGTCTAATACATATCAAAGGAATGCATAACAAGTTCAAGATGTAAGTAATGAATTCAAAGGGCTATGCAATGAACCAAACTGAGAAATAATGCCTATCTCTAGTTCAAACATGTGTTCTACATTCGAAGAGATTGAAGAATATGCAAAGAACAGTTGAAGAAGTGCAATGCTCAATTGAAGATGAATTGGCTGTTGAAGAATTTGAAAAATGCTCAAGAGATGATCTCATCTGGTATGCTAAAGACCAATTCAAGACATGTGATTGAAGTTGCCAAGAAGATGGCTCACAATGAATATCCAATCTCTACATAGAATTCAAGTGAAGAATTCTTCTGTAGTATAAAAAGTCAATGAATATTAGATGTGTGAAAAGATTCCATCAAGTCTGCAAAAGTTTCATTGAAGTGATTTTTAAAGTAGAATGAAGAAGTGCTAACAAAGAGAGGAAATCAGAAATAAAGTATTGTGAAGCTCTACAGGAAGATTGGCATTCAAGAAGATGTTCTACAATGATTGAAGAAGCTTTGTAAATGAAGAAGTAAAGTTCAGTTTTAATCAAATGAAGCTTTGACTGCTTAAGATTCAAGAAAAAGATCAATATCCAATGATTGATTCAATCCAAATTTAAATAGAAGTTAACTCTGATGAGTTAAGATTTGATTGATCATCTTACCCAAAGACATGCTCCTTGAAATTCTTATACCAGTGCTTTGATAAAGCTTGATCAATAGAAATCTGAAAGCTGAATTCTGGGCAATGAGGGGACTCATGGGAATGAGGATCTGCCTCCTGATCACAGACGCTAAAAGGCCTGAAGACATATTGAACAATGAGGGGACTCATGGAATTGAGGTGTCGCCTCTTGCACACAGAAGCAAATTGTCTGAAGACCAAATAGAAAATGAGCGGACACATTGCAATGAAGTGTCACCTGATGAAGACAGACGCCAAGGCTGGAAATTTAAATGATCAATGAGCGGACACATAAAGATGAAGTGTCGCCTCATGAACACAGACGCCAAGGCTGAAAGTTTAAATGATTAATGAGCGGACACATGAAGATGAAGTGTCGCCTCCTGGTAGTAGAAGCAAAAGGCTGGAAGTTTTAAATGATCAATGAGTGAACACCTGAAGCAGAAGTGTCGCCTCATGACAGCAGAAGCCTAGTATAAAGAAGACAAATGAACAAGGAGTCGTCTCATCAACCTGAAGAGGGGACTCATGAACTCAGTGAACTCTATCTGGTAAATGCAGAAGCAGGAAGTGTCGACACCACAAAAATGGAGCCGACTCCCTCTGCTGCAACGGCTACTTTTCTTAACGTTATGACAGACTGGACGTGCTTTTATGATACCCAACCACCTCCAACGGATGGAATCAATGCAAGGGTATATATACTACCCTCCAACTGCATTTATATACAAGAATCAAGAGGAAAAAACAAAAAGAGACGAAAATCTACTGAATCACTGATATTCCTGAAACATTCTTCCTGTTTTATTCTTGTGAGCTTTGATTGTAAATCTACTCTTGTTAGAGAGTTTGTTTGTGAGTTATATACTCCTATACACTTGTAATTGAGAGTTTGGAGAGTTCTCTTGTGTGAAGCAAAACTCTTGTAAAGTTTGAGTGGAGCTTAGACAAAACCACTTGGGATTTGAAGAGCTCGGTGAGGAGTTCTTGTAGAGTGAGCTGAGCACTTTGTCAATCAACAACTCATCTTGTAATAGTTGATTACATAATGGAAGAAGGCTTCAAGGAGGTCTTGGGGTGAGGACGTAAACCACGGTTTGTGGTTGAACCTCGGTAAATCTGTGTCTTTCCTTCATTGCTCTGTTTTCTTTGTTTTTATTGATAACTTTGCTTTGCACATAGATTAGCCTTGACTATATTATTTAGATTAATTTTAATTAATCTTAACTTGTATTAATTTCTGAAAAACCCAATTCACCCCCCTCTTGGATTGCCTATCGGACCAACACCCCCGGCCTAGGATGAGTGTTTCAGAGCCCTCCAAATCCAAATGACCGGAGTCATGGAGGCAGTGAAAACCAAGACTCCGAACACCGTTGAGGAGATGGTGAACAGAATCGACTCCCCGTTCACCCAAGAAGTCATGCAAATCCCCTTACCACCCAAGTTCAAGACGCCAACTATAGACATGTATGATGGGATGAAGGATCCATTGGACCACCTAGAAACCTACAAGGCCTTAATGTAATTGCAGGCCATCCCAAACGAGATTATGTGCAGGGCCTTTCCGGTCACTCTCAAAGGAGCAGCTAGAGTGTGGTTTAATCGGATTCAACCTTCCACTGTAAGCTCCTTCGTTCAGCTTAGTAAACTGTTCATTGGACACTACAGTGGAGCCCAGAGGTAGAGGAATCAGGCAACCAGTCTACTTAATGTGAAGCAGAAGAAAGATGAAACCCTTCACGAGTTTGTCACTAGGTTGAACCTGGAAACCCTTGAAGTGGATGATGTTGATGACAAGATAGCAGTCACCGCCTTTATGAGCGGAGTTAGGACCCACAAATTCGTGTTTTCGTTAGCCAAAGAGCCTCTGAAGACTATGGCAAACCTTATGATCAAGGCCTAGAAACAAATGAATGCAGAAGATACGATGAAAGCCAAATGGGAGCATGATGAGGGCACCACCTCCTGATCAGAAAAGAAGAAGAGATCACCTGAAGGCAAGAACGACAGAGACAAGAAGGCCCCAAAAAGCGACAAGTCGGAAAGGGGCGAGCGAGCGACCAAGAAACTGGTTCGCTGCCTTTGAACGTAATTTCACCCCCCTGACCACGCCACTGGAGCATGTCCTAAACAAAATCAAGAATGACCCAGACCTAAAATGGCCCGGGAAGTTAAGGGGGGCCCTAGAAAAGAGGAACCGAAGGAAGTACTGTTGATTCCACAGGGATCACAGCCACAATACAGACGATTGTTTCAACCTCAAGCAACAGATAGAGAACCTGATCAAGAAAGGGAGCTTGGGAAGATATATTACTGGCCACGGGTAAGACCGAGCATGCGCAGCAAAGAGGAAGAGCTCGAAAAGAGCCCTAGCACACCAACGCCCGATTGGAGAGATAAGGGTCATTGCTGGGGGATTCGGAGGTGGCAGTGAGTCTTCGTCTGCCAGGAAGAACCATGCTAGGAAAGCCAAGGAAGCAGAGGTGTTCTAGGTAGATAGACTGAGCAAGAAAGCCCTACCAGATGTTCCAGACATAGTGTTCATCGAGGACGAACCAGCAGAGCTGAGTCACTTGTATGATGATGCCCTGGTGGTCAACGCTATCATTTCCAACTTTAGAACCCGACGAATCCTCATTGACAGTGGCAGCTCAGTTGACATCCTCTTCTAGGGAGCTTTCGAACAACTACAGATACAGAGAGAAGCACTGAACCCATGACCTCCCCCCTGGTAAGGTTCACTGGCGATAGGGTCACCCCCATAATGTCCATTGAGTTGCCTATCACCCTGGGGGACGACCCCCAACAAGCTACAAAGTTGGTCAACTTCTTGGTCATGGACTGCCCCTCAGCTCCTGAATCAGTTCAAGGCAGTCACGTCCACATAGCACCTGAAATTGAAGTTTCCTACAAAGCACAAGGTAGGAACTGTAAAGGGCAATCAGGTGACAGCGAAAGAATGCTACTTGGCATCCCTCAAGGGGGACGCCAGCAAGGAGGCCTTCATGATAAAAGAGCTGGAAATCAGAGACGAGGAAGAACTTAGGCGATGAGAATCCGTGGAAGAGCTGGAACAAGTTCCCATCCACCATATAGCCCAAGTGGATAGCACACACTTGCCCAAGGTTGTCATGATCGGTACTGATGCTCCTGAGCAGCTCAAGCAGGAGTTGCGAAGATTCCTAAAGGACAACGCTGATGTCTTCACCTGGACCCACGAAGATATGTCATGTATAGACACCAAGATCGCTGCTCACTACCTCAACATTTCACTAGAGGCCAGACCCGTCAAGTAGAAAATGAGGAGCTTTGCCCCCGAGCATAACGAGGTTGTCGCAGAGGAAGTGGACAAGTTTGTCTAAGCTAAGTTCATCAAAGAAGCACAGTACCTGACCTGGCTCTCGAACGTGGTAACGATGAAGAAGGCGAACAGAAAATGGCAGATATGCGTGAATTTCACTGATCTCAACAAGGCTTGCCCCAAAGACAGCTTCCCTTTGCCTACCATTGACCTTCTGGTCAACTCTACTGCGAGACACGAGATGCTCTCCTTCATGGACGCTTTCTAAGGGTATAACCAGATCAAAATGGCAGAATGCGATTAGGAGCACACCGTCTTCATCATCAACAGAGGATTGTACTGCTATAAAGTGATGCTCTTCGACATAAAGAACGCCAGGGCAACTTACTAGAGGTTGGTCAACAGAATGTTCAAGTCCCAGATAGGATAGAATGTGGAAGTGTATGTGGACGACATACTAGTAAAGAGCAAACGAACTGCCGACCATTTGGAGGATTTGAAGGAAACCTTCCAAACCCTCAGGTACTACAACATGAAGTTAAACTCGGCTAAATATGCATTCGGGGTGGCCTCAAGGAAGTTCCTGGGGTTTATGGTATCACAGAGGGGCATTGAAGCAACCCCAGAGAAGGTCAAGGCCATACTGGACATAGAGGCCCCAAAGACGATTGAGGATGTTCAGAGGCTAGTAGGCAGAGTGGCGGCCCTAAAATGGTTCATCTCCAGATCAACCGACAAGTGCCTCCCCTTCTTCAAAACGTTAAGGAAAGTATTCCAATGGACGGGTGAGTGTGAAGAAGCCTTCCAACAGCTAAAGCAGTACTTGGGCTCTGTTCCCCTACTGAGCCGAACGGTCACAGGAGAGGAGCTTTATCTCTACTTGGCCGTGTCGATAACGGTAGTGAGCTTAGCCCTCGTGCAAGAGTGTGAAGGAGTGCAAAAGCCAGTGTACTACACGAGTAGAGCGCTCAGGGGAGCTAAAGAAAGATACTCAAAGATGGAGTTGCTAGCCTTCACTCTGGTGAACTCAACGCAGAGGCTCCGTACTTCCAAGCTCACACGATCGTGGTCCTGACAAATTAGCCCATTAAGAAAGTGTTACACAAGCCTGAAACCTCTGGTCAACTCATGAAATGGTCAGTGGAGTTCAGCCAGTTTGACATTCAGTACAGTCCAAGGACAGCCATTAAGGGACAGGCAACAGCAAATTTCATTGCAGAGTTTACCACCCACCCAGACAACCCACCGACATGGAGGATACCGAGAATAGCTGGGTATTGAATGTTAATAGATCCTCCACCGAACTGTCAAGCAGAGCAGACGTGGTTCTTGTCACCCCAAATGGCCAAAAAGTGGAGTACGCTCTTAGATTCAAATTCCTTACAACGAACAACGAGGCAGAATATGAGGCACTCATCACTGGGCTTCGAATTGCTCGACGAATGGGGGCAAAGCAGGTAATTGTCAAGGGAGATTCGCAATTGGTGATAGAGCAGATCCAAGAGGAATATGAAGCCAGAGGGAAGAAGATAAAGGAGTACTGCCAGATGGCCAGAGACTTGGTTAAAAAGTTTTCCAAAGTAGTACTGCAAAGGGTCTCCTAGTTAGAGAATGAAGAAGTAGATAGGTTGGCAAGAATAGCATCCTCAGAACAGCTTGATCCCGAAGTACCCATGAAAACTCTCGATTCGTCGAGCATTCAAACCCTAGAAGTCAATGCGCTGGAAACGGATGACTCATGGGCTAAACCAATCAGGGATTACCTGGAGCACAACACCCTCCCAAAAGACAAGTTGGAGGCAAGAAGAATCAAATTCAGGGCCAACCGGTATGTGATGTTCGACGACGTCCTGTACAAGCAAAGACACACCACCCCCCTTCTCAGATGTGCCATTGAAGAAAAAGTCACCTACATTATGAGGGAAACACACGAAGGCATTAATGGCAACCATTCTGGAGGACGATCCTTGGTTAACAAGATCCTTAAGATAGCGTGCTACTGGCCAACCATAAGTAAGGACTCTCAGGAGTTCGTGAAAAAGTGTGACAAGTGTCAACGGTTTGCCAACATTCCAAGACCGCCCGTACAGGAGCTGACTGCCATCCAAAGTCCGTGGCTCTTTGCCCAGTGGGGATCAATATCGTGGGCCCATTGCCCCTGGGCAGGGGGCAGAATAAGTTCGCTGTGATAGTCATCGACTACTTCACCAAATGGGTCGAAGTAGAAACCCTTACCATCATCACAAAGCAGAAAATGACCAACTTTCTTTGGAAGAACATCATGTGCAGCTTCGAAATACCCAAAGTGGTCATCACTAACAATGGTAAGCAATTTGAAGAAAAGCAGTTCAGTGGGTTGTGCTCGAACCTACAGATCAGCCACCAATTCTTCTCGCTAGAACATCTTCAAGCAAACGGACAAATGGAAGTTACGAACAAGTCCCTTCCAAAGATCATCAAGACCAAGCTCGAGAAAGTGAAAGGATTATGGGCGGAAGAGCTCCCCAGTGTCCTATGGGTCTATAGGACTATTGAGCGGGTATCCACTGGCCAAATCCTTTTTTCCCTCACCTTTGGGGCCGAAGCGGTCATACTAGTGGAAATTGGCCTCCCCAGCCCCAGGACTCAAAACTACAACCCAGAGATAAACGACTAGGCCTTGGCAGTCGACATGGACTTACTGGAGGAGAAAAGGCTTCACGCAGCAATCAGAGTGGCTTCATATCAACAGCAGAAGCGCCAGTACCACAACAGCCGAGTGCGCTTGAGGGAGTTCAAGGTAGGAGATTTAGTGCTGAAGAAGGTCAACCAGTTTACCAGAATTGAATAAGACGGAAAACTCGGCCGTAATTGGGGAGGACCTTATGAGGTGACAAGCTTCACCAGGAAGGGGACCTACAGACTAAAGGGCCTGAAAAACAAAGAACTACCCCACCCGTGACACACTGAGCACCTAAGGAAATATTATGTGTAAGTGATTTCTTTTTGTTTGCATTGTCAAAAATGAGCAGATGATGTCATATGGAAGTTTGTGTACATTTATTTCAACTTAATTCTACAAGTTCAAGTTCATTTGCAAACTTCCTAACATCTCCCTTGCAAGAGCTCCAACCAAAATAATAAAAAAGCCCTACTCAGGCCCAAGCCGAGCATGCATAGGCTTTATGCCCATTCTATAAGTTAAAGCGACAAAGCCCTACTCAGGCCCTGGCCGAGCAGGCAGCCTTCGACAAGCCAAAACGACAAAAGTCCTGCTCAAGCCTTGACCGAGCAGGCAGAGGTGACAAAAGTCCTGTTCAGGCCATGGCCAAGCAGGCAAAAGCTTTATGCCCACTCTACAAGTTAAAGTGACAAAGCCCTGCTCAGGCCCTGCCCCAACAACCAGACTTCAACAAGTAAAAGCGACAAAGCCCTGCTCAGGCGTAGGCCGAGCAGGTAGAGGCTTTATGCCCAGACAACTGACCGACTAGAATGTTTTTACTGACTTCTTACACTTGCCCAATCTCAACACAGACCAATAAGAGTTCGTTTGTCCATAGAAGACAACAGAATCTACAAATTACAACAGAAATTTTAGTAACGGAGACAAAAAGGGGCTTTTTCATTCAAATAAGGTAGATTACAAAAGCCATAGCAATGTTATAATATGAAAATCACTGCAAAGGCAAAAAAAAAATTAAAAAAACTACTGCAAAAAAAGGAAATCTACTTAGCCACAAGAGCCATCAGTTGGGCGGCAGCCTTGGACGGGGCGTCATCTATCTCTAAAGCTTTCGACAAAGCGACAGCCTTAGACTGGGCGTCATCTTTCTCTGCCCCCTCCTTGTCTTGCGCCCTGCTCTTCGATGCTGCCTGAGAGATGGCATCGTCTTCGACCATTGGCTCAATCCTGGATAAGTCCAGATTATGATAAGCCTGAGCAACCAGAGATTTGGCTTCTTCGAAGCCATCCATACAAATTTGGGCAAAAGCTATCTGGCACTCTGCCCCCTGTATGTACTCCTGTTCAGCCTTTTTCTTGGCCTCCTCTAGCTGAGCAGGGAATGTTATGATCTAGTCGTGGGTAACTTTCAGCAGGCTTCCTTTTGGGCCTTCTCTTTCTCAAAGTTAACCCTCAATTTCGCCTGCTCGCTCTTAAGGGCCTACACCCTACCCTCAACTTCCTTCACCTTCCCTAGGGCTGTGTTCAACTCAGCCTGGAGTTGGTCAGAAGTCCTCTTCTCCTCCATAAATGACTTCTCAAAATTCACTGATCTGCCACCAAGGATCATAACTCTAATAGCAGCCTGAATAGAAAACAGTACGACCAAAAAAGGTTTAACAACTTAGAAAGGAAGAGAAAGAGTAAAAAAAAGTCAAAATGCCAAGCACAAGTCAATACTCCCATACCTTCAGCAGGTCCTAACAGGCCTCTTTAGCCAACATCTGTGATGCCAGGGCGGCCATCTTTTCAGTATCCGAAGCAGAAATGATGCTTATGAGCTTCCTCATCGCCTCGCTAGCACTATAAAAAATCGAAGGAGAGAAGGTTGACATATCCCCCAGAGGCCGAGCAGCTATTGGGGGCACCTCAACAGTGATTGTGATAGGCGGTGGAGAAGGTAAAAGTAGAGCCTTTTCAACAGGAGGAGTGTCGCCCAACTAAGGAGTATCATCCTCAAGGACTATCGTTTTCCCTTTGCCCCCCTCTGTAGTGGTTGGGGCAGGGGCCTTCTGGCCAGAGGCCAACTTGAACCGCTTGGCCAAAGTAGAAGGGTCGGCCCTTAAGGTCAACTTGGTCTTCTTTAGAAAATTTTTGTTCAGTGTCATCTGCTCCTTCTCATCCTCAGGTGGATCAACCTTGTGATCTGTACAGCGCACATGGCATGGACGTCAAAACACAACAAAATACAGTTAAGCAAAAAACACAAAGTACTCATTCCTTGCGTGTTCTGCCTTTAGAACGTAATTTGTAGGCTTAGGGCCTAACAAGAACATACCCAAATTTTCGACATTCACCAAGGCACGGGCATCAGTAACGCCATGCTCGATAGCTCGGTCTACCCTCTCCTTCAGGGTGTCGCTCAGAGTGGGGGCAGCATGGGCTAAAAGTAAGAAACCTAAGTCAAAACTCTAGAGGCCTAAAAATCTAACAACAAAAGAGAAAAACATCATGGTTGGAGAGCGTACCCTTCCTAAAAGGTCTCCCCCCACTCTTAAAGGACTCAAACGAACTTCTCGTCCACTAGCTCCCAAGGTTAGCTCTCCCAGTCCTCACCGTAGATGAAGAAAAACTTGTCTTTCCACCCTTTGTAGGACGAGGAGCAGGGATGGGGAATCTAAGGCTATTACCCAAAGCGGCCTCATACACATAGACTTCCCCTGGTCGGGCAGAGTAGGTCCACTCTCCCTTCTTCGGAATCCTATAGCCCAGCGAATGAGGCATTTGGTACTCCTTCCAAATCCTCTTCATCCTTTTATTCGTCATCATAGAGGACACCCTTTTTGCCGCAAAATTGAATTCGCTCACTCCCGGCACCACCATCGTCTTGGCTTTAATGTCCATTCTCCCTCCAGAAGCCCCAAAAGGACCCACTGATGAACTATCAGAGGCCCTGGGCTTAACTTTAACCAGATCCTATGAAGGAGTGTTCTCAGAATCTGATGATTACACCTCTCTCTCATCCACGGTTCCTATCAGATATCCCTTCCGCCTAAATTTGACTTCACCCCAGCCAAGTCTCCAACCTTCCTAAGCGACTCAGAAACTGCTCTCAAACCCTTTGATGATTGCTCAAAACTATGAACTTAGGAAGAATTGCGTAAAAGCTAAAGCTACAGTGAAGAAACTTATCCAACCACGTATCGAATCCTTTGGGGCAGTTGTGAATAGACACAGCAGCAAGCAGTGCAGCAGAAAATTCGGCGAGTGGTATGAAAATCTCCAAGTATGGTGCATGCAAAGTGAGAGCCAAAGGGTGTAACCGCCTAGGCTAAAAGCCTTGTAAGCACCCCATTTTTGACCGCTCGGCAGTCTACACTCCGTCCAGACTTGTGTTCAAGTCATTGTGGGCATATTCCTATCGAAATCAGCTTTCCAAGTCTAATCCCGTCCATCTATCGCTTCGCGGGCCCAAAAGGCCCAAATAGAGGCAAAATGACCAAAATGCCCTTAGGGGCATTGTCCTTTCTTTTCCAATCCCAACCCCACTCTCGAGACAGTTTATTCCTTGAGACGGTTCCAATCCAGGCACGTCTTTTAGGAGAGGGTAAGACCCTTTTCCAGTCCCACTCTCGAAACAGTTTATTCCTTGAGACGGTTCCAATCCAGGCACGTCTCTTCGGAGACGGTAAGACCCCTTTTCAGTCCCACTCTCGAGACAGTTTATTCCTCGAGACGGTTCCAATCTAGGCACGTCTCTTCGGAGACGATAAGACCCCTTTCCAATCCCTCTCTCGAGACAGTTTATTCCTCGAGATGGTTCCAATCCAGGCACGTCTCTTCGGAGACGATAAGTCCCCTTTCCAATCTCTCTCTCTAGACAGTTTATTCCTCGAGACAGTCCGAGTAGCGAAACTACTCACAAAACCATTAGAGTAACGGAAATACTCACAAATAGGTCGATATAGGGAATTGCCAACAAACCCCTGTGTCACGACGACCGCCGTTAGAGTGGCGAAAACACTCAAAACCCAGGTCAACACCAGTGTCTGTTAGCCCACTTCGGTGAAAAATGACCAAACTGCCCTTTGGACCTTTTTCGAGACTTTCCGGTCAAGATGACCATTTTGTTCCTAGGCATCCGAATGCCCCGAGAACCACACCAGCTCTGGGTATCAAACCAGTAACCCTCTGAGATTACTTCTTATAGTATTCTTAACCTTTCTTTACCTTTCCGAATCATTACGAGTCAGTTCTGGCCAACCCGATATAAAATGACCGTTTTGCCCCTAGTGGGTCGGTCTCCTTTTTCGACCACACCGGCTCTGGGTATCAAACAGGTAACCTCGTGAGACTACTTTTTATAGTGTTCTCAACCTCCTTTTACCTTTCCAGATCATTCCGAGTCAGTTCCGGCCAACCCGGTGAGAAATGATCGTTTTGCCCCTGGTGGGCCGGTCTCCTTTTCCGACCACGCCGACTCTGGGAATCAAACCGGCAATCTCTGGGAACATTCTGAATAATGTTTCCAGATCCCAAGTCTTCTTCCGGGACAGTCAGAGTCCGCCCCGGCAGCTTTCCGGTCTGATTGACCGTTTTGCCCCTAAGGGCCCAATCAACCTTTCCGACCCATCTTATCCTTATTTCTCAAGTCAAATACCTCTAGGACACTATTTTAAGTGTTTCTGTTCCTTTCCAGCCTTCCGGGTCATTCCCGGCTCCTTCAAATCATTCCCAGACTTTCCGGAGTCACTCCTAGTGAAGCCAGACTAAAAATTGCATGGTATTCACTAGTACAGGCGCCCAAATCTAGTCAAAGATACGTTGTTTGCCGACCTTAAACATTTCCTAAATGACTAGTGGCGCCAAGCCAAAAAATAGCCTGGCACCACTCCTAGTGGCGCTAATGTAAACTTTGGCCTGGCGTCACTGCAACAAGCGCCAGTGTTGTCCAACCTCTATAAATACAAAGCCTCATTCAATGTGAAATGGATCCGCAAATTCAACCTAAAAATCATATAATTTGATATACAGAGCTCGAGCACCTCCTAAACCTTAGCCTCCTTAGGTTTCCCAAACCCTAGCCACCATGCACAAACCCTAGCCTCCTATACACTCATATACACCCCCATACACTCATAGACTAACCTTCAACCCTCCTTCGAAGATTTGAAGAGTTGAAATCTGAAGTTTGAAGCTTGAAGACAACTCTTGAAGACTGAAGGTGTAGATCAAGACAAAGACCGAAGAAAGTAAGGCGCACAAAATAACAAAACATACGGTAGGCTCCCTATTTAAATTTCCGCACCTCCCCCCTCTCTCTTCTCTCTCCTAACCCACTTGGGTTTTCTCTATTTTAATCCCCCATCTCTTTCCCCCCTTTCCTTGCATGCTTGAAACAAGGGGATTCTCGGTCCATGTGTAGAATTAGGCTATTGGAGAGTCACCGTGTCGGGGGCTTTCTTCTAGTCTAACCGGAGACCACATGGGTTCGGCCCTCTTGATTATGTGGTGAAGCCTTAGTCTTGTATGTTCACGATCCCAAAATTGCATTGTGCATATCATGATCTTGCATTTTCCAAAAACCGTTTTCAAAGTTCTCTTAAAAATAGTTTTCAAACTTGTTTTCAAAATTGCATCAAAATCTCTTTTTCAAAAACTTGTTTTCAAAACCACAATTCTAGGGTGATTCTAGCCTTTCCATGGCTAAGGTTGCTTTAGGAAAGTGTTACATTAAAAGTGACTTTTATGGTCTATATTTTCAAATCTTATTGTTTTCCAAAACCGCTTTCCTAAAGTGGTTCTAGCCCTCTTATGGTTAGAATTGCTTTAGGAAAGTGAAATATTTTTACACATTCTAAAAACTCTCTTTTCAAAAAGTCTTTCTTCCTAAAAATTTCTTTTTCAACATACTTTCCTAAAACTCTCCTCTCCAAAATTATTTTCAAAAACTCCCTTCCAAAATCTATTTTTCAAAACTCCCTTTTTCAATTCCTTTCCAAAATCCTCTCCCTAAAATCCACTTTCTAAAAACGTTCCCCAAAAATCTTTCCAAAAACTCTCTTCAACAATCTTCTACCAAAAATCCTCCTAGAAAAACTCTCTTAAAAAATTTTTCCAAAATCTTTCCTCTAGAAACTCCTCCCTAGGATTCACTTCTAGAAAAACCTTCGTTTCCAAAAACGCACTTTCCAAAAACTCTTTCCTTAGAGCCCAAGTCAAGCCCTAGAACTCACAATTAGGAAACCCTAAATTTTCTTCCCAAAAACATGGTTTTCAAACTTTGCCCTAAACCTAGATTTCCAAAACCTCTCGTTTTCTGCATCAAAACTATACATATTTTCAAAACCTATTTTCTACGTCAAAACTGTAATTTTTCAAAACTAGGGTTTCTAAAATCTCCCTTTCCAAATCCTTGTCAAATCAAATCTTCCCTTTAAGAAACCAAATCCAATCTCCCCGTTTAGGAAATTAGATCCTATCCTCCGTTTTTGGAAACAAAATCAAACCTTCTTTTTTCAAAACAAAATCCAATCCTTTCCTAATCCAACTTTTTCTTAATTCAAATCCTTCCTAAACTTCCACTTTCCTAAACCTTCAGTTTCCAAAACTTAAACATAAAAATCTTTCCCAAATTTTAAAACTCAACTTTCAAATTTTTCTTAATTTGACCCTTTCCTAATTCTACCTTCTTTTCAAACCTTAACTTTTAAAAGCTAAGTTTTCAAACTTTTCCTAAACTCAACCTTTCCGAATTTCAAGATTTTCTAAAATTCAAACTCTAAAACTTTCTAAATATCAAATCTTTCCAAATTCAAAACTTTCTAAATTTGAAACTTTCTTAAGTTAAATCTTTCTAAACCTAAATTTTTTCCAAATTCTAAACTTTCCAAAACTTCAAAATCTTTTCAAATCTAGAACTTTCCTAAACTCAAAACTTTCTTAATTTAAGACTTTCTTAAGTTGAAACTTTCTTAATTCAAACATTTCCTAAATTGAAAACTTTCCTTTTTCAAACCTTTCCTAAAACGAAACTTTCCTACTTTCAAAACTTTCCAATTTTCAAAACTTTCCAATTTCCAAACTTTCTTAAATTCCAAACTTTCCTAATTTCAAAACTTTCCAAAAATGAAACTTTCCTAATTCGGAACTTTCCTAAATCGGACATTTCCTAATTCGAACCTTTCCTAAATCCGATCTTTCTTAAACTCTCAAGTCTTTTCTAAGTCTCGTCTTTTTTAAGTCTAGATTTCCTAAACCTTCATCTTTCCAAAACAAGTTTAAATCCTTCCAAGTTCTACTTTTTTCAAATCGAAATTCAATTTTTTCAATTCCAAAATTTCAAATTCCAATTTTCAATCCTCTATTCAAAGTTCAATCTCTCAATCTTCTAATTCAATTTCCAATTCAGTCTCTTTCTTCCAATTAACAATCTCTTTTCAATCGGACTCTTGTTCGAACTACGACTGACCTGATTCCCCCAAAGGGATACGTAGGCAACCTTCATAGGTGCGGTCACAACACTTTTCAAACTTTCAATTCCACCCTCATGGGTGCGGTCTCCACATTTTTCAAATCTCAAATTCCACAACATTTTTCAAATTTCTAATTCCACAATCTTTTTCAAATCTCAAATTCCACAACATTTTTCAAATTTCTATTTCTACAATCTTCTTTAATCTCCAATTCCATATCTACTTCAAGTTTCCAATTTCAAATCTATCCTTTCAAATCTTTCTTCTAAAATCAAATCAAAATTTTCTTTTCAAATTTATTTCCAAGTCAATTCTCTTCTATTGCACTTGCATACCATGCATCATGTTTTTCTAAACATTATTTTCTAAAGTGGGTAGGATTGAACTATAGTTAGTCGAAGACTCTCATAGGTGAATCTAGGGTAGATTGACATGTAGGTACTGAAAGGGCGGGGTAGGGTGATGGCTTAGTGCGTCTTCCCTACACGTAACCAACCTCCGAACCTAGGATCACTGTTTTCATAGACCAAAAAGGAGTTATTTTTCAAAAAAGGCTAAATGTTTTCCAAAGGTTGCCAAACAACCTGTTTTTCTTAAAAACCCTCTCTTGAGGAGATATTTTCAAATCGTTTTCCAAAAACCCTAAGTGTAGTCTTCGGATTATTCTTAGTTTTTAGGTGACCTAACTCACCTTAATCAAGTTAGGTGGCGACTCCAAATCTTTTTCAAAAGCCCTTTATTCAAACCAATTTTTCAATTCAAATCTAGTCGCACTCATTCTTTGAGGAGGGTGAGTTCTAACGAGAGAGTACAGCATTTTTTCCGCTTGTGTGAGTATTCCTCGAGTGCGAAAAATCTGGGCGCAACAAGCCTCCTTTTCGAAATCAATGGTCCAGATTGGCTCATCGACCCATAGATCCGACAGCTAGCAGTCAACGAGTCATGTCATGTTTTGGAGACCAATAAGAGTGTCTCGCGTGGCGAAACGTCAATCACCGCATTTATTCATCGCCATCCTTAGTCATAAATGCGCTTCCAGTGCCATAAATGCGTTTCCACTTTTACGAAAAGACACTCATCATCCCAGGAATTTCCCTGACCACGTTTGGGGTACTCAGAGAAATTAAGGGCAACTGATGGAGACCGATCAGAAATACTCTAACAGGCTGACCAAGAATTCCTGACTTGCTCCTGCCACGCTCATCGCGGTGGAGGTGCTTGTAGTTTAAGTGGGGGCATTCCCACTATTGTGGTCTCCCATGAGACTTTTGTCAATCTAGCAATAGAAACAAGTAAAATTTAGAAACCTACACAAATTGAAATCGCATACCAAGAGTGGAATCGATGACTATGGTAACTAAAATTTGATCGAAAATCTTTTGGTATTTGAAGAGTTGTTTTGCTAATAACTAGGCAAATAATTGAATTGAAATTAAACCCGACAACTTGATTCTAGCTAAAGCAATTTGACAATTATGAAAATTCTATTACAACAACCACAATTATAACTAAATTAACTTTTGATTTAACCAAAATTTCAAATGAAAATAAGTAAGGATTTAACTTGATTAAAAAGGGGGTTTGGGTTCAAATGTTCCAATCTACCAATTCTAGCACGGAATTTGAAATGGAGAGTTTAGGTTAACTCAAATCAAGAACCGTCCAAAGGCCCTTGATTCGGAAAGTTTAGCTTTGAAAATTTTTGGATCTCTAATTATTTTGGAATTAAGTTTTATCACTATTCATGGGTTCTTTAGAAATAAATCACATGTTACTAACTATGATTATAGATCTAAGATTTCTACAACAATTAATTCTAATATAATTAGAGATAAAGATGGAAAATAGATATTCAACAAGATTGAGGACTCCCTTTTCATTTCCTATGCCTTCTTTGGTGGATCTTTATATTTATCCCCAAACAATGAGCTTAGCTTGAAGATTCCATGGTTGATAGCTTCCCAAGATATAGAGACAACATTTTTGGCTTGAAATCAAAAGTGTATATATATTGAACTATAGAAAATGTGAAGGATTACACATAAACAACCTTAGCAATCTACCTAAACCCTTCCCAAAGTCCTAAATACAACAATGTAAACTAAATCTAAGCAAAATACAAGTTTTTCCCCTATTCTCCCTCTCTACCCGCGGCAGAAACCCTAAAATAAAACATAACCTCACTTTTTCTTCGACTACTGGGTTCTAGGACAAATTTGCGCTCACCGTCCAAAGTGTGTCCTAAGGCCATTTGAATGGCATCCGGACGCACCGTCCGGACGGTAGCATAATCGTTCAGATGGTTATTCCACCGTTCGAACGGTCTTCAGACGTAGAACCTCGGCTCTATATTTCTTCGAACGGAAAAAGACAACTCTGTGATAGCTTAGAACAGAAAAAGACGACTCTAGAATGGCTTTGAATGGGAAAAATCGACTCTGGAACTTTGATCTTAGTCGTAGCATCCAAATGCTAATTCGCCCATCCGAACTCATCGTCTGAACGGTCGAACCGTCCGAACGGTTATTTATTCGTCCGAACGCACCATCCGAACGGTGCGAACCATCCAAACGGTCCGTCCGGATGGACTTCTTCTCTTTAGGCCATTTTCACCATTTTATCACCAAAAACCTACAATACATATAGAAAATCAATTTATTGCTAAAAACCTATTCTAATACCCATATAGAGGCTAACAAACACTTAATTAGGGGACAAAGATTACACTTTTAGAGTGGAATCAATTCCCCTGACCAGGCTTGGGGTACTCAGAGAAATTGGGAGTAACTAATGGGGACTAATTAGGAATCCCCCCATATCGAGAATAGGGCTCCCATGGTACATGTTAAGCAAAAAGACAATAGAGATCAACCCTGAGAGCTCTAATTGACTTGAGTACGACCGAGCACAGCCGAGCAGATTACACCGAGCACGACCGAGCAGACCTCCTGGTATGGTGCCAATCATCTTCCCCCACTACCGCACTAATGGGGGCCGCCACTGACAACCCAATCATGATAACGTGCTGCCAGCTCCACGACTTCGCGTGTAGCAGGAGGTAATCACCTTCTCCCGCTTTGATGCATGCCTAAGGGAGCACCACGTGTGAAATTGGACAACTACTCCCCCACTACCCTGCCACTAGTCAAGTCCTCCAATGCCACGCTGCCACGTGGAGAAACAGCCATCTCTCAGTATCTCCATACATGCAACGCCCTCTTAGGGCTACCAGAATGTCTACTCATATAAAAAAAAAAAATTCATCTTTTCCAAAGAGATACGAAAACATAAACCCTACCCAAAATTCTGTTGAAATATCTCTAGAAACCTAACTTTAACATTGAAGTACCCTTGGCAAGCATCACATTAGTGCCCCTCGTTCCTTTTCCCCTCTCAAGTTACCGAAGTAGCCCGTCGCTAACCTGAAAATTGACATTACAAATTTACTGCTTTATCAATTAATGTAGGCAATACACACTATATGAAGCCCAAATCAGTATGAACGTCTAAAGCACTACTATTTTGGAGACAGCCAATGTGACAATGTTTTCTAAGGACAGTCGCTTGGTAGCTTGATGCCATGCTTTCATGAACTATTGATGCTATACTCGGAAACAATCGTTAGAAAGCAAAGGTTGTGTTTGGCAAAGTAATCCAACCGAATGCATATCTTGGGTTTCGTTGGGTAAAGTAACTTTAGTTGGTTACTCAATGATCTGAAATATTTAAAATTCCTATATCGTCTATGTTTTCGGAGAGACAATAGGCATAAAAAAAAGTTTTGAAACAGATATAATAATCACGAGCTTTATGAAGTAAAATCCAGATTGTTGTGTAAACAATGTATTTTGCCAGCATAGAAGATGCACTTTTTCCTGCCGTCGGATATATATCCAAGGCTTGGTGTCACGGGCTGGCAGGCCGGGCACCACATGGTGACAATAATGCGACCCGCCATGATCATATGCAGCGGAATACACCCGTGAGGCGACTATGCACCAAGCAATAGTCCCGCCAAACTCAAACACCAAGGCATAAGATTATGCGCTTGTCCAGGATCCATCCGTAATGCCCGCATAACTCTTTAAGCACGGACCTCTGATGCTCAAGCCATAAGGCAACCCAAGCTATAGGCGATAGCAACGCCATACTCAAATGCGTGCACACACAGCAAGCAATGTGCTTAGCGCCAGTCCCTCTCGAAACACAAGCCAAATGGCCATGTGCAACTAGACATGCGCGCGTCCACTAAGCATCACCCGCTAGGCACAACGCCTCCATCCTTGAAGCTCTTAGCGCCCCGCGTCAAGGTTGCCCGCAAGGAAAGGCACCACCGAATAGCGACTGTTAAGCCCACAACATTGTGCCTCATGACACCAATGCTAGCCAAACCAAGCAGCCGTGTGCACAAGCGTGAACCCAATGTGCAAGTGCACACGAGACACACGGCATGCAAGTGTGCACACCGAGGTCCAATCCGTCATGGACATAAGCCCCACCACTTTATAATTATGGCGTAGCGGGTGCGAATGCCACAACCCCATCCTCAACGCTAATGCCCAACATTTGCCCCACCGGGCACAATACCGCCGATGTAGCCCCTTGACTAGCATGAGGACTGTAGCCACGTGCCACAGCCGGCCCCCAAGTCTCACCCACTCCCTTGGGGGACTCACTTGAATGCTGTCCCTTTCGGTAGCACCAGGGGGTGGTAGAGTCAACACCATGCCCCCCTTTATAATAGCATTCTGAGCCATCTCCAAACTGATAGGAGAAAACATCCTACCCCCTCGAGGAGTCATAATTCATAAATCCAATAAATATGAAAAATACAAATTACGAGATTGTCATGCCACCGACCAATCATGCTCAGACATGCCTCACGTCAAGGTCTCTCGCGGCTCTCGACGTGCCATGGGTGGCAACCCGTGACACTTGGGCATATACAGCATAGTAATTAAGATTGCCGTTGAGTTGTATCGCTAAGGTTTCATGCGGCTTTTTTTATGGATTCCTTAAAATGCGGAATGGTGATGGAATGTTTTGTACATTGTAAAGGTTACAAGATATGATCAATAATTATTGTAAACTGATCTTGTGTCAAGGATTTGATTGCACTCTTATCTTGTATTAAAAATTTGGTGAGACAAAAAAAAAAAAAAAAGACAAATACAAAAGAATAAAATTTTTATCAGTTTGTTCTTTTTTTTTTACTCACTTTTTTTTTTAATTTTTTTTAATAAATTTAAATTCTCAACACTACTCTGAAACTCTTATTTTAAAAGTTGTCTACTTATAAAAATTTTAAATTCAATCTGCACTTTTTTTATTTTTTTGCGTATCCGTCAATTTAAAATAATAATTAAGGCTAGATATATTATTATTATTATTATTATTATTTCTACCTATATAAAAAGTGCGAATGCACGCGGCCTTTTTCGTCCGCCTATTTCGTCATTTTCAGACCTTTTTGCCCTTCACCTTTTGTAAAATTTCGCTCCACAGCTGGTATGGTTTGACCGGCTTCCACAGTGTGATACCAATTTTACCCCTGGTTTAATTTTTGTTTCCAGAGCATTGCTGGCGTGTTATTGTAGAGCTTGGCCATCTTGTCTCACCTACTCTCTCGTTGGTATCCGCGTGTGGTGGAGAGAGTTCAACTTCCCTGTGTTCTCTCACGCAACTCGGTTCCACCAAAAAAACAGAGACAAAAAAAAACGGAAGTCTCTTAGTCTGAGACTTTGAAGCGTTCTTTTCCCGGTTTATTCTCTACTCTCCCTCTCATCTCTTGGCTTCTCTTGTGCTGTGCATCCAAACCCTAACTGCTACTAGAGTTTGAACACCATGGTTGCTCAATCTTCAAGAACAAAGTATGTCTCGCTCTCTTACTTCTCCCTCTTATGTTGAGTGCTTTATTTGGTTTTTTTTTGTTTGTGGTTTCTGCTCATGTTTCGTTCTTAAGTTCGTCTGTGTTTTTCTTATTTTTTTCATGGTTGTCCTGTTTTAATCACAGATTTCGTTTTTGTTGACTGATTTGAGTGCTATAGCTGGGTTTTTTCCCATGATTTTTGCACTTTTTGTTTGGATTTTTTTGGTACTTATGAATGTGTTTTTGGTTCTTGAGTTTGTCTGTTTTCTTCTTTGTTTTCATGGGTGCTGATTTTTGTTAAGAGCTTTCATTTTTTTCTTTTGGACTGATTAGAGGGTTCTGTTCCTTTTGTTTTTTAGTGATTTTTTTTTTTTCATCTTTTTGGTCTTGAGTGCGTCTGTGGGTTTTTCTTATTTTTCATGGATGTATGATTTTTTTAGAGATTACGTTTTTACTACTGATTTGAGGATTTGTTGGTTTTTTTAGAGATTGGTGCTCATTGTTCATGTTCTTAACTTCGTCAGTGTTTTTCTTCTGTTTTTAATGTGGATGTTTTATTTTGGTTAGAAATTATGTTTTTTTATTTGCTTGAGAGTTTCAGAATCGGGGGTCTGTTTGTCTTTTTGTGGATTTTGGGTAGGTTTTGGAATTTTTCCTGTTGAGGGTTTTGTTCCATTTTTCCTGTTACTACTGTTTAGAACATCTCCAAGCCACCTTTAAATTTGAAGGTGTATTGTAAATTTTACCCTCCAATCTATTTTTATTTTTTTAAAAATTTAAAAAAATAAAAATGGCCTTCGCATGGGCCTTTAAATTTGAAGGTTTTTCAAAATATTTAAAGATCCCTTCATTTCACTATTTATGTGGGGTTAAAGCAATAATTATGTAGGATCCTTGTACTAATTATTATTTTAAGTCTAAATAATATATTATTTATTATTTAAATAATATTTTAATAAATATTTAATTTAAACTTTTAATTAATTCATTAATTTTTTTTACTTTGTTAAATATTTATTTAATTTGAGATTTTTTTATATGTGAAATAAATAAATTATTTATATTTTACTTGCTTTTATTTATCTTGAAATTATTATTTATATATGAAATTAAAATATTCTTTTAATTTTACTGATTATTTATTTTATACTAAAATTATTTTAATCCATAGAATCAATGAATTATTTTTTTAACTTACTACTCCACCTTTTCACTTTGTTTTTTTTTTTTTTTCCACAAATTTAAGAATTAATCAATCTATTTCTACCACCTTCCAATAACATTTAAAATTTCAACATCTATTGAAAATAGAAAATAATTTTGACTAGAATAATAACAAAAAGATTACATAAAAATGACCTTTTCTCGATTATTTACTAATACTTGGAGAAGTATCACATGAAACAAGCATATATCTTTCCCATAACTGCTCAATCAATGCAGTTCGAAGTGCGAAATGACTTTTTTTATTTTTTATTTGCTTATGCCGAGTGAAAAATTGTTGGAATTGCTCTGTTTCATCAACCACCATATCAACTTCTTGGAGGAGAATAGAATTCGGATCGACGACACTCCCATAAGTATCACGTTCATCCTCGACGATCATGCATGCCGACATAATATCATGAAGTAAATGTTTCAAGTCTCATTTTACGTTTTTTAATTAGTTCCTTATTGTATTTTAATTTTTGTTAAATGTATTTTATAGTTTGCAATGGGGGGTTTTTGTTTTTTTTAATTTTTAATGTAATTTAATTTGTAATTTCATGGGTAGATCATTTAGTTTAAAAATATTAAATAATTTAATTTTAATTATATATTTGGTAAATAATTACAATTTAAATTAAAATATGATAACAAATAATTACATTTTGAATAAAATGAGAACACAAAATGTAATTTTTGACTTTTTTTATATAAAATAATAGTGATTTGAAAAATGAATAGTGAAATAAAAGTTAGGTGAGTTGGAGTAACAATGTAAAAAAGTGAGATTTATAAACTTTAAATTTAAAAAAGATGCTAAAATAAAGATGAATTTAAAGCCTTTGAGTTGGAGATGCTCTTATATTTTGTCTGTGAGTCCATCTGAATGTTTTCTATTTATCCGTGGAACATGCACAGATATCCAGAAAGAGATTGAAAAGGAGTCTCTGACAGAGAAAGAAGTATCTGGAAGCTGTTGGTACACCTTCCAAATTTCTGCAATAGCCCATTTGTTTGTTTCTGATTCTCGTTTTTTTCTCTTCAAATTTTGTAGATTAAATTGACCTTTTATCTTGAGTGCGTCCTTGGCTTTTTCTTAATTTTTTTTTTCTTGGAGATATGATTTTTATGAGATATTTTGGTTTTACTGACTGATTTGAGGATTTGTTTGGGTTTTTGAGCGATTGGTGCTCATTTTTCCTATCCTTGAGTTTGTCAGCGTTTTCTTCTGTTTTTTTCGCCGTGGATATTTGGTTTCAGTTAAAGATTACGCTTTCATTTGCTTGAGAGTTTCAGATTTGTTGGTCTCGTTTGGCTTTTCCTAGATTTCTTCAGATTGTGTTTTGATGGAAAAAGAAGGGATCTGCATGTTGAATGCGTATTGCTGCTATAAGAAACTCAAGTTATACGATACAAGTTATCTGCATTGATTTATAATGTGCACTAATTTCATTAGTTGTTTTATGATTTTTTGTAATTTTATCTTTAAGTTAGAAATGATAACATTTAATCCCATTTTTTTGAAGAAGTAATTATGAGTTTCCTCTTGTATCATGTACACTTGCGGGCAACCAAGAACCAATGTTGGTAAAGGATAAAACTTCAACTGGCCAACACCCAATCTTCAAGCTTAATAACATAAATATTGTGATATAAAACAGAAAAAGGAAATCTTATTTTCACTCAATTTATTGGGGTCTGATTTCATTTTTGTTTTTCCCTTCATATTTTCCTGTTATATATGATTCATATCATATTTGCGTACGATATCTTATATTTATCTGGTTCTCTATGTTGTGTTCTTCCTGTAAATTTTTATCATACGCAGAAGTAGAGTGGTTTAGTGCCACAGATCAGCACTGCCACTCATGAGTTGGGGGAAGAGTCTTTTATGGATATATGGGATCTGGATGTTTGGGGTACTTTCAATTTTTTACAATTTCTAGCTGTTGGTTTGTTTCTAATTCTCTTTTTCTCCCATTAAATTGTCCCTTAAATTGACCTGTATATATGTATTTATAATTGTTAGGTTCTAACATTACAGGAGGAAATGCAAGATCAGAGCACCTTCTTGCGACGAGAATCTCCGATATTTGACTGCATGCATTGCCATTACGAATCCAAGGTCTTTTGTTTTTCTTTGTCTATAATTTTTATAATTGTTTCAAGTAACATTTATGGAACTACTATTGTTATTATTAATACTGCTTTGTGTTCTAGAATCACATAAAATGAAAAGTAATTACATTGGTATCTTTGATCGTGATTCACTAGCAGCTGATCCTTCAAATTAGCATGACACTCCTTTGCATGAATTGAAAAGGGATAGTGTATTATTTTCTCTCTTTTTTATCACATTTATTTTATCATATATGCATGGAGCTCTAAATTCTGTTTTGTAGTTTCCTTTTTTTCTCATCATATGTTTGATGTTGTGACTAAGAGAGAAATAGTAAAGAAGGGAAATGGATTATAATTTATTCTTTTTTGTTTTTTTTTTTAAACTTTTCCATGCACTTTGTGTTGGTTGAATCACTTTAAAATATTGTTCTTGTGATATGTTGATTGGATTAATGGTTAAAAATGACAGATCATTTTCTTGTCTAGATGGTGCATGAACCTACACCAACAGAATTGAAAAGGGAAATCTATTTTCTTTCGATGTAGAAGATGTATGAGGTTAAGATAAATTCTTTTTTGTTTATTCTGTTATTTTTGGTTTTAATCATTCAGTTGCTTAACCATGTAGGATAAAAACATAAGATGATAAACTTCGAGAATAACTAGCTGAACGAAGCTTTGCATTAACCTAGCTGAAATAATTTAACTTAGACTTTAGTTTTGTTCTCCTGAATCTTTGGTGCATGCTTGTAAAATATTACAAATAAAAGTACTGTATACTTGTGTTTATAGATGAGTACTGCCATTTGCATGTAGATTTATACACCTACATGTTGATCTTTTCTCAGATTCATAACCAGCAGGCAGCTTTTGGGAATATTTTGAGGGGGCCAAATTCAATTTTTCCTCAAGTTGTAACTAGGAAAAGATTTCGTTGGGTAATTCTTCAGCGATTTTGGACATGTGGATGTCCTAACTTCTGTCTAAATTTTTAGTGATTTTATAATAAAGTATAGGACTTGACTAGAAGGAAGAGCTTTGAAAATCAAACATGTAGACTTTGTAATTATGATCAAAGATACCAATGTAATTACGTTGAGGTTGGACTTCTTCATTAATTCATATTTCATGCCAACGTAAAGGTGTCATGAAACCAATCTCAGCATAAAGAAGCCCAACTTCAATGTAGTTTCAGATGTTTGACTTCTTTATTAATCGCTGACGGTGTCATGATACCAACTTTGTAATTCAAAAACCATTAGAGATATTTGCTACGTGGTAATCTTTCTTTAGTCATTATGTGGTATTTGAAGTTGATGGGTTTCTTCAATTGCAGAGACTTCCTGAAACGGTTTGAGGGAACTTGGAAACTAGCAGTTTTCACAGCCAGACACTAGCCAATTTTACAACCAACAACTAAGTTCAGGTTGGGCTTCTTCATAACAAACTTAGTTATAGAGAATCTATTGTAGTTTCTATTTGATGTTCTTTAATGTCTTTTATTCAATTTAATTGTCTTCTTGTGTTTTATGTGTTATATAAATCCGCAATATTTCTTTTGGGTTTTGATAGACAATGCTCTTGTTGGGTGCTATGGATGCTTATGCTTGACATTGATGGATTTGTTTAAGATGATAAACAGGATGCAAATGATTGATGTTCTTCCCATACAACATAGTTATATTCGAATTATAGTCGTTCATGCTCCATAACTTATAGAATTGAACATTTGTAGTTTAGTTGGCACTTAGCAGTGTCAGAACTCTTTGTAGTGGCAATCTTGTTGATTTCTTCGATACAGTTGCTGTTCTATATTGATGTCTTTTATATACACATATTTATGGATTTCCACACCCTGATAATTAGGAGGCTGTTGCCTTGGCAATTGATTAATCCTTTTTTTCTTTTTTGCATAGGATTGCCCTTTTAAGAGATTCATGGGTTGATGCAGAATGCTAATATTAGTTTTCTTTTGCCTTATTTAGTAGTAATCTTCTGGTTTGCAATGAAGCGGCTAGCTAATTTTGAAAATCAGGTTGTTAATGGATTGATTTTCCCTCGTGCTTCAGTTGCTATTGAACTGTGTTATCTCTAGGATTGTAGTTGTTCTCTTTGGGATGCTAATTTTCACTTGGTTTCTTCTTGCTGCCCATGGTATTTATTGGTATTTTCATGTTTGATGTAGTATCTATTCTTCCAAAGCAAATCATCATACATTACACAACCATGCACAAAATACTTCTAAAGGACCTTTTTCCAACTAGTTGATGAAGTACATCTAAATTTTTTATATTGACCTAACTAATTGAAACTGCCCTTGCCTTGCACGCGCCACCTCCACTAGTGTGATGTAAATTCGTGCATGCCTTGAACTATTATTTTTAGGTCATGCAAGTGCAAGTGAATTGCCCGGGTTACTGCTTTTTATCAAACAGGGCTAAGGCTTTTACTATATTATAATTTTAATTAACCACATATTTCATATTATACAAATATCTATATTATACTATGATTAGAAATTTTGTGCACACGGCAACGCTAGTCTATACTAATACTATATGTAAATGTAGTGGGAGTTTTACAGGGCTTCAAAATTTAATTCGTGTTTTTTTAAAAATTTTAAATAATTGTTTTTCCAAAAATCTTAAATAATTGTGATGTCATGTGGTACACTTAACTTCTTTCAACCAGGCTTTTTTATTCTTTTTTTTATAAAGAAAAATAAAAAAAATCATAAAATAATTAAAACAAAAATTCAGTCAACAAAATTAATTAAATGAAATTCTAATAGGGATACATAGCAAAATAAGTGGAGGAAAGAACTTGATCATCTGTAAAATTATTACAAACATCTCTCACTAATTAGAGTATGAGTTTGATTTCTAAAATCTCTATGTGAATCTATACTCTATATCTATTTGTTTATATATTATAATTCAATTTATTTTGAAATTTTAAAATTCAAAATCTTGTCTAAATTTCAAGTTTGAAATTCATATTTATTATATATCTAGATATATATATATATTATGTTTCATATCTTTTATCATAATCTGCAATATTTTCCATTATTTTTTTACTTCAGAATGCTAAGTATTGTATAGTATTGTATTTATCTCCATTTATATCACTCTAACGAGATAGAACAATGAGTTTTTTCTGCTCATAGTATGGTATAAACATGGGGTTTTTAATATCAAAGATATTTTATTGTCAATGTTTTATTTTTCTCATCTCATTTTATATAGTGTAGATTTGTGTGATTTATGTTTAACCGTCTCACTCTTATTTTCAGATCCAAAATAAGGATTCAGCTTTTAAGTTTTCTAATTTTTTTTCCCAAATCATATACAATTGTGTGTTTTGTAAATTTTTATCAATTCTATGATTCTCTTTTTTTCAGTCGGAAACACTTTTGAAGCATTACAATTCATTGAAAAAAATCGTGGAACCACCATCACAACCTATTGGCTAAACCATTATTGCTGCGGCACTTTTTCCACAATCAGTCAGAAGCAATCTCATCGTCTTCTCTCACCTCCATCATTGCATCATAGAAAATCTGTTGAAGAGCCTTACACGTTGGTTGATGTTAACATTCTCTCGAGAGTGGATTCGGTGAGGGGGTTGAAGGGGCTCTATTATGGAGAAAACTGAGGGGGTGTATACAACTAAATATTATATATAGTTGGGTTCGATTAGTGATGGTACTAATGTTAATGTAGTCACAATGAGCTTTCATGTTTATATGTTGTTAATTTGTCTAATATTTTATATGGTTGGTTTTTGCTAATTTTGTCAAATATTTTGATATTCATTTACATAGTTATTTTTATGATCATGTATTGTCTTTTTGGGCAGACACAATTTCTTGATGTTAGTATCAAGAAGATGAGACATCCGCCAATAGAGGTTGAGGCATGAGATTGGGTTACTATGGTCACATTTTATTTGAACTTTTGTTTCTTGTTATAGTGGTTTATGTGTGTTTATAAGAATTCAAAACAGATGTGTAAGACTTTTTCATAAGAAATTATGTATTAAAAAAAGGTAAGGTTAGCATGCAGTCACTTTATGGAGATTATTATTGACATTTTTATTCCTTCTTTCTTTTGGGGGTTTTGATAGATTCTATTTTTACAATCAGATTTTTAGTGTGGTTTTACCCACCAATTATGAGCTAAAAATTTGAAATTAAGTGAAAGACCCATTTTTGTGTAAACATACATTGGAGAGTTATATACGGTATATTTGTATCTAGGCATACGCATGTTGAATTTAAGAAAATTTGGATCTATTTAAATTGAGTTTAAATTTGTATCATGTGTAGTAAGAAAATCTCATCTCAACTCTTAAAATCTCTTTGCTTGCCTTATCCTTGGTGATACAAAACAAATGTATCTAAAAGATATACATTTTAAATTCAAATCTTTGTCCTTTTATCTTTACCCCTTCAAACTATATAAACTTATCTTATGTTTAACCTTATCTGTCGTGTAATGGTTTTCTATTTTGAAGTCAATTCCTTCTAAAAAAAAAATAGAATTATTTAATTTCTATGCCATCTTATGATATCCATTTGCAATATTTTTTTCTTTCTATGCCACGTTATAATAATAATTAGTGTCCCAAATATATATGGTTGTAGCTATTGGTTTTAGGTTATATAAATCTTTGTGCATGGCACGTGTTACTCCTTTTATCAAGCATAACTAAGTTTTCAGCATAATATAATTTTTAATTAACTATACTCTTTAGAAGGAATTAGGAGTGGCAAAATAACCTAACGTCTTAAGTCTCGCTTTGCCTTGTTTTTATTGGAATGGGTATGAAATGCTCTTAATCAGGGCGGGGCCAAACAAGATGCAATAAATCGTCTCAACTCAAACTCGCATCCAGGCTGGTGCAGTTTGAACTCTTATCAAATGAGCAAGTCCATAGCGTCTTGACTATCGAGGCAGATCAAACATTCTAAATTTTTATTTTTTATATGTATATATTTTATTATAATACAATAATTATGATTTTTTTCTTATTTTTAGGATTTTATACATTGCTTTGTCTATGATGTATTTGAAGAAAACACTACATAAAAGAAACAAAGCATAGCAAGTATGCGTGTAGCGATTATTATAGCAGGGCAAGGATGAGATAAGAGTTCTCCAATCCAAGCTCGCTCCGTTGCCATCCCTAGACATGGTACATTGATTGTCTAAAATTTGCTTATGCTTTCCATAACAGGTCTCCATTGAAATTGTAGTTTAAGAATTCATTCAGCACGAAAACTCCATGTTATATTGTTTATGTTTTATCAATACATGCTATTATAATAAGTTCATCCATGTCATGTGTGGATTACACTCTAATAAAATTATAAACAATGTTCAAATCAAGAAATTTGTTCCACATGCCTTCGAAATTATTTGTTTGTGTGGCATACTCATCTACTATTTTTTCATGTCAATCACATCTGACATAATTTACTCCTACAATGACATAAAGGAAATTAAACAGAACTAATTATGCTTGATTTAAAGAAGGGAACAGTTTTAGGTGTTGAGTGGTCAAATACGCTAAGAACATAAGGAGCCAGGATTTTTTCTCGGCCTTTTTCATTTATTTAATTGGGGCAAATCCAACAAAACATGCCGGTTATCATTGATTGGTTAAAACTGAGCATAAGACTCTTCTTAATAGAGAAAGGTCCAAAAGAAGCTGTAAAGTCAAGTGAAAAAAAGAAGATAACAAACACAGAATTCCATCCATTTTGATCATTTACCAATGAGAAAGAATCGGAGAGTTAGAAAGGTGTCACTCACTTCTTTTCAGGGCGCAGTTAGAAAATTTATTTTTAGTAAAAACAGAACTTTTTGATAATTTGAGGGGATACTTGTAAATTTTTAGAGGATAAATTAAAAAAATAATTCTAAAACTATAGATAAAGTTAAAACTTTTGAAAAGTTGAGGCCGGCATTTGTAAATTGTTGGGGGCTATATTAAAATAATTTTTAAGAGTATGGCTAAAAGTAAATGCCTTTGCTTATATCAAAGCGCAGTCAAATTGAGCTGAAAATGCACGTTACTTTAAAAGGATTGATGAGAGATATTAAACGAAATAAAATGAAATGATAAATACAACGAAGAGGGAGATAGAGCGACAAAATAGCTGTCAAAGTGGAAGGAAAATAGAGTGGCAACGAGAATTTTTTTTTTATGCAAGCAATCATAGCATCCAGTGCATAACATAGATCAAATATAAAGGTGTTCAATTACAAAATGACCAATAATGAGACACACTGTTTGAAGTAGAGCAACTACCGGACACCACAACAACTGAAAGTAAACATGCAAAGTATGAAAGAGTATGGGAAAGATCATACAAGATGCTTTTTGAAATGGGACATAAACAGAAGAAATGATCGGAGTCATTATTGTAAAAGAATGGATGTTCTTTCCAGGGCTTTAAGTGGCTTCAACTTTTTGTCATTTGGCCAAGAAGACCTGCTGCTTCCGAATTGGCATTGCTTTTGTCACCCCCTTCTTCAAGAAACAAAGGAATATAAGTGGTTAGTGTTAGTGTATATATTAGTATAATTTTTTGTTTGCGCATATCTCACATCGGTTAAATATCACTTCTCTTTCATCCTCTTGTACTATAAATATAGGTTACTTATGTACATTCAACTTACTCAATACAATACATTCTCTTTTGCATATCTTTTTTTTTTTTCTAACATGGCATCAGAGTAAAGAAAAAATATGCTCTGTGGTTGCCTTTTGAGAGATCTTCCACATCAAAATTTCAAAAGTTCTCTTCCTCCTTTCTAGCCATCCTCTGATCACTTTCTGGCATTTTCTCCGGCCATCCTTCAGCCACTTTTTGGCCGACTTTCCGGCCTCCTCTACCTCCGGCCAACTCTCGATGACCTCCAGCCAACTTCCAACAACTTTACGATGTCACTCTAGTGTCCCTCCAGCGTCTTCTCAACTGTCCTTCGACCATTTCTATTCGACTCCTGACTAATTCAGGCCTTCTGAATCTGATTCTGGCATCTGTTTTTGTTGGTTTTGCTCTATTTCTGTTGTTTCTCTTGCTTTGAAAGTTTTCTACCGCTATTCTCTACTGTTGAGTTTTTATTATTCCACATCCCTTAGCTATGGAACGTTCTGAGATCTTTAGACTGATTATTCTCACTCTGGAGGGTCCTAATTATATTTCTTGGTCTCAAATCATGTCCAATTTTCTTAATGAGAAAAAATTTTGACACTATATCACTAAAGACATTTAGGCACTTGTTAAAGGTGTAGCTAAAACAACTACGGAATTCACTGAACGACTTGAGAAATGAAACAGTAAGAATTATTAGATCATCACCTAGTTCCGGAATACATCCATTCATTCTATTAGTCTCCAATTTAGACGCTTTGACACAACTCACTCCATCTAGGTCTTTCTAGCTAACTGCTACACCACTGTTGATCTTGCTCATCAATAACAATTTTTAATTTCTATGCATCGTCTAAAATAGGAATCTGGTTAGTCTATCAATATCTTCCTGTCTCAAATATATACTCTTTGGGACCAGTTAATTCTGTTTGAGCCTACTTAGACATGCTTTGTTGATGTTGTTCAATTTGTCCTCTATCACGATCAACGACGCCTAATTATGTTTCTCACGACTCTCACTGATATATTCGAGCGTATTCGAGCATCTCTTTTCCATTGTTTCCTCTTCTTACCTTAGAACAGACTATTTCTGAGTTCTTATCTGAGGAGACTTGTCTTAGCCTCACTCAGCTACCACTTGTGGGCACCATTCTTGCAATATCTAATTCTCGATTCTGAGGCTTTTCAGGTGATTCTCACTGTTCTTCAGCTCCTGGTGGTTCCTGCAATTTTAATCAGCCTTTTGGGTCCTTTTTGGGCCCTATTTTTTGGTCTAATGCCTGCACATTCTGTCATGCCACTAATCATCGCCTACTTACCTACACCACTTGAATCTGTAAGCACTGTCATCAGCGTGACCCTGGTCACTTTCTCTCTGATTGCCATAAAAATTCTTTTCAAAGAGATTCTCACCTTTAATCTGTTGTTGTCATTACTGAGGATTTTGTTATTCCTTCCTCGTCCTCCTCTGTGATCAATGTCAATAATCTTCTTACACTCTTTTAACAGATTATATTTGCCTCTAGTAATCCCTCCTCTAGTGTCTTGTTTGCCACTTCAGGTATTTCTTCGTAGTTCCTTAACTCTGAATGTAGTAATCATATGATTTCTGACTTGACAGTTTTTTCTTCCAAATCTTCAGTGTCTGCTTTTCCTGTTATTTATACTGCTGATGAGTCCTGTATGTCTAACGATTATGTTGATCATGTCTCCACTTCCACTCTTGCACTCCCTTATACTTATAACATTTCTAAACTCACACTCAATCTTATTTCTGTTGGCCAATTATGTGATCTTGATGTTAATATTTTTTTTCTCTTCTATGGTTGTGTTGTGCAAGATCCGCAAACGGAACAAACTCTTGAGATAGGTCGTAAATATGATCGTTTGTTTCAGCTTATTCATTTTCACCTTCCTGCTCCGATTATTGATGCAACTTCTTTTTCTGCCGTTATTTTCCCCTCTCTTGGACGTTGACATTACCATTTAGGTCATGTTTCTCTAAGTCATTTACGTTTTTTTTTTTTTTTTTTATCTAAAGGTGTGTTAAGTTCTGTTCTTAATTAATACCTTGATTGTTAGTCTTGTCAATTTGCCAACCAACCAGCTTTATCATTCAATAGCAGTGCTTCTTTTTTCTTCGGCTCTGTTTGAATTGATTCACTCTGATATTTGAGGCCCCTCTCCCACTTTTACTATGGGAGGCTCCAGTATTTTATCATATTTATTGATAATTTCTCTAGATATGCTTAGTTTTATCTCTTACAAAATTGATCTCAACTTTAACAAACCTATTATGAATTTGCTCACATAATCAAAACTTAATTTTCTTGTGATATCAAGGTCTTTCGGTCTGATAATACTGCAGAATATTGTGATAAGACATTTCTTGTCTTTTGTAGATACCCCATCAACGGACGCCACATGACACTCCACTTGTCTACCGAGCAGACCACGCGAGTCTCTTGAGTACCTCAAAGTCAAATATGGGTCAAACCATGTCTAGACAAACAGTCGTAGCGCCCTCACTCAGCACCCCACCACTAAGCCTCGTTTAAACAACTTCAAGAGCTTTACTTAAATCAGGCCCCGTGCCTGCACGGCTCCGACCAAAACGAGCACCTGTGCAAGACAAGCTTCACGGCTAGCACACCTCAAGGCGCTGCGCTTCACCATCTAACAAGCTCAGGTCCCTAACTTCCTAACTCACCCTCGCTTGGGACCCCTCTCCATGGACAGTGGAACGGAAGTTAGAACCAAAGGGACTGTTAAGCCGCGCGCTGGTGGGACTAGTCCCACCAACCAGCTAAGAGAAAAAGATCTACTCTCAGAACTACTCGAATACCGTATCTTAAACATTAAATGCTGACTAAATGCACATTTAATATAATAGACACGTGACGAGCCATGACTAGACAAGTGCCTAACGCCATGGCAGAGTGCACATCTAATCGCCCACTGCGGCCCTAACATGGCCTCTCCAGGTCATGATGGCGAGACTTAGACCCGTTCAATTGGAGGCGCCATATGTCCACACAGTATTAATCACTATCCACTATAAATACTCTCAGCACATTTATGACAAACGGAGAAAACTTAATTACATTTATAACAGAAGCTACCACGAACTCGTAAATCTCTCTCTCTCTCTTGTCTGCCCTTGGTTCTCGCCCTTCCACAGCTGAGAGACTCGAGTGAGCCATCTTCAGTGATTACCAAAACTTTCAAACAAGCCCACACCCTCGTTAACCCTAGGCTCTCGGTCCAACCATACAAACACATTTCTACATGAGCATGACATTTTTTATCATTGTTTTTGTCCCAATACTTCATAACAAAATTGTCGTGCTAAAAGAAAATATCACTATCTTCTTAATACTATCCATGCTCTTCTTATCTCTACATCCTATCATGTACAATTTTGGGGTAAAGCTGTTCTTACTACTACTTACATCATCAACCATATACCTTTTGCTATCCTTAGTAACCTCACTCTCTATAAGCCTCTATATGGTACTACCTATGATTATCACTCTCTTCATGTTTTTGGGTGTACTTGTTTAGTCTTACTTTAGCATCATGAACGTACCAAATTAGAGTATCGAGCTCGTCTTTGCTGCTTCTTGGGCTATGAGATTAAGCATAAAGGTTATCGATGTTAAAATCCTCTATCTAAACGTCTTCGTATTTCTCGCCATATTGTCTTTGGGAACACAAGATGTTCTCTTCCTTATCTTTTTTCCACTTATTCTCTCCTTCTACTCCTCCTTACTTTAGTGATCCCACTATTGAGCTCTTTCCTAAGGTTGTCATTGTCCCTAATGTTGTCTCTCCTGACGATGTCTATATCCCTGATACTATCACACATGTTGTTCCTTCTGTTATAGTCTATCCCGTAGAGTCCTCGTCATTTGGTCCTACGCCTCTTGCTGGCTCTTTGAACTCTGATCCTACTTAGCCTTCTTCTTCTGATGAATCTCTTGGTCAACGTTTTTGTAAGGAATATTTCTCCTCACTTTCGTAATTATCACTATTTTTTCACTATTCTTGCTCAACATGAGTCCCGCACTTATCACGAGGCCAGTTCTAATCTTCTTTGGCAACAAGCAATGAATGATAAATTGCAGGCTCTTGCCCAGACTCACACTTTGGACTTAGTTGATCTTTCTCCTAGTAAATTGGTTATCGAGTATCGTTGAGTCTACAAGATCAGGACCCATTTTGATAGCTTTGTGGAACGTTATAAAACTTGTCTAGTTGCTAAGGGCTTCACTCAGGAATATGGCATTAACTATGATGAGACCTTTACTCCTTTTACCCGTCTAACCTCTGTTCGAAGTCTTATTGTCGTGGTTGTTATCCGCCAATGGCCCTTATATCAGTTAGATGTCAAGAATGTTTTCTTCAATGGTAATCTCCTTAAAGAAGTCTATATACACCCTTCTTTTTGTTCTTTTCATTTTTCACGTCAAGTCTATAAGCTTCTTCGTGCTCTCTATGGTCTAAAGCAAATTCCTCGTATCTGGTATGCCAAATTTAATTCCATTATTAGTGACCTTAGCTTCTCTTCCAATGATTACAATTCTGCTTTCTTTATTCACAAGTCTGCACACGGTACTATTCAGCTCCTTCTTTATGTGGATGATACAATCCTCACTGGTGATAATATTCATAGCATTTCTAAGCTTGAGACATTTCTTAGCAACCATTTTGAGATGAAAAATCTTGATTCTCTTAACTACTTTCTTGACATTGAGATCTCTTTTGACTCTACTAGTTATTCTCTTACTCAAACTAAGTATGTATCAGATTTTCTTACTCATGTTAGACTTACTAATTGTAAAACTGTTTTCACACCTTTAGAAACTAATGTACGTCTTACTCCTTTAGATGGTAAGCTTCTATCTGATGCCACTCTCTATCAATCGTTGACAGTCTTATCTACCTTACTGTTACTCGTCTTGATATTGATCATGCTGTTCATTTTGTGAGTTAATTCTTGTCATCGTCTCGCTCCGCTCCTATGTTGCAGTTCTTCACATTCTTCGGTATGTTAAAGGAACTCTATTTCATGAACTACACTACTCTCGCCACTTCTCTTCATAGCTTCATTCCTATTCTAATGTTATTTGGGTTAGTGATCCTATTGATTGTCGTTCTACTACCGAATTCCGTTTCTTCTTGACAATTCTCTCATTTCTTAACATAGTAAGAAGCGGACCCTTACTGCTCGCTCTAGCACTAAGACCGAGTATCATGCCCTAGCTGACACCACTTAGAAATTTCTCTGGCTTTGATGATTACTTCAAGACATGATTGTCTCTTATTTTGGTGTTACTGTTTTTTATTGTGACAATCGCAGTGCTATTATGATTGCTCACAATAATATTTTTCATGATCGCACTAAGCACATCGAGATTGATTGTCACTTCATTCGGCAACATGTTATTTGTGATACTATTCATCTTCTCTCTGTCACCTCTACTAATCAGACTGCTGATATCTTCACCAAATCTCATATTCCCAGACAGTTTTATGATCTGATTTTCAAACTCCATTTAGTTTCTGCTCAACCACCTTGAGTTTGATGAAAGATATTAGTGTATATATTAGCATAGTTCTTAGTTTCCACATATCCCAAATCGGTTAAACATCACTTCTCTTCTATCCTCTTGTACTATAAATATAGGTCATTTATGTATATCCAACTTACTCAATGCAATATTTTTTTTTTTTTGCATAGGTCTCCCTTTTCTAACAGTTAGAACAGTAACAAAAAATTTGCTGGTTGAGGAGAAGCAATCCACTTCTGGAAAATTCTGGCAAAAGGTTAAAAGGTTAGACTGGAGAAAGAGAGAGGGGTTGATACTTGGTAGTAGTAAAGAAAAATAAAATCATTTTATCAATGTAAGATGGGCAGAGAGAGAGACTTACAGGAGCATGATTAGAGATTTTATGAACAGATTGACTTTCCTCACCGCCAGGAGGGACTATAATTATTAACTTCACCCTTTTTAAAAAAGCAGAGAAATGGTAGAAGGACATTCTTGGCGTTCGGATGATCCCACTCCACTGATTCCCACCATTCTCTGTCTTTATCTATCTTGATCTTTTTAAGAGCCGCAGGAGCAGACGGTTGTCCATTAACAAGGGGTAGAGAGAAAGGGAGCCTCTTCAGCTTGGGACATTCTCCTACATGGAACACTTCGATGGACTTGCAAACCATTATTCCTTCACAGATGCTCTTCAATTCTGGTAGACCAAAAAGCCTTAATTTCTTTAACTTTGGGAGAGTGATACGGATATTACGATTTTCAGCATCATCATCCACTGTTGTTCCTATCTCCTCCATTTGATCACAATACCCGACAGTCATCTCTTCGAGGTTTTGCAGGTGCTGCAGCAGCAAACCAGTCGTCTTGATTTTGGGACATCTTGAGATGAGCAAATTTTTTAGACTGGAAAAGGTGCCACGTGGAGGTGCAATTCGTCCAAACCCCACCTCGCTCCTCGACCTAAATAGTGCCAGGAGATGTGGCAAGTCAGAGAGACGCAATTCCTCGAGGCTTTGAAATGGGACATGACGGGACTCTCCTTGATGTTGATTATCATCTGCTTCTTCTGTCTCCTCTTCCTCTTTGTTGTTGTCGGGCAACGAGAAGATGTACTGCATCCCAAAGCACTTTCTGATTACACAAACCTTCAGGTGTCTTAAGTCACCAAACACGAACGTGAAAACATCGCTCAAGCAGTTGCTGGGTAAATAGTATTCACAGATCTCCCAAATGGCATCTTCTGCTTCTCCTTCTCCTTCTACTTCTCCTACTTTTCCTCTCCGGATATTGCACTCCCCAAACATGTAGCGAAATTCCGGCCGACATAGCTCAAGACCATACTTGCCAAATTCAGGCTGCCATAGCCGAAGATAATACTTAGACAGCCGCCCACAGCGTTGTAGAGATTTGACTAGTCGGTTGAAACTGTTAACATCACGCAGCAGGACACTACATTCTTCCAGCTCCCTCGACAACCCCGCCCACTCCTCTGCTTGTACTTCTACAGGTTCTGATCCATGGCGCAGTATCAGGCATTGGAGATGGGAGAGTCTGCCCAATATCCCACTTGGTATCATCTTCAGATTTGCTGTCCCCATCATGGTAAGATATCTGAGGTTGACCAACCTATCCACACCTTGAGGTACTTCTCTAATTGCTGTCCCACTGAGGTCCAGGTCTTGTAACGCGGTAAGCTTACCCAATGGAGGCACGTATGTAAGGGACTCACAGTCCCCAAGCAACAAGGCTGTGAGATTCTTCAAGTCCGATACAGAATTTGGCAACTCCATAATATGTGTCCCGGACAAATTAAGAACCTTAAGATCAGGCATGTGCTCAAAGAACGAATTTCCAATCTTTTCAAGAAAATGATTCTTAATCAAAATCAAAGTTGAAAGACTACGACACCTTGGCGAAAAGCCCTGTGGGATTTCTTCTATCTCATTCTCCATCAAAGAAACCTTCTCCAGATCTTCGGTCCATTCCTTCTCGTCTGGTACTTCCCTCAATCCAACACCGGCTTTTACCATGAATCGAGGACGGCTCTCCTTTGTGATCTTTAGTGCCATGTCCCTAATCAAATCATGCATCTTCACAGATATACCAACATCACAACTTTCCAATAAGCAGGCCTTTTCAAGTTTATTCAACAGAGTGTGACCCTTATCAAACTTTGCTTCCCAACTCTTCCTTCCGTCAATCAGTCCCTCCGCAATGAAATATCTTATTAATTCATTGCTTCCTATTTGATGGTCTTCAGGATACAAGGCGCAATACAAGAAACAATGCTGCAACTTCAAATCATTCAAGCGACTAAAGCTAAATTTCAATATCGGAAATACCTCATGTTCCATGTCGTCTTGCCCCATTGTAAGTTCTTTCAATTCTTCCAACGCATTCCTCCACTCACGAATGTCATTTACCCCTCTCATGCTTGCAGCCATGGTAACAATCCCAAGTGGCAAACCAGCACATTTGGCCGCCACAGACATTGCAATATCTCTTACTTCTGGAGAAAGCGTCGTGTGCTGACCAAGTTTCTCCGTAAATAAGTCCCAAGCTTCTTCCTTAGAAAGAGGCTCCACTTTGATACTTGCTTGGCAATCCATCCTACAGCATACATCTAATGAACGGGTAGTCAGAATCAACTTACATCCATTCATTCTATCAGGAATTCCGACTCTATCAAGAGGAATTGGGTTCCACACATCATCCAAAATCACTACAAAACTTTTCCTTCTTTTCAATGCTTCCGACAATTCTGCTGCCCTTTTTCTCTCATCATCCTCATTTGTGAAATCTAACTTCAAAGTTTTGGCAATGTCATTCTGTAACTTGCCAATGCTGAAGTCCTGTGATACAGTAACCCAATAAATATGACCAAAAGTTTCAAATTTTTCTCTAAGCCCATTATGGATATGCGAAACCAAGGTTGTTTTGCCCACTCCCCCCATTCCATAAATTCCAATGCGTAAGACCTTATCATCCCTTAATATTGTCCAAATTTTCTCCAGATTATGCTGAAATGTTTGACCTATTAATTTTGTTGTCAACAGAGGTTCTCCTCTGGTCTCACGCATGTCAAGTAAAAGCCCCCCTGTGAATCTGCCTTGCTCACTGAGTTCAGTAACTCCACCAATCAATTCATCAATACGATGTCCCAATGATAAAAGTGAGGGAATGTTCCTTCCTTGAACTTCTTGTTCTATGCTTTGGACTTTATTCCTCTTCAACTCTACACTTTCCAACCAATTTACAACTTCCCTTTTCCGCTTCTTTCCTGATCGCAGTTCTGCATCTTCCAGTTCTGCATTTATGTCTGCTGCTTGGCAGGTCAACGCTACAAATTTGTTTCTGAGAGTTTCTACCTTTCCATGTAGGTCATGGTAACGGCGTATCTGTTGTGCAGTAATGTCCCTAATCTTCTCCATAGCACTGCCTGATACCCCAAAAAATAAAAATAAATAAATAAAAACAGCTTTAATTACTGAGCAACAGTGGAGTGAGACAACTTTTTGGAAGTTAGCACCACAAAAAGCTAAAGGAAAATAATTTCTATTTTTTTTTTTTTTTTTTTTGTGTGACAATGATGTTGCCCCATTAAAATGGATGAAGGGCAGTTTAGGCACAATAAATGAGGCAAAGGAGCTAGACCATAATCAATCGTTTTCTAGAGAAGAGCAGTATATATCTTCAAAGGATAAACCATTGGATTACAAACGACCACTCTCTAAACCATTATCAAGAACAAGTTTTCTAGAGAAGATGGTTCCATCATTATTAACTAATGTAGTTGCAGGCACAATGACTACGAAAAGAAAAAGAAGAGAAAAATAGAGAATAAGAACTCACAATTTGACAGATCGAGTTGAGTTTAGCCGTTTGTATCGACCTACGTTTGTTAATCAATCTGGACCGTAAACCTGTGCAACCATGGTTTTTTTTTTTTTTTTCCTATCTCTCCTATCAACATTCCAAAGCAAGAAAGAAAGGTAAGCTGAAGAAGATAGTAGTACGTGCTCTTTTTTTTTCTTTTAAAGCATGAAATGGAGCATATAGAAGAAGAGATTCTCAAGCAAAGAGAGTAATTTGTCAAGGGGTGATCGTACTTACCTGATCTTGATAGCTGATGGTACTTGTTGAAAGATCAAGATGGTTAGCAGAGGACAGGAGATGAGAGGCACAGAATAAGTAAACCCTAGCAAAACAACACAACAACTAGAAAAGGCCCTTCCACTGGCCTGGAAAGGTCCCAATGTAGCTAGACCACAGAAACGCGGTAGCAACGCGGCAATGATCTGATCACAATCTAACAGTTAATGCAACTAGTAAAAAATTAGCAATCAACTAAAAGCAATTTAGAAATCAATTAAAAGGTAACTAGAAGTAATTCTGAAAAATAGTAATGCAGAAGTTAAACAACTTATTCGATTATCGTACTTAAATTAAAAATTTTGAAAATGAAAAGAAGATTGAATAACTAAAAGTTAGATCGAGTACTGATATAAAGATGAGTGTCTACTTCTCAAGATAAAACAATTTTAATAAATTCTAAGTAGTACTTTAATAGAATTTGCTCGGCGGAGTAACCGGACAATTTTGAACTCTTTCGAAAAATAAGAGAAGGAAAAATAATGCAAAGCAAAAAATTTAATGTTATGCAATGCAATTTCAGAATCTAGAATTAATTAATGAATACAACATTCAAAGATTCAACCCTATTTATAGCACCCAAAAAGATAAAGGGGGAATCCACGCTCAATTAGAGGTAGGCGGCGGCACACATGTTTTGTGGGTTAATATGTGAGTTAAATAGGTCATTCCCCTTCCATTAAATTGGGATGCCCTTTGAACCCAAATTCACCTTTAAATCATAGCATTATATACACATCATCTTATACTTAAGATTTCGATATAAGATAAACCCTTTTAACTTTTAATTTTCTATGATCATGTTGATCACTTTAAAAGTTAATAACTTATTTAGTTCTTAATAAATTTAAACAAGTAAATATATTAGATTAATCTACTCAAAAAAGTTACTCAACGCACCATAAACCTGTTTAAACAGAGGGGTGAGCCCCACATTTTAGTTGACTCAAAAGTAGTGTTTTTTCAACAGTTACATCATTTTGGACGAACATTGCAGCAACATTATAAAAATAAAAATAAAAAACTCACCATTCAATCTAATAGTTTTTGTGGCTCACAATGCCGAGGCAAGTTTATCTGATGGCCGGCCATACCCACTAGCGAAGGCTCCTAGGCGATTTCTTACCACATATATATGCATATATATATATATATATGTAACGTCAGAATAACATGTAAAACAGGGATGCATATCATTACAAAATATAAAGCCCTAGTCATTCTTGTTTGTTCCCTCTAGGCATTGTCATTGTGAGGAACTTTAAACCAAAAACCAGTAGAAAGCGCTCGGGCAGATCGTGCAATGATTATGAAAGAAATGTCCTTTACAAATTAAGTAGCTTTCTTCTATAATTAGAGATAAATAATTGCAACCAACTTAAACTAGTTAGTGTTTTTGACTTCTATTAAGGAGGTCAAAAATTTTAACTCCTTTTTTAAATTTTCTTTTCAACTTCAGCACTTTTTATACTTTTTTTTTAATGAACCAAAAAAAATAAAAAATTATTTTGGACAGGCACCACAACAATTAAATAATTTGTAAAGAATACAAAAAGAAAAATAAAATACAATAGCACTGATAAAGCATGAATTAAGAAATTACTTAACACCATTACACAATCTTATCTATATAAAACATGTCTCACCACTCACTTGATCAAGGGTCATAATGGCACCTAAATTATAAGCTAACTACTTGAGGTCGGCTATATGAATTAAGTTTCGCCATTTCACTTTATCAATGATCAAAATGCCAAACTGAACACGAGCTAAGATATATGTCAGTCTTCCTCAATCCCTAAACATTACCACAATAAAAAAAATTATGGTAATAATTCATTTTTTAAATGTTCTGCGTTTCTATGACTTTCCCATTTACACAATTCAAAGACAAATACCATCTCATCAAACTCCCTTGAATAAAGTTGAGTGTCAAAGAATCAGTAGATTAACATTTCAACCAAACCACCATCCTCAACCATTTTACAATGGAGAGTTGCACCTTTAGGGCCAACCTAACTAGCCATGGAGTCCATAGCACCTTGACAACATAACTACAACAAAGAAATGGAAATCAATTCAACCATCGTATGATTCCAATTGCACCAATGTAACCACAAAAACATAATAGCCTCCAAGCACCAAATTTTGCAATCAACACCCTTAATTGAAATTACAAAGTAGAAACACAGCTTTTTTCCCAATGATCTCGCCATAAACATCCCAAAGGTCCAGATTTACACAAACAAGGCACAAAAATACCTTCCCAAACCAAATCAATCTTAGAGTATGTCTTAGTGAGCTACATCTTGTATTCACTAGCATTACGTATAAGCATGGCAGAGGTGCACATCCATATTATATGCAAGCTTTTGGCCAAGCTTCTTTGGGTATGACACAATCCGTGAACTAATATTCTGCAATAAATTTAAAAGAAAAATTAGAATATATAGAGAAAATGTAGTTATTGCAAGAGCAACATTTTACAGATACTGGGACGAAATTGCAAGAATTTTCAGCAAATTTGGTGAATAGAGGTCCAGCGGAGCTCCAATGTCATAGCAAAGGCAAAATGAGTTTACGATGTATACCAACTTATCTAATTAGCAGTTATTTATCCTATTAAAATAAACTATCATCAGACTTTGTCTCACACACAGTTTTGGTATAGGATGGTGTCTCAAGGGAAATAAATGAATGCTGACATTTGGCACAATTCTGACACAAATGAACAAAAAAATTATGCCACTTGGCAAAACTTGAATTTAACAATATAACTGCTAGTGCAAATGGAAAAAAAATCAGACAAATAAGGTCCATGGACATCACACGTGGCACACCCCTAGTAGATGGCAAATCCAAACATGCTCATGCATCACTGGTCCATCCCATTCTTAAATGGTAGAAGAAAATCATCAGTGGCATCTATCTAATAGTTTTGCGACCCCACGCCGCCCCCCCCCCCCCCCCCCCCCCCCCCCCCCCCCAACTCTCTCTCTCCCTCCAACAAAATAAAAAAGAGAGAGGGGGTGGGGGAGGAAAGGGAAGGAAAAACAAAAAAACACTAAAAAGAGAGAGGGTATGTTTGGTAAACGTTTTTAGCTTCTTTTTTTTTTCTATTTTTTGTTTTCGTAGTTTATAAAATTCGGAAAAAGAAAATGAAAAATACCAAAATGGGTGTGTTATCTATTTCTAAAACATTGGTCTGGTACTGTTACCACAACGGTAACATACAAATGCCGATCACCAAACCATAAAAAACACATAGCAAAAGCACACAGCAAAAAACGAAAACTGACAGCATTACCAAATGGACCCATATCTAAAAAAATTCTTTCTGAAGCTTATTGTAAATTATTTGTTAACAGAAATGCTACCTATCATTAGGTATCACCAAGACACAGTCATAAGGAGCCTATGTTACCTGAACTCTTCTAAATTTTTGAAGTATCCATGGCAGACACTCGACACTCGACACTAGTTGGAATGCATCTAACAAGGATGTATAACTAATTGAGTTTACTATAAAACTAAGCATAGGACTTTCATTTTATGTATGAAATGTTATATTTTAGCTTGTAAATGCTACTTTACTTTTAACACACAAAAAAAGCATTTAAAAACTACGAAATCTAGCCGTGTCTCAGTGTCCTTGAACATGAGAATTAGAAGAATCCGACACTTGAACACGTACCCGTACCCGACACCTGTACTCGAGTCCATGTAAAGATGATAATCTTACAACTAAAGCTGTGTTGATCATCTTTACGACTAAAGCTGTAAAGATGATGACAGCCAACAGCTCTGTTGCACCCGACACCCAACTAAAGATGATGATCATCTTTAGGACATACAAAGCAGTTGGATCAGAATTAGTTAGAATGTGAAGCAACTACAGATGATGATGAAGATGATGGGGGAAGATTATAATATTTCTATACTTTGAGGTGCAAAATGTTGGCCATTCAATAAACAACAGGTAAAAAATGCTGAAAGAAGGAAGTTTACCCATATAGAGATAATCAGACAGTTTTCTGACTGGCAGCTAGAATAAATAAAAATAAAAAAAAAGAATCAATAAGTTATATGGTAGGCTCTATAAGTCCAAGATTAAATCAAAACTAACAAGGTTGAGATAGTGAGGAAGAACCTGATGACTTGCGACACAATAAAATATGGCATCACACTCCTATTTAGAGTAAAAAGGCATAACAAATCCCCTTTTGAGGTTACCCTGGAATGTCAGGATAAGGCTTAATGAGTTGGCTACAACCTACTCACCAAAAAATAGGAACGGTTGCTTTTAACCATTTGAACATTGGAGCACAAGATCCAGGTAAAATATCTCAAACATAATTGGTTAAAAACTTTCCAATATTGAAAAACTTAGATAATGAAAACATTCCATTACAACCAATCCAAAGAAATACGACCTCAGTCAGGTTCACTCAATCGTTATATGCTTAACATCTGCATCTGAGGTCAGAGGTGCCGCTAAGGTGAATAATTCATGTTTGTTAAAACAGATGAAACAACATACAAGTTCCTTGATTTCAACAGATGTAAAAAAAAGTGCACAATGAATTATAATTCGGAGTATAGTTTCCTCAAAACATATGAGAGGAAGTAATACTTCAAGCCAAAAATAACTAATATAGAGTCGAGAAAGCTTTTACACAAATCACAATTTGGAAAAATGAAAAATGTGACCCACAATACCAAATTAATTGAAACTTACCACTGCCTGGACAATCTGGAATTTCATTCAGATAGAAAGCCCAGCAAAAAGCAACTCCAACTCCTACTCCTGTGATGTGGTTCTCTGGAATAAAATAAAGCATAAAAAACAGAAGGCATCATATTTCCAAAATATAGTAATGTACAAGGGAAACGTGTACGACCAATGTATTTTATCAGGTAGCTTTAATACACGCCATCTAAAATTTATCCTGCTACTAATTAGTGTAATATCTTCTAAAATTCAACAAACACTTGAAGTTAGACTATTTGACTTCTCAACACTTATCTTTGTGAATAGCCTCATATATTGAAAAACCCCATTAACTTGTAGAACAATAGTAATCCTTCAATCCACATGAGCAAATGGACCTATATTGAACACAAAAGTCACCAAAAATCTAAAAACTGTTCTCCGGAATTTAACGACATGATAAACTAAATAGCGCGAGATGTAAACTTAAACTTCCTTTGAGAACAGTAGAATCAGAAACCATAATGACCTTCAACAAAACACCAAAGCTTTCCAATTAGTAGGTATGAGTGCAGCAAGTTCTAAATATCCGTGCATTAGGCATCAAGTTAGCTTCACCAAGTAATAGGTGCAATAAGTTCTAAAAAGGGACACAGTGCGCATCAAGTTTGCTCTTTAACTCGAGATTTCTTATGCACTCTATTTATAGCAAAAAGAAATGCTATTTTATCTCCTTCAAACTGACAAAAGAATACATAAAAAAGACTAATTAACAAGATTGCTTTTTATAGATTGCTATGCGCCTGACTGAATAGAAGGTAATGAGTCGGACTTTCTTACCCAGCATGTTAATTAACAAGAATACAAAATTTCTTCTTATAGACTGCTATGCTCCTGACTAAAGAGAAAGTAATGAGTTAAAATATACTCACACTCTTATATATAATCTCCAAGTTAATCTTCAAATTCATATGAAGACAGCAAGTATTAAAAATTGCAGTATAACTACAAATTTGTTAACTCTGAATATGGATGTTCACATTATGAACTTGAATCTTATACCCAAAAAACGACAAAAGAAGCTTATATTTGCGAACCTGAATGGACAGTAGCTGCATGATTTTGTTGAGAACCCATAAGCGATGAGTTGCATATGTGCTGTTTGCAGGAAGTTGATTCATTCTCTTCATTTCTTAATGAACTGCTGCCTTCTTTTCTTCACATCCCATTTTCTTCCATCCATCTTCGGCCTGAGGGCTAATGATATGCTCTTTGGGCCGAATATGAGCATTGCTGGCCTTAGAATGTTTAAATGGATCCATTTTTGCAGTGCACCTGCCTAAATAAATATAACATGATTTAACAATAATGAAGTTGCATAACAAGAAGCAAGAAAAGAATGAAATGAGACGAGATCATAAGAATTTGTCATTAGCAGGAATTCTGCCCTTGTGAAGTTCTCAACTCTAGCGAGATGGCATCCCCATAATGGGTGTGATGGTACTCAGTGGGATTAGAATTAAAGCAACCATAGCTCAAAGCAATCCTCCCAAGGCTCTCCAAAGGTTATTTCTGGATGCCAAAGGTGTGAGCATGCTATGGGTTAAAGTCTAGGAAACACAAACACTCCGTCGGAGGAGCCGTACTTGTGTCTGACATGTGTCGGACACCAACACTCATCGGACACTCACAAATACGTGTTGGACACTCCATTTTACGTGTTTGATTTTTTATTTATTTATTTTTACATTGGACACTCCACGAACACGGCTCAAACACACGTCTTCCATTTTAGATACTTTAGGGACATGGTGGGAGCTCAACTATAAATTTTAAAGCTAATTGTTGGATCAAAGAAGAAGAAAAAAAACGAAAAAGAAGAAGGAAAACAAGTATGCTACTTGTATCGGTAGTTAATTTGTTTTTTAGTGTTCTTTATAATTTTTTTATTTGATGATGATGGATAGTTGATAAAGTATAATGACATTTTAATAGTTTCAATAGTTTATGACTTCATCCTATTATGTATTGATAGGATAATATTTTTGTTGTTAATTTATTTGTTTATTTTATCATTTTTAATGGGATATAATTAACTAATTGTGAATAATTTGTTACCAATTAAGTAGTGAAATATATTGTTTTATTTATTTTAATTGGAGTTATCTTATATATTTTTACTTTTTTTGTAAAGTACTTATATAAGACATATAAAAATATATTCTTTTACCGTGTCCCTACCATGTCGTGTCCGGTATTTTTTTAAAATTGCTGTGTTGACGTGTCCGTGCCCATGTTTCTTAGGTTAAAGTTAAACAAACAAAAAAGGATTTCTGAATTTTTCTTTCGTAGTCTTAGCAATAGTGATATTATTGGACAGCAAATGGAAACCCAAACTATATACGTCACCGCTGAAGAAACATGGAGAAGAATGGCGATGACTTTTTTTCAAGATGGGTTTCTATGTTGACAATTTCTTTTTAACTAAGCCCATAAGTTACATTGAATTCAGGTTACCACTGTTCTCTATTTGCTGGCTCCAATGTGATCAAAATTTTACTATTAAAATTATGGAGTTATTTCCTGTATGATTTTTGAAACCAAACGATGGGCAAAATTCACCTTTTGCAACTCCTTTAGAGGTTCGTATAGCATATATATGTACTACAATCTGATAGATTAGCTGATGGACTATGCATCTTACTATAAGAAAATATCACAAATCTTAAACAGCGAATATATTACGAACCACTTTAAATTTGAACTTTAACAAGTGTTTGTCGCCATCCACTGCCTTTACAAGATTCCAATCAACAAGGAATTGGAAAGAAAAAACTACCTAGAGTACACGGTTATTGGAAAAGTAACTAAGAACACAAACCCTAACCCTACATTTGATTAGCAAGAAAATTGATGGGAAAGGAAACAAAATCAAAGTGCGAGTTCTCTGGTTAGATTTAATTTGATTTCCAGTGAGAAAACAACGACTAATTAAGCCAAATGCTATGCATTAGGCTCGGTCGAGTGAGGTTTTTGTTTTCCGGGGCCTCAAAACAGTGAAAAACTCAATCAGAAAACATTTTCTCTTGTTTTCTTTCCCTATGTTTCTCAGAGAACAAACGAAGCCTGAAAAAATACTGAGAAGACAGAAACTTACAGGTTTGGTCGGAAACCTAACAACCCTCAGTGCAGCATTCTGGAGCGAGAGAGAAAAAAGCAGTTGAAAACTGGAAGGAAGATGCTATTGTTCCAGAAAATTATCGTAACACCCGAAATCGATCCGTTTCACATAATTTATCCGAAATCGAACCATTTAACTTGGGTATTTCGCGTATTCTGCAATGTCATGTCCCAATCAAATCATCAAATTTGTAGTGACTACGCGTAGTCAATACTAGCTTTTTTTTCAAAATTTATGAATAAAATAACAAATAAATAAATACTAACGATACTATAAGTTGATACAAAATTAACATTTCATAACTAGGGAGTATTGATCAACGAATGACGAATCAAGACCAAAATGGTATCGGTCTATTGACAGTATATTATATTTTTATTGAATTAATTTATAATTATAGATTTAAAATATTATTTTTTAAGTGAGTCTCACAAAATCATTACTGAGCACAATTCATGCTTCCTACTAATTGAGGTGGGAATTAAAAATTCTTTCTTTTGAAAATTATGGTCTCGCCATATATTTAGTTCATATGAATGGTAAAAGTTTTACCAATAAAATGTCAAAAATAAAAACTAATCAAACTTATCATTTTCTCTTATGCACACAGAAAAGTGTGGGTGGTGTTGAAGGTTCTCGTAGAGGGAGAAAGTGGAACAATGTAGTACTTACTGCTCTTCAAGTGAGAGACAGATGAGTAGCCTCCAACTAAGAGATTATACTAGACTACTAATAGTGTATGTTTGAAGAGTGATGATACAGCAATCTCGTGGTATTTTGTTTTCAGGGTTTCATTAAGTTCTCTCCCGGTGATTGATGATCTCATGCTCTAAGCACATTGATGTGATGCCTGCTAAGGACCCTCTGATGTTCAAGTTAAATTCAGGAGAATAATGTTACCCAATAGTGTGTAGTTTGCTAGGGTTTGCCTTTGATGCGTACCTGGAGAAGAAGGCCGTTTGTTTCCCTTTGTATGCATGTATGGGAGTGGTTGGCGATTTTTCCACGTAGCGGTGCTCTATTGGAGGGTCAGGTCTGTGGCAGGGCACTTGAGAAAGTTGTTTCCACACTCCATCGTAGCGTGTGTCAGAACTGCGTTAGGAGTAAGGCAGTTGTCCCTCGTACACTCCACACCCACACTCTGAGTGCGTTTTACGGTGTCCGATGTCAGTTGTGGGCCCTATCGATGTGATCAGGTCGAACAAAGAGGGAGACCCTCCCGAAAGCCTGGTCTGTTCGAAAGCCAAGGGGAGCTAAGGTGGTGCTCTAGTCAGGGCCCAATCAGGCGTTCGAGAGGGTCTCTAGTCTGGTTGGGAAAACGTCACTGCCAAATGCCCCCAATTCATTTGGCCATCTTCTTGGGCCAAAGGGAATTCCACAAGTTAGCCCACCCGCGAAATCTAGAGCGTATTTATGGTGAGGCCGATTCAATGATGGCTAGGGTTGTCGCGTCGCTTCACATACTGCCAGCGGTAGCTGAGGGTTGGCGGTTGGAAGTCGAAAGGACGTGTTGAATCCCAGCCGTTGATGTCCCATCATCGCAGGCCATCTAGGCCGTTAATTTCAAAGACTTGAGGAGAGTTTTGTAAGGTGGTTGCCCCTTTTGCCTCCTCACTTGCCTTAGTCGAATTCTTGCACAGCACAGAGAAAGAAAGAAATGAGAATTTTCATCTCTATCCTCCATCTCCGTCGTCTCCAGCTGGTTGACGGGACACCAGTCCTCTACGGTGCGCCGCCGATTGTCTTCCAAACTCGTCACCGGCATCTCGTGTCATGGTAACGTCCATTTCTCAGTTGTATGTACTGGTTGGTAATTTGTTGTGTTTGAGCATTCAAAGGACAAGGCCAGATTCCCAATCTTTTGTGGTTTGTCGATAGACCGAAGTTCTTAGAATCCACTCTTAGGGGCGTGTGTGAGTTATTCAAACCAGTGTTTGATAGGATTAGGGACAACAAGCCTTTGGCTACAAGGGCGAACCCAGAACATGTGAGTTCAGACTCTGAGTGGACCAATTCGAATGAGTTTAAGGTTGTGAGGCGAGAGGCCCAGGAAGAGGCCTCTGTTGGGAACTCTAGAGCGTCTTTGGAGCTTCTGGAGCCAAAGGAGGCTGGGGCCGCTCACTCCGGTGTCGGGGAAGAAAGGAATCAGCCCGGTGAGGCGGCTACTCGACTCGAGAGGCTGAGCAGGAAAAGGGAGATAAGTAGGAGGAGGTTCTCGAGTACAAGGCTGTGGGGATCGCTGTCGCGCCCAGATTTTTCGCACTCGAGGAATACTCACCCAAGCGGAAAAAATGTTGTACTCTCTCGTTAGAACTCACCCTCCTAGAAGAATAAGTGCGACTAGGTTTGAATTGAAAAATAGGTTTGAATAAAGGGCTATTAGAAAGAGATTCGGAGTCGCCACCTAACTTGATTAAGGTAAGTTAGGTCACCTAAAAACTAAGCATAATCCGAAGACTACACTTAGGGTTTTGAAAACGGTTTGAAAATATCTCCTCAAGAGAGGGTTTTTAAGGAAAACAGGTTGTTTGGCAACCTTTGAAAAACATTTAGCCCTTTTTTGAAAAATAACTCCGTTTTGGTCTTTGAAAACAGTGATTCTAAGTTCGGAGGTTGGTTACGTGTAGGGAAGACGCACTAAGCTATCACCCTACCCCGCCCTTTCGGTACCTACATGTCAATCTACCCTAGATTCACCTATGAGAGTCTTCGACTAACTATAGTTCAACCCTATTCACTTTAGAAAAACAATGTTTGAAAACTAATTTAGCATGATGCATGATATGCAAGTGCAAGATGAAGGAATTGGAAAATAGAAATTGATTTGAAAAGAAATTGATTTGTTTCGAAAATAGATTTGAAAAGATGGAATTGAAATTGGAAACTTTGAAAACTTGGAAATAGGAATTTGAAAATAGAAATTTTGAAATTGAATTTTGAAAATTGATTGGAATTTGAAATTTGGAAAGATTTTGGAAACCACACCCTTGAGGGTGGAATTGAAAGTTTGAAAAAGTATTGTGACCGCACCTATGAAGGTTGTCTACGTATTCCTTTGGGGGAATCAGGTCAGTCGTAGTTCAGACAAGAGTCCGATTGAAAATAGAAGAGTGGATTCGAAGAAGGAGATTGAATTGGAAATTGAATGCGATTTGGAATTGGAAGAGGAAATTGGAAATTGAAATTAAGAAAAAGATTGGACTTTGATTTGAAAAGATTGATTTTTGGAAAGACTTTGTTTTGGAAAGATGGAGGTTTAGGAAACCTAGATTTAGGAAAGGCTTGACTCGACTTGGAAGGTTTAGGAGATTAGGAAAGGTTGGATTTAGGAAATGTTTGAATTAGAAAATGTTCGATTTAGGAAAGTTTCGAATAAGAAAAGTTTCATTTTTGGAAAGTTTTGAAATTAGGAAAGTTTTAGTTTAGGAAAGTTTCAACTTAGGAAAGTTTTGAATTAGGAAAGTTTAGTTTAGGAAAGACTTAGAATTTAGAAAGTTTCAAATTAAGAAAGTTTTGAATTTTGGAAGGTTTCGAAAAAGAGAAGTTTTGAAAGTAGGAAGTTTTGAAAATAAGAAGGTTTCGTTTTAGGAAAGGTTTGAAAAAGGAAAGTTTTCAATTTAGGAAGTGTTTGAATTAAGAAAGTTTCAACTTAAGAAATTCTTAAATTAAGAAAGTTCTGAGTTTAGAAAAGTCTTAGATTTGGAAAGATTTGAAGTTTAAGAGAGTTTAGAATTTAGAAAGTTTTAGGTTTAGAAAAATTCAACTTAAGAAAGTTTCAAATTTAGAAAGTTTTGAATTTAGGAAGCTTAAAATTTTAGAAAGATTTGAAATTTGGAAAGTTTAGGATTTAGAAAGTTTTAGAGTTTAGAAAGATTTAAGATTTTAGAAAATTTTAGAGTTTTAGAAAATCTTGAAAATTAAGAAAGGTTTGAATTTAGGAAAGGTTTAAAAGCTTGAATTTAGAAAGTTAAGATTTGGAAAAGGGGTTGAATTAGGAAAGATTTGAAAGTTGAGTTTTAAAATTTAGGAAAGATTTTTATGTTCAAGTTTTTGGAAACTTAAGGTTTAGGAAATTAGAAGTTCAGGAAGGATTTGAATTAGGAAAGGTTTGGGATTTGTTTCCAAAAGCGAAGGATTGGATCTAGTTTCCTAAGCGGGGAGATTTGATTTGGTTTCCTAAAGGGAAGGTAGGATTTGGCTAGGATTTGGAAAGGGGGATTCTAGAAACCCTAGGTTTGGAAAATTATAATTTTGACGTAGAAAAGAGGTTTTGGAAACATGAATAATTTGGATGTGAAAACTAGAGGTTTTGGAAACCTAGGTTTGGGGCAAAGTTTGAAAATCATGTTTTTGGAAAGAAAATTAGGGTTTCCTAATGGTTAGCTCTAAGGCTCGATTTGGGCTCTAAGGAAAGAGATTTTTTGAAAAATACGCTTTTGGAAACGAGTTTTTAGAAGGAAATCCTAGGGAGGAGTTTTTGGAAAGTGAATTTGAAAAGAGAGTTTTTGAAAAAGATTTTAAAGAGAAGGAGTTTTGGAAAGTGTGTTTTTGGAAACGTAGATTTTGGAAGGAAGAATCCTAGAGGGGAGTTTCTAGAAGGAAGATTTTGGAAAGAGAGTTTTTGGAAAGATTTTTGGAGAGAGTTTTTAGAAAGTGGATTTTGGGGAGAGGATTTTGGAAAGGAATTGAAAAAGAGAGATTTTGGAAAGAGTTTTTAGAAAACCATTTTGGAGAGGAGAGTTTTAGGAAAGTATGTTGAAGAAGGGATTTTTAGGAGGAAATTCTTGGAGAGAGAGAGAGTTTTTGGAAAGTACAAAAACATCTCACTTTCCTAAAGCGATTCTAGCCATAAGAGGGCTAGAACCACTTTAAGAAAGTGGTTTTGAAAACAAAATTTGAAAATATAGGCCAAAAAGCCACTTTTAATATAACACTTTCCTAAAGCAACCCTAGCCATGGAAAGGCTAGAATCACCCTAGAATTGTGGTTTCGAAAACAAGTTTTTGAAAAAGAGATTTTGATGCAATTTTGAAAACAAGTTTAAAAACGATTTTTTGAAAACAACTTTTTGAAAACGAATTTTTGGAAGATGCAAGACTATGATATGCACAACGCAATTTGGGGTCGTGAACATACAAGGTTAAGGCTTCACCACATAATCAAGGGGGCCGGACCCACGTGGTCTTTGGTTAGACTAGAAGAAAGCCCCCGACACGGTGACTCTCCCATAGTCCAATCCTACACATGGACCGAGAATCCCCTTGTTTCAAGCATGCAAAGAAAGGGGGGGAAAGAGATGGGGGATTAAAATAGAGAAAAACCCAAGTGGGTTGGAGAGAGAAGAGAGAGGGGGAAAGTGCAGAAAATTAAATAGGGAGCCTACCTTGTTTCTTGTTTATTTTGCGCGCCGTGCAGTCTTCGGTCTTCGGTCTTGATCTTCACCCTTCAGTCTTCAAGGGTTGTCTTCAAGCTTTGGATGGCTGCTCTTCAAGTCTTGAGAGAGTGGTTGAAGGCTAGTGTATGAGTGTATAGGGGTGTGTATGAGTGTATAGGAGGCTAGGGTTTGTGTATAGTGGCTAGGGTTTGGAAAACCTAGGGAGGCTAGGGTTTTTGGAGGTGCTCGAGCTCTGTGTATCGAATTGTGTGATTTCTAGGTTAAGTTTGCAGACCCCTTTCTCGTTGAACGAGACTCTGTAATTATAGAAATTGGACAAGCCTGGCGCCTGTTGCAGTGGCGCCAGCGCAAAATTTATACTGGCGCCACTAGTAGTGGCGCCAGGCCATTTTTTGGCTTGGCGCCACTACTAGTGGCGCCAGCCACTTAGGAAACAATTAAGGTCGGCAAGCAACGTATCTTTGACCAGATTTGGGCGCCTATACTAGTGACTACCATGTAAATTTTAGCCTGGCTTCACTAGGAGTGACTCCGGAAAGTCCGGGAATGATTTGAAGGAGCCGGGAGTGACCCGGAAGGCCGGAAAGGAGCAGGAACACTTGAAATAGTGTCTTGGAGGTATTTGACTTGAAAAGTGAGGATAAGATGTGTCGGACAGGTCGACCGAGCCTTTAGGGGCAAAACGGTCAACCGGACCGAAAAACTGTCGGGACAGACTCAGATTATCCCAGAAGAAGACTTGGGATCCAGAGACATTATTTAGAATGTTCCCAGAGGTTTCTGGTTTGGTTCCCAAAGCTGGTGTGGTCGGAAAAGGAGACCGGCCCACTAGGGGCAAAACGGTCATTTTGTACCGGGTTTGCCGGAACTGACTCGGAATGATCTGGAAAGGTAAGGGGAGGTTGAGAACACTATAAAAAGCATTCTCGGGTCATTACCGGTTTGATACCCAAAGCCGGTGTGGTCGAAGAAGGAGACCGGCCCTCCAGGGGCAAAACGGTCATTTTGTACCGGGTTCGCCGGAACTGACTCGGAATGGTCCGGAAAGGTAAAGGAAGGTTGAGAATACTATAAAAAGTATTCTCAGGGGGTTACCGGTTTGATAACCAGAGTCGGTGTGGTTCCCGGGGCGTTCGGATGCCTAGGGGCAAAATGGTCATCTTGACCGAAAAGTCTCGGAAAGGGTCCTAAGGGTAGTTTGGTCATTTTTCACCGAAGTGAGATAACAGACACTGGTGTTGACCTGGGTTTTGAGTGTTTCCGCCACTCTAACGGTGTGAGTATTTCCGCTACTCAGACGGGGTTTGATGATTTGTGAGTATTTCCGCTACTCGGACGGGGTTGAGTATTTCCGCTACTCGGACGGGATTGATGATTTGGGAGTATTTCCGTTACTCTAACGGTTGTGTGAGTATTTCCGCTACTCTAACGGGGTTGATGATTTGGGAGTAGTTCCGCTACTCTAACGGTTCTGTGAGTACTTCCGCTACTCTAACGGTTGAGTATTTCCGCTACTCTAACGGCTCTGTGAGTATTTCCGCTACTCTAACGGTTGAGTATTTCCGCTACTCTAACGGCTCTGTGAGTATTTCCGCTACTCTAACGGTTCTGTGAGTATTTTCGCTACTCTAACGGTTTTGTGAGTAATTTTGCTACTCGGACCGTCTCGAGGAATAAACTGTCTCGAGAGAGGGATTGGGAAGGGGTCTTATCGTCTCCGAAGAGACGTGCCTGGGTTTTAAGTGTTTCCGCCACTCTGACGGTTGTGTGACTGTTTCCGCCACTCTGACGGCTTTGTGAGTGTTTCCGCCACTCTGACGGTTTTGTGAGTGTTTCCGCCACCCTAACGGTTTTGTGAGTAGTTTTGCTACTCGGACCGTCTCAAGGAATAAACTGTCTCGAGAGATGGATTGGAATTGAAATAAGAAAGGACAATGCCCCTAAGGGCATTTTGGTCATTTTGCCTCTATTTGGGCCTGACAGGCCCGCGTAGCGATGGAAAGACGGAATTTGGACTAGAGGATTGGTTTCGATTGGAATATGTCCATAATGACTTGAAAACAAGTCTGGACGGAGTGTAGATTGCCGAGCGGTCAAAAATGGGGTGCTTACAATCGCTTTTGTTTTGGACAGGGAGAAGATCATTGCCCTACAAAGGGCGTATTAGATCCCGAGAGGGGTGAAATGCAGAGTCCCCAACCCTAAGAACTGGGCGTGCTCGGCCAGGGAAGGCTAGATCACTGTGTTCGAGGGCGTGCTAGCCAACGGTCTTCACGTGCTGTTTCCTCGACCTGTTAGGGAGATTTTGCAGAGGCTACGCCTTTCTCCTGGGCAGATCCAGCCGAACGCATGGAAGATCATGTTGGGTTACGTGATCCTATGGAAGATCGTCCACGAAAGGGACGTTACTCCTGAGGAGTTTCTATACTGCTATAGGCCGGCTGAGAAGGAAAAGGGCTATTGGTACTTCTCGGGTAGGTCGCCAGGGCTTGATCTGATCGACGAGCTCCCGTCGTCATATAAGAACTGGAAGGATCAAATCTTTTTCATTAACTGAGAAGGCTGGGAGTTTTGCCCCAAGGAGACTAAATTCTCTACTCGAGTCCCTAGGTAATCGGGCTATCTGAGTAAGAAGGGTACGATCTCTTTACCGAACTTTCCCTTTGTTGGCCCAAGTAGGCAACCCAAGAGGGGGGGTGAATTGGGTTTTATAGAATTTATTTCAAACAATGCAACTAAAAACAATTTAAACAATGTAGCAGTGAGCAATCAAACTAATAACCAAGCAAGCAAACAATAAGATATAATGCGAGGAAATAATATGAGCAAAGAGATGAAAAACACCAGATTTATAAAGGTTCGGCCAAACCTTACCTACGTCCTCTCTTCTTCGATCCTCTCGAAGGTATTCCACTATGTAAACTTTCCTTACACAGCTGCTAGTTTTTCTCCAAGTGCCTAGCTCACTCTTACAAGAGCTCTTCCCTAAGCTCTCAAAACCCAAGAGATTTTGTCCAAACTTCTCTCAAACTTACGAGTGATTTTGTCCAAGCTTCACTCAAACTTTACAAGTGTTTTTTCCAAGCTACACTCAAACTCACAAGTATTTTTCTCAAGAACACTCAAACTCACAAGTTTACAAACCAACCCAATAATAGATGAAGGTTGTATAATGAATAACACTCTCTCAAAGAGTAGATGAACAAATTTTTAGCTCACTCAAGAACCCTCCAAATGAATAAAAACAGAGTATAAGATGTAGAAGATAAAATATCACTTTGTAGCACTTAATCTTGTGTTCTTCTCTTGTTCTTCTTGTTCTTCATCATCATATATGTGTTGGGGATCTTGTATATATAGCCTTGAGTTGATTATAGCCGTTGGAGATGGATGGGAGACCATTTGATACGAAAACAGTGGAGTATAACGTTCAAAAATCTAGCTGTTACCTTAAATGAGTCGACTCTTTTTAAGCAGGGGTCGACTCTTTTTGTGTTTCTACAGATTTTTGAAGGTTCTGCCCAAATGAGTCGACTCTTTTGGTCCAGGATCGACTCTTTTGGTCTAGAACTGCACAATCAACTTTCTGTTGGAATGAGTTGACTCTTTTATGCTAAGGGTTGACTCTTTTGATGTTCCACCAGAATTTTCAGCCTCTGTTTGAATGAGTCGACTCTTTTGCTTGAGGGGCCGACTCTTTTTAGGAAAATCCTTAACTTTTGCAATACTTCTTCAATCTTCTTCAATATCTTTAAACTCTTTAAGGATCATCCAAATAAGGTTTCTAAGGCTTGAAAAGACTTCTTCAAGACATGTTGACTTCAAGAACACCTTCAACTCTTCAAGATGAAATCACTACACTTTTGATTACATGTAGAGCTCTTCAATCACCATAACTTCATCCATTGATCGAAGTCTTCTTCAAAATCTTCAAGAGAGCTTCCAAGACTTGAGATCTCTTTTCTTCAATTGATCTTTTATGCTTATTTGAACTTCTTCAATTTCTTTGCTTGATCTTCATCAACTTGATTTCTTCTATAACTTCTTCCATCTATTCAAGACTTCAACATAACTTTCAATGAAGCTTCCAAGTCTTGTGATTTCTTTTATACTTGCAAGACATCCTTAAATCTTCAAGGTGAGCTTCCATGTCTTGTAAGAATCATCTAAATGAGGTTGCAACTATGAAATTGCTGAATCATACTCATTGTCTCCATTGTTTCTAGACAAGCTTCTCACCACAAGTTCTTTAATATCTTCAATGTGACAAGTTCTCCATTGTTACTTGATAAGCTTCAACTTGTTGCTCCCATGATGATATAGTGGACTGAATATAGCCATGAGGATCGAGGGTCTTCATAGTGAATAAGTTGCCCATGAATGTTGCCAAACATATGCATATCCAAATCTTTATATCTTCTTGAAGTGTCACCACTTGCATCCTTCTTCTCAATACTTGTTGAACTTCTTGAGCATCTTCAAGCTCTTTAAAAATAAGATTACCTAAGTAATCTTCTTGTTGGATACTCAACCAATTAGCTCAAATATTTTCTTGTTATCAAATGATTATAATCTAATCTGCACACTCAAGTGAAATCATTAGATAACAACCACATGGTTTTGTTATCATCAAAATCAACATGGGGATCAACCTTAACTCAACACCCTTTTCTTGCTTATTTTCATAATGTCGACCATTCTAACTTAGGTGTTTTGCGAATGTTAGGTCGGCTTAAGCCTCTTTTGTCCAATGAGCAGAAAAGGGACATAGAAAAGATTCAGGAGTACGAGTTTCGTAATACCAAGAACTTAGTAATAGTCGAAGCGCTCGCTCAATACCTCCTAGAGCCCGAGCCGACCAAAGAGGCGTTGGCTGCTGAACGTGAGAGGAATGAGTAGATTTGTTCTTTTCATAGGTCGATCCTTGTTTGACTCCTGACCTTTCTTGCAGATCTTCAATCCCTTGCGACCAATTAGCCCTCTCCTGTGGCAAATCAACCACTTCCCGGGTTTGACCCAATGAGCTTCGACGTTAGCTTCCTCGTTAAAAAGAGGGGGGCCGGGAAGTCTGCTCTCATGGCGAAATGCCAAAAAATGGTCGAAGCTGTAAACTTGGAGAAGGAAACCGCCTTTCCACCTAAAAAGGCATCCCCACCGAATGGAAAGGGCACAACTCCAGCTGCAGTTGCAAAACCTCCTCCACCGACCGAGCTGAGGCGTAGCACGGTCGTACCAGCAGACCCCCAGTCCCATGCTAGTCTAGCCACCTCAACTTCCTATAATATGGTCAACAACTTGGATGTGGCCTGGGAGAGAGGCGGGGACACGATCAAACCCATGGATGCACAAAGGCTATGCAAGCATCCGCACTCCCGCTTGGTCAGGGACGTAAATCACAACCTCTTCGAGGTGAACTTCTTTATACAGTTACATTACTCTGTTCTGCTTCCATTTGAGTCTATTCTGCCTTATTGATTTTGTTCTGCTTTTGATTCTGTTCGAACTTCAGTGTCCGACCAGGATCATGGTCTGGGCACTTCGGAGAAGGCCCTACAGGAGGAGAAAAAGACCAGTGGCGCCCTTACTAAGAAAGTCCACTCCTTGAAAGAGGATGTCGCCACTGCTCATGCCGAACAGGATGCGGCTATCGTAGAGCTCAAGTCCACCCGCGAGGAGAGCGAGAGGCAAAGTAAACAAGCCAACAAGCTTTTGTTGGACTTTACTGCCGAGCAGGCTCGGAAGGAGGAGCTGGAGAAAGAATCTATCGCCTTCTCGGAGAAGCTACTCAGGGCCTGAGTCAAGGGTGTTCAAGAGTTCAAGGATGGGGATGACTTTCAGGCCTTGCTAGAGCCCACATTCACTCAGGGCTTCTAGTTTTCCAGGAAGAGGGTGTCTAAGACCTACCCCAAGTTGGACTTCTCTGGGCTCGATCCTCTAGAAAAGGGAGTTCCCCAAAGCTTAGAAGAAGTGCTTAAGAAGGCGTCTGGACAGGCTGCTGAGACTGAGGGGACCGTTGGGGCTAAGAAATCTGCCCAAGAAATTGCCATGGCCGAGGGTCCTTCCCAAGAAGCTACTGAAGTTAAGAAAGCCACTGGGGGAGCCGGAGAAAAGGTAGTTGAGGCAGAACCCAAGGCTTGAGGCACTTGGCATACACCTATTTTTTTCTTTTATTTATTTATTTTGAAAAGGAACTTTCGACCTTGTACTCCCTTCATTATTAATGGAAATTTCTTTTTCAGCTCAGTTCTGTTGAATACTTTAGCTAATTTGTAGAATGACTATAGAATAATTGGAATTCATGTAATTATATTCTGTCGTTTCTATATGGTTAAATGCCCAAGTAGGATGCTCTTGTTTATTACATCTGGCTTTACTCGGTCACGTGAACCGAGTAGCTTTCTATGCCATGGCCTATTAAGGCCGTCTGGCTGTGCTCCGTCAGGTGAACAGAGCAGACTTTCAATGCCATTGCTTATTAAGGCCGTCTAGCTCTGCTCGGTCACGTGAACTGAGCAGACTTCTGTGCCATTGCATGTCAAAGCCGTCTAGCTCTGCTCAGTCACGTGAACCGAGCAAACTTCTGTGCCATTGCCTGTTAAGGCCGTCTCACTCTGCTCGGTCATGTAAACCGAGCAGACTTTTGTGCCATTGCCTGTTAAGGTCATCTAGCTTTGCTCGGTCCCATGAACCGAGCAGACTTCTGTGTTATTGCCTGTTAAGGCTGTTTGGCTTTGCTCGGTCACGTGAATTGAGCAAACTTCTATGTCATTGCCATTAAGACTGTTTGGCTATGCTCGGTCACGTGAAACGAGCAGACTTCTTTTGTTGATTTCGTGGGAGTAGACAATTATTAAACAGTCACTTTTATTGATAATTCGTCAAATTACAATTAGGAGCCCATCACAAGTAGTACTTCCTTAAGTGCTCTGCGTGCCGCAGGTGCGGTAGCTCCTTGTTACCCAGGTTCTTTAATCTGTAGGTCCCTTTCCTAGTGTTGCCGATCACCTCGTAAGGGCCTTCCCAATTAGGTCCGAGTTTGCCATCTCTTGGATCTTTTGTATACTGGTTAACCCTTTTTAAAACCAAATCCCCCGCCGAGAAGTCTTTCGGCTAGACTCTGGAGTTATGGTACTAGCGCATCTTCTGCTGGTAAGACGCTACCCTCATACTCGCCTATAGCCTTCGTTCTTCCAACAGATCTAGCTCCGCTTTCAGAGCCTCGTTGTTGGTCTCGGGGTCGTACTGCACTGTCCTCGGGTTGGGGAGGCCGATCTCCACTAGGATGACCGCTTCAGTGCCTAAGGTTAGGGAGAACGGCTTTTACCCTGTAAACACCCTCTCCGTTGTTCTACAAGCCCAGAGGATGTTGGGGAGTTCTTCTGCCCACAAGCCCTTGGCTTTCTCCAACTTCATCTAGAGGATCTTTAAGAAGGACCTGTTTGTAACTTTTACCTGATCATTGGCCTGAGGATGTTTAGGAGAGGAGGCGTGATGATTGATTCCTAGATCACTACATAATTGGCTTAATTGTTTCCTTTCAAATTGTTTTCCATTGTCTGTGATGACAATCCTAGGAATTCCAAACCTGCAAATAATATTCTGCCATAAAAATTTCTTCATTTTCTCTTCAGTGATCCTCGATAGCGCCACTACCTTGACCCACTTGGTGAAATAATCGATAACCACCACCGTAAACTTCTTCTGCCCCTTACCCAGTGGTAACGGTCCCACAATGTCGATTCCCCATTGGGCAAAAAGCCACGGGGTCTGGATTGGGGTTAGCTTATGAGAGGGAAGCCTCAGGATGTTGGTGAATCACCGACACTTGTTGCACTCTTGACGAATTCTTGGGAGTCCTTTTCCATGGTGGACCAGTAATAGGCTGTTAGCAGGATCTTCTTGGCGATGGATCGACCACCTGAGTGGTTTTCACAAACCCCTTCATGAACCTTTCTTATCACGTACTCTGCTTCTTCCTCCGTGGCGCAGCAGAGCAACGACAATGTGTGCCCCCTATTGAAGCTTCAACATTAGAAGAAGGCTCAACGGAAGTTGGTATACTAGCTTCCAAATTTTTAGGATATTTTTTCTTGAAGAAAGCATCAATGGTGGTTTTCTTCATTATGATTAACCTACATTTTCAATTTCAACATAAATCTAGGATTCAAAAAATTGATAAGCAAACATGTACAAAAAATTCTACAGGAATAAAAATACTAAGAATGAGCAAACAATATCTAAACAGATTTTTGTAAAAAGTGATGAACATCAACAAACAATAACAGATTCACAAGGATGAGATCCAAAGATTAGATATAACATGATGAACATTAGATAACAGATTAATATATAGATAGACTCAAAATACCAAACAATATCTAAACAGATTTTTATAAAAAAAAATGATGAACATCAACAAACAAGCTGAAAAGATTTGTAAATTAAAGACCTGAAATTTTGAATCAAAGAAAAGGAAGAAGACACAACTCACCTCTCCTTTAGCTTGTGAGTCTGCAAAGATCAATGTGTGAGAGGGAAAAATAGAGTTGATTATTTCTCAATCACAGGTTCATAAAGAACAGATAATGGAGAGAGCAAGAACAATAACATTGGGCTTTAGCAGAGCTTTCATCACCATCATCATTTTCCTTTTGCGTGTACTAGAGCCCTAACTTTTGGGTTCCTTCTTCTATGATTCCATCCAAAAGAGTGTTTTATTATTTGTTAAGTACAATAACTCAAAAAAAAAAGTACAACAACTCAAACATGGTGTTCTATTCATTGAATATTTTATTAATAAACATCTCCTATTGTCTTTCAAAAGGTGTTGCATGGTACCGCAATACTTTAATTGAATATTTTATTAATAAACATATGTGGTGCTTGCAGTATTATTTGTTAAGTATAACAACTCAAGTTGATATACATATAAAATCAATGCGGAATAAAAGCTTTGTGTGTGTGTGTGTGTGTGGGGGGGGGGGGGGGACCACTGTAAACTTAGGGGCGGCGACCTCTTTAAAGTTAGAATACCCAACACAAAAGAACTACTAGTATGAATGGGATTTTTTCCATCTTAGGGGCGGCTATGGCCCTTGCTCGCCTCCCTTGTTCACCCGTCGTTGATTCGAATGTCCTTGTACATGCTGAGATTGTTTCATACCAAAGCCAACCACCATGTTGTAGAAACGTTAAGAAAGGAAGCCACCGTCGCACCTTCGAGAAGCCAGCTGCCGAAGTCGTCGATGGAAGGTTTCTTCCATTCCCATTGCCGACCACCGATTGTCAAGGTTGGTGGCTGCCAACCCTTGGCCATCAATGCTCCTCCTCCCTTATAAATAGAGGGTTGAGGTGAAAGAGAAGAGCAAATTAGTTGCTTAGGCATAAGCAACAATAAGGAGTGAGTCTTTAGAGAGTTTTTTTAATGGTAGTTGAGTTGAGTGAGTGCAGAGGCCTCCTCCTCCTCCGTAAAATTTCTCTCTATGAATAGTGAATATTTCTTCTCCAATTCATTGTTTTGAGGGTGTTTATTTTATTTCTAGCACAACAAATAGTATCAGAGCCTCGTTAGAGTCATCAGAGCAAAAATAGAACAATTTTTACTCACTACCCATAAATTAAAGTGTTCAAAATTGTGTTTCGACCACACTAGTGTGTTTGTCTCAGTAACACAAGTTCAACGCCGTAAACCACGTCAAAAACAAAGCTAAAATGAGCCTATACAAGCTAGTCAAAATTTTTCTCCGGCAGGTCAACGCTAGAGAAGAAGCAGTGACATCACAGGCAATGCTAGCAGGGGTTTAGTGCAATCTTCTTGTTTGTTGGATGACCCGCCAGAGAAGAAGCAGTGACATCACATGCAATGTTAGCAGAGATTTAATGCAATCAATCTTTTTGTTTGCTGGAATGAGAGTTTTCTTCACTAGTGTGAACAACTCTTTCTCTCCCATGTGGTCGAGTCTCTTATGTCACAAATTTGGTGACGCCTCGTCTTCAACTGCATTAAAGTGGTTATATGAACAAACCTTCATATGAGTTTTGTACAACATGCCACAGATGTGTCATCGAGTAACAACCATGACACCTTTTATTAACTTTCAAGTACTATTGTTGAAGTGATTGTCATAGTCCTATTAATCATGGGGTGAGACTTTTTCTCACACTTATATATAGGTCACTAACCCCTTTCATAGCCGATGTGGGAAACCCCCAACAGTATGACTACTTTTTTTTTCCCTATTGTTAATTGGCAAATAAAAATTGGTAAAAATATTGTTCGTCTGCAGTGATGAAGCTTTACACTGATCAAAATTGTTCATGAACAAGGGGCAGATAGAAAGGGAGCTCCTGTACACGAATTACTTCAATGGAATCGCAAACCATTATTCCTTCACTGAAGCTCTTCAATTCTGGTAGACCAATAAAGCATAAATTGTTGTACTTCGGGAGATAGATCATAGGGGTCCTAATTTATAGTGAAATAAGCCTGTATGGATCAAACTTGGAGAAGGGAAAGGAAATCACTATTTGGTATCATTTTCTTGTTTGATTCGGACAAGAAAATAGAAGGAAAACTACTATTTGGTATCTCCAAAACAAAACAAAAGAGAAAAAAAAAATCATTATCATCTTTTTAAAAAAAAAAATTATTTTATGTTTTTAATAAATGTGTTTTATTTCATAATGGGAGAGAGGAACATAGTATACTCTGATCAGAAAAAGTGACACTTACTTCACAAGAGAATCTCACAAATAAAGCCGAATGATATATCAAGCAGCTGGAAATCTCCTTTCTAGTCAATCTTCCTCAGAAAGAAGAAGAAGAAAGAAGAAGAAGAAGAAGAAAAAGAGAGAGAGAGAGAGAGAGAGAGAGAGAGAGAGAGAGAGAGGGGTCTTCAGTGACCACATTCCAAGCTTGTGCCCCAAAATGGAAAGAGTTTTAGACCTTAAATCATATATAGTATATATTATAGCAATAGGTTAGGAAGTTTATGAAGCTGAAAGTTTCAATCTAATTTTCTCAAAATGTTAATTTTTTAAAAACATATAATAAATATGTCATACTATTATTGGTTCTTTTTAATTTACTTATTTATTCTAAACTTTATAAATGCTATCTATTGATAGTTATGGTAACATTCTAAAATTTGTTTTGATTATAATTCTCCTAAAGAATTTTTTTTAATCGTCCATTAATAATTATGGTAACATTTTTAATTTTTTTAATTATAATCCTCCTAAATAATCTTCATTAGTTGTAAATTAGATTTTAAAATTTTAAAATAGAAAGAAAAAATGTCAATAATTATCAGCACTTTTTCATATACAAGATATATGTAATGAAATATTATTGGTTCTTTTTAATTTTTTCTTATTTCTTCTCAATTTCATAAATAGTATCCATTGATTGACATGGTAATGTTTCCAAATTTTCTTTAATATGCTCCTTCTAAAGAAAATTATATATTAACGCTATAAAATAAAAATGATACATGTAATGAAATTATAAAAAAAATTATTTTTATGGTCTTAATTCATATCTGATTACACCCTAAAAGTGTAATCATAAGCCGTTAATTCACGCCTTGTTAGACTTAGATTGTAGTTAATTGTCTTAATTTAGTTTCATATTTGATTTATTGTGTTTTGTGTGTGCGTAAGCACTCCATTTTTGCCCACTTGGCAATCTCAGGCCCGACCGGGCTAAGTTTTCCAAACGTCACAGCACGTGCAAGCTCACGATAAGCATTTCAATCTCCAATCCAGTCAACTGGTCACTTCTCGGGTCCACAAGGATCCGCTGGAGCCTTAAGCACCATTATTCCAGGCAGCTTTCCGGACCGGGCGGTCTCGGAAACCAACGCCATCCAGGTAGCTTCCCGTGATTGGGCGATCTCGGGGACCAACACCTCATCAAAAATTCCAGACGATTCACTTCTGGCGCCTGCTAGCCCGCCAATGTAGAATGTCCGTCATTTGGTAGTTCTTTGAGACCAGGCGTTCTCAGGGACCAACACCACCCCTTCCAGGTAGCTTTCTGAGACCAGGCGTTCTCAAGAACATACACCACCCTACAGGTAGTTTTCTAAGACCAAGCGTTCTTAGAGACCAACACCGCACAGGTAGTTTTCTGAGACCGAGTGGTCTCAGGAACCAACACCTAGGTCAACACCGGCGCCTACTAGCCCGACTCGGTGAAAAATGACCAAACCTGCCCTTCAGGCCTCCAGGCACGTTTTGAGCAAGTTCAAAATCCCTCAAAACGATAAGTTCATCCTTCCAAAATGTTGTTAAACCATTAGGCGTCCCCCGCACGCCATCTAGTCCAAATCCGGTCCTGTTCCGGCTCACTCTGGTCAAAATAACCATTTTGCCCCCGAACGCCTCAACACTGCACAAACCCCACCAAACGGAAAAAGACTCTCCCAAAACCATCCCTAAACATCCCTACACGCTTAACACGATATACCAGACCATTCCTGACCATCTCCAGCCAACTCTGGTCAAAATGACCGTTTTGCCCCTAAAAATCCAAAAATGCCCCGAAACAACACCGGCCTTGGGATTTCGAGCGGAGGTTTCACCACACGCCTTTGTTTAAACCAAGGAACACCCTACGATTCTAAACTCACACGACTCGACAAAAGTTTCCTGGAGCATCTCATAGACGCTCCGCCTAAATTGTCTTTTTCCCTGATTCCCTAGTTATAACACACCGTCAACCGACTTGAGAAATGCGTAAATCAGGGAATTCTCAAAAATTCGTCCATAGATCTTTCCATCGATACAGTTCGATCGAATAAACCACTTCCCGAAACCCTCCATCGTATGGTGTGCAAACCATAACTTTCAGTAACCCCTGAAGCGTCTCACAGACGCTCCACCAAGGTTGACTTTTTCTTCAATTCCCTAATCAAAACGCACCGTCAAACGACTTGAGAAATGCATAAATTTGGGAATTTCAGAAAGTATTTCCAAAGTGCTTTCCATCGGTACGGTCCGATCGAATAGATCGCTTCTCGAAGGCCTCGATCACATCAAATGAAAACAGCCACTTTCAAACACCCCCAGAGCGTATCACATACGCTCAGCAAAAGTGTCCTTTTTGGCACACTTCCCGAGACGATATCACTCACCTCCAAATGCAATTTAAATTTCTCGAAAATATGAAAGTTCATCGGATGCACTAGGAGAACATCCCGAGTGCGGCCGATTCCCTCGGAACCTTCCCGATTGGCCCAATTATCGAGGCAAAGTTTGGACGAACTTTCGCGGTGATGGAGCGTATGCTACATGCGCTCAAATTTTAATCAGATCGACCGACTTTCGATCGACGGTCGAGATTTAACCAGTATGTACGGTGCCACGTGTTATTGTGGCAATGGAACAGTACCTGCGCATGTCCTACATGCGCACGGCCAAAGTTTGGCCATGCGCATGTAGCACATGCGCATGGTCTGTTCTAGATTGCCTATAAATAGAGGCTTCCCTCCTTGTATATTCCAGGTCCGAAATTGATACGAAACTCTATTGAAATCACTCCAGAAACTCGAATCTCTACATATATTCCTCCCCTCCAACACTTAGGTTAGATTCTACCTCTCCAAAGCCTATACACTCCATACACAAAGCCTCACACACACTTATACACTCCACTCAAGCCTCTTAAGCCTTCTTGAAGTCACTCAAACTCCAATCAAAACATCCATTGAAGATTACAAGAGTGTTGAAAGCAAAAGGTGGTATCCCTTTTATATTTGTGCTCTCCCCTACTCTTCTCTTCTCCCTCCTAGCCTACTTAGATTATTCTCTATTTTAATTCCCATCTTCAACCCCCTTTTCTTGCATACTTGAGCCAAGAGGGCTCCTAGATCATGCCTAGAGGAAAGCAAGTGAGAGCCACCGTGTCTCACTAGCCTACTTTAAGATGGTATGGCCTAAGAGCCCCCTTGTTTGTATGGTGAAGCCTAAAAGCATTGTATGTGAATCATGACCCCTTACATATTATTTTTTTGATCATGTCTTGCATGCTTGGCTTCATTTTATGTTTATTACCATATTCCACAATGTTTGCATTGCTCTTAATTTTATGACATTTCCAAGTTCTACATGTTCTTTAAAAATTGTTCCAAGAGTTGCCCCCTTGAAGTTTAGGTTGAGACTTTAGGAGTCATGCCTTAGAAAATCCCTTACTACCATCTAATTCACACTTTTGCACCATTACATTTCGACTTGCACAAAGGTTGCTTTCAAATTCCCTAATTTCCAAGGTTTCCATCCTCTTAAATTTAGTGGTTAAAATGGCCCCATGGAACCTTCTCTTGAGTGGTCTCCCTTTATATTGGCCATAGGACCCCTAAATTGTTAGAATGGTCCCCTTTTCTCCTTATGATCGCCTAAGAATGATGTTCAAATCCTTTGATTTTTATGGTTTCCATTCTCTCAAGTTTAGGGATTGGAATGGCCCCATGGAACCTTCTCTTGAGTGGTCTCCCTTTTTATTGGCCATATGAACCCTCTCTTGATGAAATGGTTCCCTTAAAAAATGGTTTTCAAAACCCTTCTCCAAAGATGATTTCAAAAATACATTCTCTCCATCTTTGCATAAAAATGATGTTCCAAAAATCACTATCATTATGTTGAATTTTGACCCCTATTACTCTTGCCAAGATATTAGTTATAATGGTCATAAGGAAACCTTCCTCAGAATGGTCTCCAATCACCAACCATATAAACCATATTCTTGGCTAAAGTCAAAATTTTCATGGAAATGATCTTCATAAAGATGGCCTACTAAAATCCATTGCATAACATGTTGTGTTTTCCAAAACTCTTTTCAAAAACACACCAAACCACACTTCAAAACCATCTTCCAATCCAACCCTAGGTTAACTTAATTCTAGTTGACCAACCCTAGGTTAACTTGACCCTAATTATCCAACCCTAGGTTAATTTGACCTAATCCTAGGTTAACTTGACCCTAGTTGTCTAACCCTAGGTTAACTTGACCCTAGTTCACTCACCTTAGGTTAACTTGACCCTAGTTGTCCAACCCTAGGTTAACTTGGCTCTAGTTATCCAACCCTAGGTTAACTTGACCCTAGTTCACTTACCTTAGGTTAACCTCACCCTAAGTCATCTCAACCCTAGGCTAACCTAACCCAAGTTAGTTAACCTTAGGTCACCCCTAACCCTAGGCTAATCCAACCTAGGTTAATACACTTCAAGGTTCCAACTCTTGAACCCTTTTCTAAATGATCATTCAAAATTCAAACTATTCTCATAACCCATTTTACCAAAACCTTATACTCTTTTGATTTCAAAAAACCAACTCTATAAACTCTTCAAATGTTCTTACATTCTCTTTTCAAGACTTTTCCAACAATGTTTTCAAAGGGTCACAAACCTAAGGTGTCCCTAACCCTCTCATGGTTAGGGATTTCAAAGGACAAGTGATAAATCAAGAACAACCTCTAAGGTTGTCCATATTAAGATTCCAAACCCTTAACCATTTCCAAAAGCCATTTTCAAAGACAAATTCATCTATACCTCTAAGATTTTCAAAACAAGACTTCAAAAACACTCTCAAACTCTGTTGAGTTATTCAAAAACATTTTCCAAAACTCTCTCATATTAATCCAAAAACATTTTCGGAACATCCCACCATTTAATTTCAAGACAAAACTTCCAAGACCACAAAGAGTCTTCAACTTCCAAAAACCTCAAAGTGTCTTAAACTTTTCCAAGAGACCTCCAAGTGTCTTAAACTTTTTCAAAGACCTCAAAGTGTCTTAGACTTCTCCAAGGACCCCAAAGTGTCTTCAAACTTTCCCAAGGCCCTAATGCGCCTACTCTCCATCAGGCTCTTGCCCGAACTATGAATGACCTGATTCTCACTAAATGAGATACGTAGGCAACCTAAAATGATGCGGTCATAACTTTTATTTCAACCCCAATCCCTTTTTCAAAAATTCCAATCAATTCAAAGTTTTTATTCCAAACTCTTTCAAAACCTCCATTATTTTCAAACTTCTTCCAAAACTTGCATCATGCATCATTCATCCAAAAAAATGATGACTAAATCCCTTTTTCAAAGATCTAAAGTGGATATTAAGTGGACAATGGTAACCGGTCATTCTAGTGAGTGAACCAAGGGTGATTAGACATGTAGGTACCGAAAGGGTGGGGTAGGGTGATGATCTTAGGATATCTTCCCTACATGTAACCAACCCCCGAACCTTAGATTTCGGTTTTCGAAAGACCAAAATGGAATTATTTTCAAAAAGGGCTTAAACATTTCAAAAGGTTGCCAAACAACCTATTCTCCTAAAAACCCTCTCTTTAGGGTGATTTCAAAAACCTCTTTCAAAAACTCTAAGTTTAATTTTCGAATTAACGTTTAGTTTTAGGTGTCCTAACTCACCTTTATCAAGTTAGGTGGCGACTCCAATTTTTCTAAAAAGCCCTTAGTCAAATCAATTTTCAAACCTAGTCGCACTTGTCCTTCTAGGAGGACGAGTTCTAATGACAGAGTTCCATGCTTTAGGGTCTCTGAACCGAAAGGACATTGGACACCCAAAAACCGGGGCGCGACAGTGTGCTTCGTAGGTTTTAAGAGCTAATAAAGGCAAATAGATGCAAAGAATGATCAAGACGGGTTCAAAAAGAACAAACCGGCGATGAGAAGTCAAACTTATTTCGGTATTTTGGCTATAACTTTTTACTCTGATGTCCGATTGAGCTAATTTTTATGTAATTAGAAAGAAGACTTCAAGCTCTACAACTTTTCTCCTAATGTGCATTGGCTGAATCAATCTCAAATGTGGTCAAATCAAGCTTCAAAATTTTTTGGGTCAAATAGTGATAAATATTACCCGTCCAAACGGTTACTGTTCATCGGATGGCACTGTTCATCGGACGGTCACTATTCATCAAACGGTGAACAGTGCATCCAGATGGTGAATAGTGCATCTAGAAGGTTACTGTTCACCGTCCGAACGAACTTCAGACGCACGTTAGACGCATCGTCTGATGACTATTTAGACGGTTACTGTTCATCCAGATTGCATTTTTTAGTCCAAAGTTGCATTTTTAGGATTTTTTGTAGAGTTTTTGAGTAGTGAGGGGTAGTTTTAGCAAGGGGGCGGCGAGAGAGCTCCTCCAAGGTTGGTTTTTTTCACTTTTCTTCATTTTTAACTTAGATTTAGCTTTGTAATGGTAATATAGGAGTAGAACTTGTAATTTCCTTTCATTGTATTGTATTTTCTCTCACTTTCTTAAACTTTCTTATATTTTCCTTGTATCCAAACACTCTTAATCTTCAAGTAAATTTTAGATTTAAGTCTCTACATGCTTTCTTTACATTTTTACATGTTTTTATGATGTATTCAAGTAACTAGAATTTAAATTGGGTTTAAATGTGGAAATCACTCAAGAAATCCAAGGGTTTGAATGGAGGCATCTCATGTATTAATTGCCATATTTTTCTAGATTTTAAAATTCCTAATAATTCTATGTGGATGTTTTAGAAAACTTAGATTATTGACTAAGTTTGGGGATTTTCATCACCCAAATCAATGGTATTAATTTATGGCTATTTACTAGAAAATTATCTCCACAATTGCTAAGAATTCATTCTCATAAATTGATTGAAGATGCCTTAGAAAACCTAGTTTATTGATTATGTTTGGCTACTCAATGCATAAACCACAAATTTGGTATTAACTAAGTTAAATCGATGGTATTAACATTTGATTCCCCATTGAACATGTATCGAATTTCAATTGCCTGAGAATAATTGGTTTTTAAAAGTTAAATCTTCTAAGTCAAACACTCTTAAATGTTGTGTTTGATGTTGTGTTTGATTTAAGTTATAAACCCCATTGAAAGTCTTAGATGAATTGAGTGATTAGATCATTTGAGCCTAATTCCCTTTTAATTATTTTAATTTTATTTTTACTTTGCTTTACTTTAATTATTTAGTGTTAATTGTTTTAATTTTCATTGCAATTGGTTAGTAATTCAAAACCATCATTAAAAATCCAAAACATTTTCGGTCCTTTCATTTTTATTTTTATTTTAGATCCAATTCTCCTTTTTATTGCAATTCAATTCTAGGTTAGGCTAGTCTGAGGTGAATGCTAGAGCCTATATTTAGCTAGGTCCCTTGGGAGAGAACGATACCGGATCTTTTGGTTTATACTTCATTACGACCCCCATACTCTTGCAGGACACATACTCCATTTGTAGGAATACCGTATTTGGGGGGCGAGTCATAGTTGCATCTAGTAAAGAATTGAATTTGCATTCATATACCAGCTTTCATTAACCCCCACCAATCATCATTAATAACTTAAGTTTAAGTGGAGTTAAAGGAAATGACTTAAGGAAATGACCCATACAAACTTAAAGGAAATAACTTCAACCAAAAAACAAAATAAACAAACACATACAAGTTGTTACGAGTCCCCATGTAGACTCCATATGTGCTTAACTAGGTCAGCTTGCAGTTTTGAATGAGTTTCTCTATCTTTAATGTGATGATGAGTTTGAATAAATTCAAAAATTTCGTAGGTATGCTTATTCGATGTTGATTGAAAAGGACTTTCATCAAATGCATCGTAATTAAAATCTATTCCATTGGCATCTCGCTCATCCTCAACGATCATATTATGTAATATTATGTATGTCTTTATAATATTTGTAAGAGTTTCAGGTTTTCAAAAATGTGTAGGTCCATGTACTATTGCAAAACGTGCTTAGAGCACGCCAAATGCCTACTCTACGTCTTTCCTTGCTGGCTCTTGAGCTTTTGCAAAATATATTTGTTTATTACCTCTTAGAGATGGAATTGTTTTGACAAATGTTGACCATGGTGGGTATATACAATCAGTAAGATAATATCCCATTGTATAATAATTTTCGTTGATAGAGTAATTTACTGGAGGAACACGACTTTTAGCAAGAAGAGACAAAACAGAAGAACGTTCTCGTACATTGATGTCATTATGAGATCCCGATAACCCAAAAAATGCATGCCGTATCTCTAAATCATATGAAACCACCGCCTCTAAAATAATTGTTGGTTCATGGATGTGACCGTAATACATACATTTTCATGTTGTCGGACAATTCTTCCACTTCCAATGCATACAGTCAATGCTTCCCAACATCCCAAGAAACACATGATTTGCACCCATCGCTAGTAATCTTGCAATGTCATCACTATTTGGTGACAGCAAGTACTCGTTTGAAAAAATTGCAATAACTGCTTTCACAAATTTTTTTAGACTTTCTATTGCAGTGTTTTCGCCGATCCTCACATAATCATCTATAGAATCAGCTGTTACTAAATACGCAAGCATCCTCATAGCAGCTGTCATCTTTTGAAGGGAAGACAAGCCAATAATTCCAACAGTATTTTTTTTTTAACAAAATATGGATCGTAAGCTTCTATCATTGATAATATATGGAGAAAAGGAGATAGATTCATTCGAAGCCTCCTTCGGAATAAATTGGGAGGATATTTAGGCATTTTAGCAAAATAATCTTGATAAAGTCGCTTGTGGCCTTAAACTCGATCATGAAAAATCATTGAATGCCCTTGAATGGAACCACGAATTAAACCCGATTATCTTTGGCTATTAAACTTTTCTTCTTGCATAGCAGCAATTGTTAACATCTCTAATTCATCATCAGAATCAGAGTCATTAACAATCATATTAACTATACGATTACGAGCCATAGAGAAAAGTAAAAGAATAAAAGTGAGAGCAAATGTAGTTGAGATTTGTGAAGATAAGAAGAGAAAAATAGTCTTATTTATACAAGACTATCAAGAATATAGCCGTTGAACAAATTTTGTGACCGTTTGTCACTTTTGTTTTTTCACGTACCCTTTGTCAGTTTGTTTGAGTTGTTTGTGACCGTTGAAAGCACCGCAACGGTCACATTTTTCATTTGGAATAATTTTGTGACCGTTTGTCACTTTTGTTTTTTCACATGCCCTTTGTCAGTTTGTTTGAGTTGTTTGTGACTATTGAAAGCACCGCAACAGTCACATTTTCATTTAGAATTTCAACAATCACATTTACAAGACTATTGAAAGTACTGCTACTTTGAAATTTGCTTGTTTTGTTTAGAAGAACAACATTTTCCTTTAAATTTATCAATTCGTTTAAAAAAATGTAGCTTTTATTTTAAATTTTTTTTAGCTTTTAAATTATGATGACATGACATGTCTCATCATCATTCATGACACCGTTGCGATAATGACATGACATATCGTGTAATATTATTTCTTTAAAAACATGATAGTTTGTTGAAGTAGTTAACTAAAATAAAGATTAGTGTTAGAGTTGCTCTTTTAAAGTGACTCTCTAAAATAGAGAGTATAATATTATATTATATTTTGATTAGCTAAAATAGAGAGTTGTGTTAGAGTTGCTCCAACCATTCCTTCCCTCAGTAGCCCCAGTTGGTTAGTGTAAAGGTCTTCAAGATAAAGTTCAGAGCCTCCGATTTGGGAGCCCAGCAAATTGCTCGCCGATTTTCAGAGGATTGGTATGCGAAGGTATGCCGAATACACGTATATAAGATTGTTACTAACCTGGATTTTGTATTGCTAAACACAACGAAATCTCTGAGTTTGTTATGAACTTAGATTTTGTTGAGTCTGATCATTCATTTTTTTTTTTTGGTGGGTATTGTTCAAATTTCTTGGTTTTTTATTCTCAGATGTTAGTTAATATATAAAGAAGAGTGTACACTACAAGAAGTCAAAATTCACTTGCTATATTACTCTTTTTCTTGTGAATCTTAGGTCTTCCTCTCTACGCTCACATGCTGCTGAGTATTTCTCTGCAACTGTTAATTCTTGATAGGTGAAGTTCAGTCTTTTGTGCTTTGTTTTATAGGCATTTTCTTATCATCGCAAAGTCACATTTTTCTTCCTTGGGAACAACTCCACCGGCTGTAAGTTATGTTCACATTTTTGGTTACTTCGCATTACGTAAACCAGATCCTGAGGTCTGTCTAGCTCATCCAGCCATACTTATTCTTCACACTGATTTATATTAGTGTCTTCTTGATGTGGATATATGCCATATGAAACTTCACCAGCTACCTTTGCAAGGCCAATATTGATCAACTTCAAATTATTAATCATATATGTTTGTAAAACTTTCCTGAGGGGAGAATACCCATAAACGATAAATCGAAAATGTTAAATTTTAACATATTAGTTATGTTAATAATGAGAATGAGAAATTTATTTCACTGATCCTTTCAATTAACTCAATTTTTTTCTTATATCTTTTTGTGCATATGCGTCCACATGCTAGTATATTTGTTTGAAGTAGAGATCACTTTTGAAGCTGCCTGAAATGTTGTCTCTTCAAGTGAATCAAGTCATCTTATGTCCTTGGTCTAGTTTCTCACTTTGTACTGTTTCTCTATTTGGAAATTTTGTTTTATGAACTTCACAGCACGAAAGACCGTGTAAAAAGATTCTTTGTGTGCCAGCTGCATCATATTCAATTTTTTGCTTTTCTTCTGCTCAGTTCAGTGACTAACACAAATTAAGTTTTTCCTCAAATTTGACCTGAATTGTTCTCTTCCAGTATCCAAAAGTTTGGTTTCCTGCCAAATTCAAGGTACTTCCGCTCACTCCTCCCCCCTTTCTTTTTATCTTTTATGTGTTCCAAACATGCGTGCTGGCATGTTACAAGTTTGATTTATTTATGTGTTCCCCTCCCTCATATTCTGTTATCTGATTGGTAGTATTTCAAGTTTTAAAGCTTGAGCTCTACGGTGTTCAAGTGCAAATGTTGCTACTTCACTGGTGCTTTTCTGAAGATGGTGCACCCAACTATCAATGTGTGAAACCGGATTTCAAGAAGGTTTATATATATTCTTTAGTAATATTAGGTACATGTATTTTATGTTGTTGAATGGTTTTGATAGATACGAGTATTTTTTCATAGATTGAGCTGGTAAATGTGTTGGAGATGGGACAGAGTTGTGTTGATGATGATAAAAACCAAGCTTTCTTCAATCAAGAATGTAGGTAATCCTAAATTTATCTTCATCGTCACTACTAACATTAGGATATTCTTTGTATGTAGCTGCTTCTGTATGAGTTTAAAGAGCATGTAGCACTTTTTATTTCATAAGATATTGGAACAGGGCTGACTTCCCTAGGATGAACAAATTCTTTAGATGATTGTTGACGTTGTGCTGGTCCATCCATATGAATAGCTTGAAAAGTTTAACCAGCCTTCTATCCAATTTTTAACATGTGCGAACTTAAGACTAAGCTTCTATCTATTGAAAAGCACCCAAATATTCTTTTCATATAAAGTCTTGCCACGAATCGATGGATTTTTTTGCCCTTATAATAGATGCCTACAGTGAATCCTAATGGAGATCTACATATCCTGCTTTCACTAGAGTCTAAAGCATAGTTGTCAAAATGGGAAATGGAAACAAGAAATGTTAGGGAAAATGAAAGCAAAAAAATATAGGGAGAAACGGGAAACGGTAAATGATTGGAAAACTTAATTGGAAACTTTTTCGAAATTCAAAGGAGATTTTTAAGAAACTTAATGCAGACATTTTGGAAATTTAGTAGAAACCTTGGGGATACTTAGTAGAGATATTTGGAAAACTCAGTGGAAACCTATACAAATAATTTCATGGATACTTAATTAAAACTTAAGAGAAAAAATACATAAAAATTAGTATTTTAAGTTTTTGAGGTATTTCCTAAGAGTTTTATTAAGTATCTCAAAGTTTCCTAAAAGTTTCTCAAACGTTTTTTAGGAGTTTTCAAAATGTTTCTCCCGCGTTTTCGAAACGTTTCTCCAAATTTTTTAAACGAGTTTCATACCCTTCCTGAAAACACATTTACGTGAAAACGCGTTTTCACTCCCAAAAAGAGTTTCCGTGCAACTATAGTCAAAAGTTTGAAACGAGTTACTTTCTAGATCAAATTTATTATAATGATTTCATTATTCTTATGCTTTGATGTTTTCATAATAAATATATTGAGAGACATTCATATCTAATTCCAACACTTGGTTCCCTGGTGATGGAAATTGTCTTCCTACTCAAGTGAGTTTGTTCCTAAGTTTGATTCAACTTACAATGGTAAAAATCTAACAAATCATTAGTTATCATTTGTTAGATCTTCTGTCATGAAATCATGTCAATGACAAATCTCAAAGCAGGAAGGTTTTGGCTCGTCATCTTGGTCAGTTAAATGCCTTCTACTTCAATTTCAAGTTTAAAATTAAATAAATTAGTTAACTTTTGTTTTATGAAATTTCTGCCAATTTTGCACAGTGATGACTTCATCCACCAGTACTTTCTTTCACAATATTATGTCATTCTCATACCTGTATTTATCAGTGTGGCACTTCTTTGCTGCTTCTGCATTTTTATTTGGCTTGTGATGCTCAAATCCAACAAGAAGAAAGCATGCCGCAAGTATCAACACAGTTTTTCATTGATTAAAATGCTCGTGTAATTTTTTTTCCCCACTTTATAACATCTTGTGAACTAGAAAACAAGAACATCTTCTGCAAGCTGGTAATTACCATACCTGATTTGTATCTGCTGCTAATCTTAGAACTAGCCTGGTTTGCACCCAATATTTTGGTTATATCTCATGTTAAATCATGCATTTTTTGGACTGATTTGGCTTGTGCATATATATATATATATATATATATCTTATTTCAGATTGACTGTGCACTTATAGATGCATGCTAGCGGAGAACAAGAACATCCCTTCTAAAACCTCTAGATGGTTAAACCTTTACCTTCACTTAGAAATTGGAATTTTTTTTTTTTATTTCTTCAACTTCTTTTTTTATTTTCTGAACTTGAGTTCTTATGTTATGCTTATTCTCTTCAACAATTGATTCTAATACTTATGTGGGGTTTTTACTCATTTTCCTCTTCCTTCTTTTCAACTTAAGCGATTTTTATTTTTAACATTATTTTTAATTCTACATAAAATAAGAATTAAAACTTATATTACCTGTAATGGGAACTAGGTGGCATGCCTTGAACATCGCACTTTCACTAGTTATATATAACGCCTCGATGCAAAAACCACTGTTCATTCATCCTATGGAAAAAGCCAATTTTGGCCTTTGCTCCTCTTTGTGTGCTGGGCTCTTTTGGTGCAGTGACTGGTCCTTTATATCCTTTTGCACCCTTTGTGTGTTGAGTTACTTTTCTTTCTTTTTTGAGGTTAGTAAGGGAATTTCAGTGTATTTACAATTGATATTTGTTTTTGCCGTTATCAAGGGGCGCTGGATTTCTTTGTCCTTCATCTGTCAAAGATGGGCAAATAGAGGTTATCATTTGTTCTTGTTAAATGTCTAATTTAGCCTTCTAGTAGCTGAACTGAGTTTTGGTTATTAAGGGTATTAATAGAAATAATGCACAAAATACATATATGCACGCTTTTTGCGAGAAGCAAGCAGGACTCTAAGGTGATTGAAGTAAATGTGCTCAGAGATCACTTCGTGTTTTCTCACTTACCCCATCGTCTTTCTGTCTCATTGGTTTGCAAACTGTCCTATCTATTGCTTTCTTTTTCTTTTCTTCCATCAGTCTTTCTTCTTTTTTTTCTGATCTCTCTATTGCTTCCTTATATTTTATGTTCTCTTTGAGCGAAGATCGTAAGGGATTACTGTTAAAATATTTTTGTGGGATCTGTAATTTTGTGGTCGGCTTGAGGGATTACTGATAAAATATTATCTGTTTTGTAATTTTTGGTATTTTTTCTTCCAACAAAAAAATATGCGATGAAGATTTAGATTTTAATTTTTTGAGGTTTAATTATATGCGGTGAAGTTTTTAATTTCTTGTTTTTTTTTTTGTTTTGATCTTTAGAGGTTAGTTGAACCTTAGTTAATAGAGATTTTCAAGCAGCTTTAAGGACAACGTTTTGGATCACGAAGCCATGCAAAGGTTTGTTTCACTGATCAAGGATTGAGGTAGAAAACTACCCGGACTGTTGGTTCAACCTCAAAAGTGCTCTATTATTCGGAAGTGCATGGTTGATGGTTGTAGTTTTATCCGGAAAGTCCGGAATCGCATTTGCTCAAGTACCAAGCTCAATATAGGCTATTGACACTAAATTTGAACTAAACTAACTTGGTTCGAATGGAAATTATATGAATTAAATCTAAATAAAACAAAAAATAAAAGAGAACAAAAATCTTTTGGGTTTTGAAGAGAGTTTTAAATTACTAAACTATTGTTATGAAAATAAAAGTAATTAACAACTAGGCAATTAAATTAACGCAAATTGAAACTAGAATTAAAGCAATTAAAAGATATTTGAATGCAATTGATCTAACTCACCAAATCCTACACAAATTGCAATGGAGTATTTTATATCTCAAATTAAGATTCTCATCATGGATCTTTGATTTCTGAGATTTCGACTATAAATTATTGGGTTCTCTCTCAATTAAAATTAGATTTGAACTTTTGTGAGATTCTTAGAAATAAATCACAAGTTCATCAAATCATGATTATAGATTTAAGTTTTCTAGAGTAATCAATTTCAAAAGAGTAGAGAGAAATAAATCGAAAGATAAATCTATGAAGTTCTTATAACTCCATTAGAATCCATATAGATTTTTGGCAAATCTTTACAAATGCACCCAAATTGAGAAGCTAACTACTTGAATACATCATAAAAGCATATAAAAATATAAAGAAAACATGTAAAGATGTAAATCTAAACTTTACTTGAAAAATAAAAGCGTTTGGTTGTAAGGAAAATAAAGGAAAGGCAAGAAAATAAAGAAAAATACAATAAAATGAAGAAAATTTAAAAATCCTAACTCTAAACTACTATAAAACTAAAAATGAAAAAAAGTGAGGGAGAACCCTATGGAGGAGCTGCCCCGCCATCACTCTACCTAAAACTAACCTAAAAACTCCAAATAAAAAACAAGAAACCCAAAACTCATCCAAAACTAGGTTTAAAACTCTTTTTTTGTGCAGAGCATCCAAAGAGCGTCTGAAGAGCATTAGGACACACTTCGGACGCAAAAATTGCAATATGCCTGGCTTTGGATGCAAAAAATGTAATCTGGAAGTACTGTTCACCGTTCAGACGGTGCATATGGCGGGTGTCTAAAGTGCATTCAGACGGGTACTGGTTACCATTTAGACGGGCACTGTTTACTGTTCGGATGGCCAACAACCTTGAAGCTTGATTTTGACCACATGAGAGGTTAATTCAACCGATGCATATTAGAGGAAAAGTTTTAGCTCTTGATGTCGTCTTTCCAATGACACAAATATCAACTCAATTGGACATCGGAGTAAAAAGTTATGGCCATAATACTGAGACAATTTGGAATTCTCATCACCAGTTTGTTCATTTTGAACCCGCTTTGATCATTCTTGCATCTTTTTACCTTGATTAGCTTCTATAACCTACAAAATACATATAAAACATAATCAAACATATATCTAACTAAAATAAGGCAATTAACAGTAATACAAGTCTAACAAAGTGCTAATTAAATACCTAAGATTACACTTTTATGGTGTAATCAACTACTTCAGAACAAAGTTTTTCTTCTCTTTATGGTTTCTCTCTTTTCTTCTTCAAAAGTGATTTTTGACTACCGCAGGAACCCTAGGCAACAAGAAGCAGATACTTTTATTGTTCTTCAAATGATATGAATTTAGCAGATACTTTTATTGTTCCTCAAATGATATGAATTTTTCCTTTTGTTGTTTGATCTCTTTGTTCATTGGTAGGTTCTCTTTGTGAATTATAGTGCTTTTCCAGTATTTTGTATTTTAAAGTCTTTATTATGAATCAAACCAACTTTTTTGTGTTGTATCTTTATATACCTAATGTCAGTTTTGGTTGTCTTTGTTCAGCAACACACGATCACGCAGTACAGCTCCTTTGATTAAGGGAAGCTCCTTTGGGTGATTATCCTGAGTTACTGATTGTTTTGTAGTTTTATTTGCTTGTTCATCTCCCAATTATATTTCTGTTTATTTTTTTGTTTTTATATTTTATTTTTAATTTTCTATTGTACTTGCTCAATTATTTGGTAAACGTTATTTTTTCCAACAAAATTTCCTTTCAACAATTTTATTTGAGCAAACAGTAAGATTTTCTTACATACAAAGAAAGTGTTTAAATTGGCTTATTGTTCTTCATGGATTTAGAGATTTTTATGATGTGTGTGTGTGTGTGTGTGTTTTTTGTTGGTATTTATGCTTTGAAAGAGATTGCTTAATTTTTATGATGTGTTCTCCAATATTTGTACTCACAATGGCTTTCTTTCATTTCTATAACTTTGTTTTCCTTCCCATTTATCCGAAGTTGTCGAAACCTACTACTAAAATGGTTGTTCTCAATTAGTGCTTTTCATTCTTCTCTTGATGGTTAGGGTTCTGCTGTTATTTGGTTGGCGCCCCCCAGCCCAACCCACACCCCACACACACACACAAACAAACAAAAAATGTGGAAAAGGCTCTTGCTGTGATTTTTTAATGTTTTCCAATTGCTTAGGGTGGAAATTTTGTAGAGTCGTGTACTAATAAGTTTTGAATACTTCATAGACTAAGATTTTTCTGCTTACATTTACCTGGGGTTCTGAATGTGCTATTTTTGGTGGACAAAAGAAGTGCGTGACCACGGGTCTGCTTTCAGACCAATAAGAGTGGAACATCAAATGTTTTTCTCGGCAATTTAAGTGTGTGTAATTTTTTAATATCTTTTCTTGCCTTTTGTTCTTTTAAGAGTTGTTACTATTTCATGCCCGTACTTTGGTAAGTTTCTTTACTTATTAATCAAACATCTTTAATAGAAACTTGGCATTTAATCTTCTTTCTATTCTGATTATCTGATCAGTTCAAATAAGTTCAGATCTGGGACTTAATTATATTCTTAGTGTCTTTCATTCCATAGACATTCATATGATTCCTAGATTTGGTTCAAGCATTACTAACTCATTCTAGAGCTATTTAAATTAATTTTTGATACAGTTTCAAAAAATCTAGCAACCATTTTAATTTTACTGCAAGCTGGTAAATAGCATGACCTGATTTGTATCTGCTGCTAATCTGAGAACTAGCCTGGTCTGCACCGAATATTTTGGTGCGAATAATACATGCTTGCTCTCTTTGTGGTCTTTTGTTTTGACAGTTAAAAAGGTGGGAGGTCTATAAATTTGTAAAAGCATTGTTGACTTGAGTAAGAAAATATTGTTTTTTTCACTATCCTAAAAGGTAAAGCGTTATTCTTTTTGCATATTATGATAGATATGTCTATTGCTCGTCATGTGCTCCACAGACACAGGAAGACGTGCAACATGTGTTTGTTGATTTCCTCGTATTTCTAATACAGCTCTGTTTCTTCAGTCATAGTTCAGTTAGTAATATGGCTTCTTGCTAACAAAACTGAAAAGATTGATGCATGTAAAAGGGAAACTTTTCATAAGTAAAATTCCAAAATATTCTTAATCTCGTTTTCACGCTCTAACTAACAACTTAATTGTTTGAACTTAGAGGTGAACAAACAAGTATCTATAGCCAGTGCTTAGGTTCATAACTCAAGGTGAATATACAGGTATCTAAAAATTGATGAAATTCAAGGTTTTATTATATAAAAGCATCTTCTGTGTGTTTCTATTCCTTAATGAGGATTTTAATGCATCTTGTTCACTTTAAAGGCATGTTTGGTGGTTGTATTTTCTATAGAGTTTGTAAATTTGGTCTTTGCTATGAATTAAAACTAAGCTTTACTTGGACACCTATTTAAGGTCTCAAGGGATCAATTTTGTATCAAAGCAGGAAATTAAGTAATTTCGAGCAGGCATCTTGTCAGAGTTGGACATGTGTTGCAAGTGGTTATTTCTCTATAACCGTATTGTGGAATTAAACTTCTTGGGAGAGATGAAACATATGTTCTTATATTAGAGTAGTTTAAAAATCTTATGATAATGTAAGTAATTTACATGTCTCTATTATAAGTAGCAGATTGTTTTTGGTCGGTTGTTCTCAAGACATGGCAAGGAAGCATTCTTTTTTGAAAGAAGATATATATGCTATTATTTAATTAATATTTTTAATCTTGTTCCTGCTTTATGAGTAGGTACCCAAGTAAATTTTACTTTTGATAGCAAAAATCAGGTAGATTAAAAAACAGGGGCTTGTGACATGGCCTTTCTAGAGCTTATTTACCATTAGTTGTTATTGTGCCATATTCTTCATCTTTAATTTTTTTCTCAACCTGCAATTCTATTCAACCTTGACTTCTATTGTAAAATGACCTTGATATACCTGTGGGTCTAAGTTGTTTTCATCATCTTATTTCTTGCTGCCATTGAACTGGTGATTTCAACTGTGGTCTCATCCAGTATCTTTTCTAATGGTATCCATTTTGGATATATCGTTAGTCTCTAATGTGAGTGGAATTGCTTAGACAAAGTATTATCCATATGTAGTTTTTGTTAAACCCTTTCAGAGTTTGAATTCAAATGATAAAGATTTCACAGCACATCAATGAAGTGGTTAGTGTTTATCTGTTTATTTCATTTTTACAACTCCAATGCTAAGCTAATCATTTTAAAATTCAACACAGCAGTGTACTTTGCCTTTTCCTACTGCCCAAGGTTCTCATTTTCCCCAACTTTCACAAGGGTTTTTTTTTTTTTTTTTTTTTCACCACATAAATCACTTTTTTTTAAAACTACAGGGAGAAAAAAATAGGGATATGTGGGCAGTTTAAAAACTGATTCCATAATTTACTATTTTGTCCTTTAAGTAATAAAATTTATGTACTTAGCCCTTTAATTGTTTAGAAAGATTAAATAGCCTTACACATCCTCACTAACATAGAAGTGTTCGCTTTTTCTAATAGTATAGCTATGCAAATAGTTATTCAGTTATGGTTAGTTCTACGATTGCAATTGATTGACCATACTTCTTTTGGAAAATGCAATTTCTAATTTAACTCACTTATCATTGTACCCACTGTGTTCCAAGATTGTCAGTTATGTTTCAATGAAGGGAACTCTTTTGGCTTTCTTAAATATTATGTCCACTATCAGCGCCTTCCTCCTCTCCCTTTGCTCACGGCATTGGCGGCTCTGCATGAAATTGATGATCTGTGAGTAGACTCATGGCCAAGTTAACACTATCTATTGTCGCTCTTTTACGCTTATCCCATCATACTTCGCATCTTGAACGCCTGCTTACCATCTTTATGCAATTTTATGTGGCTGAAAGCACTCTGTTAATAAATGAATATCTTTTGAATACAAAATATAAGGACAAGTTAGAACCAGTTATAAAGTATAAAAGATATATTGTTTTATCCTTTCAGCCTATTTCTGAGGGACTGAAGGATACTTTTTGGGAAATAATAATGTATTTGAAAGTTTTCACTCCAGATCAACGTGCTGTGGTCTGATTTAATTGGTCATAACTGTTGGAAAGCCAAAATTAAAAGACACAAAATCTCAAATCATAAACATGAAAAGATTCTCATATAAACATTTTAGCAATACATAATTGAACAGAAATAAGAAAACGTAAACCAGCCGGGGCTCGTGTTCCACACGATGTCCTTAAACCGAATTAACCCCTCACTGTCGGTGCTTGAGTTATTGGGCTTTCGATTCTCAAGATACAACGGCTTCTCGGTGTTGGAGGTAGCACGGCCTCGTTCACCCGACGAACTCGACTGTGTTGTACACTCTCTCTACAAACGATTCGGAAACAAGGACAAAAATGATTTGGAAACAAGGATGAAGTAGATAAGATGCTTGAGATAGATTGCTCTACACCAAGAAGAATGGCTCTTATATAGATGACATGGATGCACATGAAAAGCCACCAACATTCATGAGGTATTATGGAATTGAATATGCAAGTTATATTCTTTCATCTTCTAGCAAATGATGAAATTCAAAAGTCACACTCTTTCATCTTCTAGCACATGGTGAAACTCCAAAAGTCACACTCTTTCATCTTCTAGCACATGGTGAAACTCTAAAAGTCACACTCTTTCATCTTCTAGCACATGGTGAAACTCCATAAGCCATTTTCATTCACACATGCTGGAATTCTAAAGGCCAATTGCATTCACACATGACCATTTGCATTCACTCATTTCTAACAATCCCTCACATGAATGAAAGTGGCTAGAGTACAAAGCTGACCCGACAAGAGAGAGAGTACAACGGATAATTCCCGCCTCAAGATAGGTAGCTTTTGGCTTTGAACCTTCTCTAGTGAAAACTTATCGGATTTACTAGCTGACCAGTGAACGTGATGTCTTGAACTGTTCTGCTGTTTATGTAAACCAAGACAACAAGCCTCACGCAGGAACTTCTCCTTACACAGTTCGGTTCTCATGGTTGTGTTCGTTTTGGCCCTGAACACCGCCTGGTTTCATGAGTGTTTTTTAAGAGATTTCAGCCTTAGAAATCTCTTTTGAAGCGGCCCCACTTCACACTCACATAGGTGACCTCTTGTCTAAGAGTATCCTGCTATACTCCGCTTGGCCTTTCAAGACACAAGAATCATTAAAAGCAAAGTTTAACCTTCACATTGCAGGCATCACTATATCACAAGAATGGGTAATAGTGATATTTGCTCCAAGTTAAACACAACTCAGTTATCCCTTTGAACCTAGATCTTGGGATCTCCAATCAATTAGGTTGGGTTTACAATTGGTGTAACTTTTATTTCATAGGCTTTAATCCCATTCCTCTCGACGTCTTGTCAACTAACTCTCTGTTTAATGCTTTGGTTAACGAATCCGCAATATTATCCTTAGACTTCACATAGTTTATCATGATAACCCCATTTGAGAGTAGTTGCCGAATGGTATTATATCTACGACGAATGTGTCCAGACTTACCATTATACATATTGCTCTATGCCATTCCAATTGCTGATTGACTATCACAATGGATGCAAATCGCTGGCACAGGCCTTGACCATCTCGGTATATTTTCGAAAAACTAGCGAAGCCATTCATCTTCTCCACTAGTTGAATCTAAAGCTATAAATTCAGATTCCACACCCCCACACTTTTAAGAATTTGTAGGAAGACTTTCGACCTTTCCACAATTCATAAGGGGTCTTGTTAGTTTTCTTGTGAGGTACCTTGTTCAAAAGGTAATTCGCAGAAAGAATCGGCTCCCCCCACAAGTTCTGAGCTAGCCTAGAACTTATCAACATGGAATTCATCATTTCCTTTAGAGTTCGATTCTTTCATTCAGCAACTCCATTTTGCTGAGGCATATATGGTGCTGTAGTTTCATGAATGATACCATGTTCAGCACAGAACTTACTGAAAGGCGCTTCATATTCGCCGCCTCTATCACTTCGGATCACCTTAACTTTTCTGTTAAGTTGATTCTCAACTTCAGTCTTATAGCGTTTGAATGCTTCGATAGCCTCATCCTTACTTTTAAGCAAATAGACATAGTAATATCTCGTGCTATCATCCACAAAAGTAATAAAATATTTATTACCCTCACGTGTTTGAACAAATTTCAAATCACATACAGAAGATCGACGTGTAAGTATTTGAGTACACAAATACCTTAAAAGGCTTGATCAACAACATCTCGTTAGTAAGCAGTTTAGAAGAAGCATAACAAACTCTCAGAAACAGACAGTACCGAAAGAACCATTACTACCCAACTCATATAAAATAAAAAATACAACAAAATTATATCAATGTCACGGATCCAAGACTTATTTGAACAGTGAGGACAAAGATGACTACTAAAATATTTTTGGTTTATCAAAAAGGTAATTCGGTTTAAGCTTGTTGGAAAGAAAAAATTAAAAGACACGAAATCTCAAATCATAAACATGAAAAGATTCTCATATAAACATTTTAGCAATACATAATTGAACAGAAACAAGAAAATGCAAACCAGCCGGGGCTCGTGTTCCACACGATATCTTTAAACCGAATTAGCCCCTCACCGTCGGTGCTTGAGTTATTGGGCTTTCGATTCCCAGGATACAACGGCTTCTCGGTGTTGGAGGTAGCACGGCCTCGTTCACCCGACGAACTCGACTGTGTTGTACACTCTCTCTACAAACGATTCGGAAACAAGGACAAAAATGATTTGGAAACAAGGATGAAGTAGATAAGATGCTTGAGATAGATTGCTCTACATCAAGAAGAATGACCCTTATATAGATGACATGGATGCACATGAAAAGCCACCAACATTCATGAGGTATTATGGAATTGAATATGCAAGTTATATTCTTTTATCTTCTAGCACATGATGAAATTCAAAAGTCACACTCTTTCATCTTCTAGCACATGATGAAATTCCATAAGTCATTTTCATTCACACATGGTGGAATTTCAAAGGCCAATTGCATTCACACATGACCATTTGCATTCACTCATTTCCAACAATAACATGTTAAGCTTGATTCATGAAGTGTTCACATTGATATTCCGTAAGTTGTTTTTCACCAAAATCACTAGACCAGAGAAGTTATGTAGCTGCCAAGGTGATTATGCTGCAAAGCCTATGTTAAAAGCCAACTATGGTGACCTGTATCCACTTGAGAAAAAGTTGCTTATTTTTACCAATGCCTACAACCCTTGTCCTTCTTGAAGATATTGCTTTCTGACCGCCCATATGCTTTACTCGTGATTAGTGTGATTATTCGTTCGTGTTGTATATTATGTTCAATCATGCATAGTTTGGGACTGATTTGGCTTATACATATATCTTATTTCAGATTGCCTATGCACCTTGAGATGCATGCTACCAGAGAACAAGAACATCCCTTCTAAAACATCTAGATGGATAACCTTCAACTTCGCCTAGAAATTACATGTTTATTTATGTCATGCACTTATTTTTAATTTTTGAACCTTAATTCTTATGTTATGCTTCTTCTCTTCAACAATTGGTTCTAATACTTATGTGGGATATAATTTGTTTTCTCATTATCATCTTTCTTGTTTTCAAGGATAAATTCCTTAACCAATATCTTTAGGGAAGAAGACAGTTAGGAAATTCACGTATCTTTATGGACTGGTCAATTTTCTATTCCTCATTCTATTGTTATGTAATTGACGTATTTCTTGGTGCTTTAATAGTTAGCATTATTTTGAAATTCTACATGATGTAGCATTATTTTCAATTCTACATGAAGTAAGAATTGAAACTTATATTATCTGTGATGGGCACTAGGTGGCGTGCCTTGCACACTGCACTATCACTAGTGTTATTATAATTAGTTCATGCATGTCATGTGTGGGTTACACTGTGATAAAGTTATAAACAATGTTTGAATCAAGGAAATTGTTTCACATGCCTTCGAAATTATTTATTTGTGTAGCATTACTCAAGAGTCATCTACTATTGTTGGTGTCATTCACATCTGACATAACTTTCTGCTACAATGACATAAAGCAAATTAAAAAGAACTAATTATGCTTGATTTAAAGAAGGGAACAGTTTTAGGTGTTGAGTTGTCAAATAAGCTAAGAACATTAGGAACCATGATTTTTTCTCGTTCTTTTTCATTTATTTAATTGAGGCAAATCCAACAAAACATGCCGGTTATCATTGATGGGTTAAAACTGAGCATTAGTGGAAGGCTATTCTTAGTAAAGAAAGGTCCAAAAGAAGCTTTAGAAGTCAGGTAAAAAAAAAGACAACAAACACACAGTTCCATCCATTTTTATCATTTACCAAGGACAAAGAATCAGAGTTAGAAAGGTATCACTGACGCGATGGAGCCAAAAAAATTATTTTTACTAAAAATAGAACTTTTTGATAATTTGGGGGGATACTTATAAATTTTTAGAGGATAAATTGAAAAATAATTCTATAACTGTAGATAAAGTTAGAACCATTGTTAGAACTTTTGAAAAATTGATGGCAGCATTTGTAAATTTTTAGGGGCCATATTAAAATATATTTTTAAGAGTATGGCTAAAAGTAAATGCATTTGCCTACATCAAAGCGCAGCCAAATTAAGCTGAAAATGCACGTTACATCAAAACTTAAAAAGGATTGATGAGAGATATTAAACGAAATAAAATGAAATGATAAATACAACAATAATATAGAGTGGCAAAATAGCGCGACAAAATAGAGTGGCAACAAGAATTGTTTTTTTCTTACAAGCAATCAAAGCATCCAGTGCATAAAATAGATCAATTATAAATGTGTTTAATTGCAAAGTGACCGATAATGAGACACACTGTTTGAAGTAGAGCAACTACCAGACACCACAAAAGCTGAAAGTAAATATGCAAAGTATGAAAGAGTATGGGAAAGATCATACAAGATGTTTTTTGAAATGGGACATAAACAGAAGAAATGATCGGCGTCATTATTGTAAAAGAAAGGATGTTCTTTCCAGGGCTCTGAGTGGCTTCAACTTTTTGTCATTTGGTCAAGAAGACCTGCTGCTTCCGAATTGGCATTGCTTTTGTCACTCCCTTCTTCAAGAAACAAAGGAATATAAGTGGTTAGAACAGTAACAGAAAATTTGATGGTTGAGGAGAAGCACTCTACTTCAGGGGAATTCTGGCAAAAGGTTAAAGGTTACACTAGAGAAAGAGAGAGAGGGGTTGGTACTTGGTAGTAGTAGAGAAAAATAAAATCATTTTATCAATGTAAGATGGGCAGAGAGAGAGACTTACAGGACCATGATTAGAGATTTTATGAACAGATTGACTTTCCTCACCAGCAGGCGAGAATATGCTCAAAAACTTCATCCTCGTTCAAAAAGCAGAGAAATGGTAGAAGGACATTCTTGGTGTTCGGATGGTCCCACTCCAGTGATTCCCACCATTCTATGCCTTTATCTATCTTGATTTCTTTAAGAGCCGCAGGAGCAGACGATTGTTCATTAACAAGGGCCAGAGAGAAAGGGAGCCTCTTCAGCTTGGGACATTTTCCTAAATGGATTAGTTCAATGGAATCGCAAACCATTATTCCTTCACAAATGCTCTTCAACTCTGGTATATCAAAAAGCCTTAATTTCTTTAACTTTGGGAGAGTGATACGGATATTATGATTGTCAGCATCATCATCCACTGTCGTTCCTATCTCCTCCATTTGATCACAAAACGCGACAGTCATCTCTTCGAGGTTTTGCAGGTGCCGCAGCAGCAAACCAGTCGTCTTGATTTGGGGACATCTTGAGATGAGCAACCTTTTGAGACTGGAAAAGGTGCCGCGTGGAGGTGCGATTCGTCCAAACCCCAACTCCCTCCTCGACCTAAATAGTGCCAGGAGATGTGGCAAGCGAGAGAGACCCAATTTCTCAAGGCTTTGAAATGGGCCGTGACGACGCGACTCTCCTTGATGTTGATCATCATCTGCTTCTGATTCTTCTGTCTCCTCTTCCTCTTTGTTGCTGTCGGGCAACGAGAGCATGTACTGCATCCCAAAGCACTCTTTGATTACACAAACCTTCAGGAAACTTACGTCACCAAACCCGAACGTGAAAACATCGCTCAGGCAGTTGCTGGGTAAAGCGTATGCACAGATCTCCCAAGTGGCATCTTCTGCTTCTCCGGCGATAATGCACTTCCCAAACAAGTTGCGAAATTCAGGCCGACATAGCTCAAGACGATGCTCGCCATATTCAGGGAGCTGTAGCTCAAGATAATAATCAGACAGCCGCCTACAGCGTTGTAGAGATTTGACTAGTTGGTTAAAACAATTAACATCAGGCAGCACGACACTACATTCTTCCAGCTCCCTCGACAACCCCTCCCACTCCTCTGCTTGTACTTCTATAGGTTCCAGTTTGAGGCATTGGAGATGGGAGAGTCTGCCCAATATCCCACTTGGTATCATCTCCAGATTTTCTGTCCGTTCCATATTCAGATATTTGAGGTTGACCAATCTATCCACACCTTGAGGTACTTTTTCAATTCCTGTCGCACTGAGGTCCAGCTCTTGTAACGCGGTAAGCTTTCCCAGTGGAGGCACGTATGTAAGTGAACAACAGCCCCCAAGCAACAACGCAGTGAGATTCTTCAAGTCCGATACGGAATTTGGCAACTCCATAATACTTGTCCAGGACAAATCAAGAACCTTAAGAGCAGGCATGTGCTCAAAGAATGAATTTCCAATCTCTGTAAGAATATGATTCCCACTCAAAATCAAAGTTGAAAGACTATGACACCTTGGCGAAAAGCCCTGTGGGATTTCTTGTATCTTATTCTTCATCAAAGAAACCTTCTCCAGATCTTTGGTCCATTCGTTCTCGTCTGGTACTTCCCTCAATCCAACACCGGCTTTTACCATGAATCGAGGATGGCTCTCCTTTGTGATCTTTAGTGCCATGTCCCTAATCAAATCATGCATCTTCAAAGTTATACCATCACAACTTTCCAATAAGCAGGCCTTTTCAAGTTTATTCAACAGAGTGTGACCCTTATCAGACTTTGCTTCCCAACTCTGCCTGCCGTCAATCAGTCCCTCCGCAATGAAATAACTTATCAATTTATTTCTTAATATTTGATGGTCTTCAGGATACAAGGCGCAATACAAGAAACAATGCTGCAACTTCAAATCATTCAAGCGACTATAGCTAAATTTCAATATCCGAAATACCTCATGTTCCATGTCGTCTTGCCCCATTGTAAGTTCTTTCAATTCTTCCAACGCATTCCTCCACTCACGAATGTCATTTACCCCTCTCATGCTTGCAGCCATGGTAACAATCCCAAGTGGCAAACCAGCACATTTGGCCACCACAGACATTGCAATATCTCTTACTTCTGGAGAAAGTGTCGTGTGCTGCCCAAGTTTCTCCGTAAATAAATTCCAAGCTTCTTCCTTAGAAAGAGACTCCACTTTGATCCTTGCTTGGCAATCCATCCTACGGCATACATCTAATGAACGGGTAGTTAGAATCAACTTACATCCATTCACTCTATCAGGAATTCCGATTCTATCAAGAGGAATTGGATTCCACACATCATCCAACATCAGTACACAACTTTTCCTTCTTTTCAATGCTTCTGACAATTCTGCCGCCCTTTTTCTCTCATCGTCCTCATTTGAGAAATCTAAATTCAAAGTTTTGGCAATGTCATTCTGCAACTTGCCAATGCTGAAGTCCTGTGATACAGTAACCCAACAAATATGACCACAAGTTTCAGATTTTTCTATAAGCCTATTATGGATATGCGAAACCAAGGTTGTTTTGCCCACTCCCCCCATTCCGTAAATTCCAATGCGTAAGACCTCATCATTCATTAAGATTGCCCAAATGCTCTCCAGATTATGCTGAAATGTTTGACCTATTAATTTTGTTGTCAACAGAGGTTCTCCTCTGGTCTCGCGCACGTCACGTAAAAGCCCCCCTGTGAATCTGCCTTGCTCACTGAGTTCAGTAACTTCACCAATCAATTCATCAATACGATATCCCAATGACCAAAGTGAGGGAATGTTCCTTCCTTGTGCTTCTTGTTCTATGCTTTGGACTTTATTCCTCTTCAACTCTACATTTTCCAACCAATTTTCAACTTCCCTTTTCCGCTTCTTTCCTGATCGCAGTTCTGCATCTTCTAGTTCTTCATTTATGTCATCTGCTCGGTTGCTCAACGCTTCAAATTTGTTTCTGAGAGTTTGTATCTTTCCAGGCAGGTCATGGTAACTGCGTATCTGTCGTGCAGTAAAGTTCCCAATCATCCCCATAGCACTGCTTGATACCCAAAAAAAAAAAAAACTGATTTAATTACTGAGCAACAGAACATGGAGTGAGACAACTATTTTGGAAGTTAGCTCCACAAAAGCTAAAGAAGAAGGATAATGTTATACAATCAAAAAATTCGTACAGAATTTATTACTAAAATGATGTGGCTAAATTGTGGGTCTATCACTTTAAAATAAAGAACCCATCAATATGCTTATTTATTACAAAACTGCTATCGCCACATCATTCTGATGTAAAATTCTGTACAAAAATTTTAAAAGAATAACATTTTACAAAGAAAAATAGTTTGTGTTTTCTTTTTTTTTTTTTTTGGTGTGTGACAATGATGTTGCCCCATTAAAATGGATGAAGGGCACTTTAGGCACAATAAATGAGGCAAAGGAGCTAAACCATAATCAATTGTTTTCTAGAGAAGAGCAATGTATATCTTCAAATGATAAACCATTGGCTTACAAACGACCTTTCTCTAAACCATTATCAAGAACAAGTTTTCTAGAGAAGATGTTTCATCATCTATACTATTATAAATAGCAAAACGTTGTTAGATCTTTGAAGTCAAAACTCTCAATCTATTATTCTCAGATTTTTGGATTTTTAAAATGTTAATAATCACATATGTCATTATTTGTTTCAATCTAATTGGTCAGAGTTAGCAAAATAGAATTTTCAAATTCAAAAGTTTGTTTTACTTTATCTCTTTGTACTATGTTTACATACGCATAAGAAAGCGCTTGACAATTTTGTAACAGAATCCTTATCTAGAAAATATCATTGGATTTAAATTCTTATGTCTGATTAATAAGGATAAGATTCCGACTATTACAATTAATAGTCACATATTGGCTCACATTTGGAAAAATAGAATTTTCAAATTTAAAATTTTGTTTTACTTTATCTCTTTTAAAGTTGAGTCTATCAGTTTGTATCATGTGTAAATTAGAATTTTCAAATTTAAAATTTTGTTTTACTTTATCTCTTTTAAAGTTGAATTTATTAGTTTGTATCATGTTTATATATACAGAGAAAAAAAATTTGACTTGACAATTTCGTGTGAAAATACAATGGCTTTTTGTAAAAACGTATCTCTCAAACCTTTCATGGTTCCATTTAAAGTGTACAAGAACTTTGTCTACATCACCAAACGTGCCCAACAGTTAGTACTTTTTAATTATTTTTTATGAGTTGTTTAAAGCTACTATTTTTGTTTAATTTTTATTGTTTTTTATACAAATTGTGGATTCATGGGAGAAGTTTTGTGTAGCTAGATGTTGAATTGACTGTGTTTTCCACTGATTAAAAGAGCGAATGACAAGAACACGAATACATGTTCAAGGCTGAATCAAAGCTCACTGACATTAGCAAAGATGTCATGACCGTGATCAATGATTATCTCATTCTTTCGTGTTTCAATGAGAAATTAATTGGCCAATTGAGCAACCAATTGTGTGGCTTCAATTAGATTGAGAAACTATTTTATCTAATGTTCAAAAAATATATATATATTACGTGCTCCTAGTCTATTGTATTTTTGTTTAATTGATTGTAGCACTTTTTGATGGGTTTCTTCTTAATTACTAATTGCATTATATGAATGAAGTTGTTAACTTTTGAATAATTGCATTATTTTTTAACTTGATTATATAATTCCCAAAGAGCATGTAATTGAATCGTTTCTTTTTATTTAATAGTTGATGCTGGGCTCAATTTGGAATTGATTTGAGATGCTGGTCTCTCTAATAAACTATCATGTACTCACTTTTTTAAAAATAAATTATAAAAAAGAAAAAAAATGTCCTCAAACTTTTTATTTTTGTTTATTTTAATTTTGTTGTGCATATCACGGATTTACTGTTGGTTATTAACTAATGTAGTTACAGGCACAATAACTACAAAAAGAAAAAGAAGAGAAATATATAGAATAAGAACTCAAAATTTGACAGATCGAGTTGAGTTTAACCCTTTGTATCGACCTACGTTTGCTAATCAATCTGGACCGTAGACCTGTGCAACCATGGTTTTGTTTTTTCCTCTCTCTCCTAGCAACATTCCAAAGCAAGGAAGAGAGGTAAGCTGAAGAAGATAGGAGTATGTGCTCTTTTTTTTCTTTTAAAGCATGAAATGGAACATATAGAAGAAGAGATTCTTAAGCAAAGAGAGTAATTTGTCAAGGGGTGATCGTACTTACCTGATCTTGATAGCTGATGGTACTTGTTGAAAGATCAAGATGGTTAACAGAGGAGAGGAGATGATAGGCTCAGAAGAAGTAAACCCTAGCAAAACAACACAACTAGAAAAGGCCCTTCCTCTGGCCAATCCTCCTTGGATTGAAAGAGAATACCCACCATCCAAGAACTTTCTTGGCCGTGTAAAGGCCAAAAGGAGGTCAAAAAGTAGCTACCCCACACAAACGCCGTAGCAACGCGGCAATGATCTAATCACAATCTAACGGCACGGACACGGTAAGCACTGCATCACATTACTTCATATTGACATTGTTACATCATTTTCAAAGAACATTGCTGTAACATAAAATAAAAATAGAAAAAACTCAGCACTTAATCTAGTACTTTTTGTAACTCATAATGCCGAGGCAAGTTTATAGGCTCCTAGGCGATTTTTTACCTACATGTATATAACGTTAGAATAACATGTAAAACAGGGATGCATATCATTACAAAGTACAAAGCCCTAGTCACTCTTGTTTGCTCACTCTAGGCATTGCGACTGTGAAAAACTTTAAACCAAAAACCAGTAGAAACTGTCTTCTCAGTTCCGCGCGCAGGTAAAGCGTGCAAAGAAATGTCATTTACAAATTAAGTAATTTTTTTCTGATAATTAGAGAGAAATAATTGTTTTGAACTGGGGCCACAACAATTAAATAATTTGTAAAGAATACAAAAAGCAAAATAAAATACAATAGCACTCATAAAGCATGAATTAAGAAATTACTTAAACACCATTACAAACTCTTATCAATATAAAACAAGTCTCACCACTCACTTGATCAAGGGTCGTAATGGCACCTAAACTACAAGCTAACTACTTGAGGTCGGCTATATGAATCAAGTTTCGCCATTTCACTTGATCAATGATCATAATGCCAACCAAAACACGAGCTAAGATTTATTTTAGTTTTCCTCAATCTCTAAAGATTACCACAATAAAAAATTATGGTAATAATTCTTTTTTTTCAGATGTTTTGCATTTCTATCACTTTCCCATTTACACGATTCAAAGACATACTATCTCATCATACTCCCGTGAATAAAGATAAGTGTCAACGAACCAGCAGATTAACATTTCAACCAAACCACCATCCTCAACCATTTTACAATGGAGAGTTGCACCTTTAGGGCCAACCTAACTAGCAATGGAGTCAATAGCACCATGACAACATAACTACAACAGAGAAATGGAAATCAATTCAACCATCATATGATTCCAATTGCAACAATGTAACCACAAAAATATAATAGCCTCCGAGCACCAAATTATGCAATCAACACCCTTAATTAAATTACGAAGTACAAACACAGCTTTTTCCCCAATGATCTCGCCATAAACATCCCAAAGGTCCAGATTTACACAAACAAGGCACAAAAATACCTTCCCAAATCAATCTTAGAGTATGTCTTACTGAGTTACATCTAGTATTCACAAGCATTACATATAAGCATGTCAGAGGTGCACATTATATGCAAGCTTTTGGCCAAGCTTCTTTGGGTATGACACAATCCGTGAACTGATATTCTGCAATAAATTTAAAAGAAAAATTAGAATATATAGAGAAAATGTAGTTATTGCAAGAGCAACATTTTACAGCTACTGGGACAAAATTACAAGAATTTTCAGCAAATTTGGTGAATAGAGGTCCAGCAGAGCTGCAAGGTTATAGCAAAGGCAAAATGAGTTTACAATGTATACCAACTTATCTAATTAGCAGTTATTTACCCTATTAAAATAAACTATCATCAGACATTGTGTCACACACAGTTTTGGTATAGGATGGTCTCTCAAGGGAAATAAATGTATGCTGACATTTGGCACAATTCTGACACAAATGAACAAAAAAATTATGCCACTTGGTAAAATTTGAATTCACAGGTGGCACAACTCCAGTAGATGGCAAATCCAAACATGCTCATGCATCAATGGTCCATCCCATTCTTAAATGGTGGACGAAAATTATCAGTGGCATCTCTCTCTCTCTCTCTCTCTCTCTCAACCAAAAATAAAGACCGGGAGGGGGGGGGGGGGGGGGGGGGGGGGGGGGGCGGCGGCGGGGAAGAAGAATTGAAGGAAAAACAAAAACAAAACTAAAGAAAAATAAATCTAAAAAAATTATTTCTGAAGCTTACTGTGGATTATTTGTTAACAGAAATGCTACCTATCCTTAGGTATCACCAAGACACAGTCATAAGGAGCCTATGTTACCTGGACTCTTCTAAATTTTTTAAGTATCCGTGTTGGACACTCGACACTAGTTGGGATGCATCTAATAAGGATGTATAACTAATTGAGTTAACTATAAAACTAGGCAGAGGACTTCCATTTTATGTATGAAATGTTATATTTTAGCTTGTAAATGCTATTTTACCTTAAAAACACAAAAGAAGTATTTAAAAAATCTGAAATCTAGCCGTATCTCAGTGTCCTTGGATATGAGAATTAAAGGAATCCAACACTTGGACACTTACCTGCACCGGACACCCGTACCCTAGTCCAAGTAAAGATGATGATGTTGCAACTAAAGCTGTGTTGATCATCTTCAGGACTAAAGTTGTAAGGATGATGATGGCCAACAGCTCTGTTGCACCCGACACCTAACTAAAGATGATGATCATATTTAGGACACACAGAGCAGCTGGATCAGAATTAGTTAGAACATGAAGCAACTAAAGATGATGATGAAGATGATGGGGGAAGATTATAATATTTCTATGCTTTGAGGTGCAAAATGTTGGCCATTCAATAAACAACAGGTAAAAAATGCTGAAATAAGGAAGTTTACCCATATAGAGATAATCAGACAGATTTCTGACTTGCAGCTAGAATAAATAAATAAATAAAAAGCATCAATAAGTTATATGGTAGGCTCTATAAGTCCAAAATTAAATCAAAACTAACAAGGTTGAGATAGTGATAAACAACCTGATGACTCACGACACAATAAAATATGGCATCACACTCCTATTTAGAGTAAAAAGGCAGAACTAATCCCCTTTTGAGGTTACCCTGGAATGTCAGGATAAGGCTTACTGAGTTGACTACAACCTACTCACCAAAAAACAGAAACAGTTGCTTTCAACCATTTGAACATTGGAGCACAAGATCAAGGTAAAATATCTCAAACAGAATTCCAATACTGAAAAACTTAGATAATGAAAACATTCCATTACAACCAATCCAAAGAAATACGCCCTCAGTCAGGTTCACTCAATAGTTATACGCTTAACATCTGCATCTGAGGTCAGAGGTGCCGCTAAGGTGAATAATTCATGTTTTTTAAAACAGATGAAATAACATACAAGTTCCTGGATTTCAACAGACGTAAAAAAAAGTGCAAAATGAATTATGATTTGGAGTATAATTTCCTTAAAACATATGAGAGGAAGTAATACTTCATGCCAAAAATAACTAATATAGAATCAAGAAAGCCTTTACACAAATCACAATTTGGAAAAATGAAAAATGTAACCCACAATACAAAATTAATTGAAACTTACCACTGCCTGGACAATCTGGAATTTCATTCAGATAGAAAGCCCAGCAAAAAGCAACTCCAACTCCTCCTCCTGTGATGTGGTTCTCTGGAATAAAATAAAGCATAAAAAACAGAAGGCATCATATTTTCAAAATATAGTAATGTACAAGGGAAACGTGTACGACCAATGTAGTTCATCAGGTAGCTTTAATACATGCCATCTAAAATTTATCCTGCTACTAATTAGTGTAATATCTTCTAAAACTCAACAAACATTTCAAGTTAGACTATTTGACTTCTCAACACTCATCTTTGGGAATAGCCTCATATATTGAAAAACACCATTGACTTGTAGAAAAATAATAATCCTTCAATCCACATGAGCCAATGGACCTATATTGAACACAAGAGTCACCAAAAATCTAAAAACTGTTCTCTGGAATTTGATGACAAGATAAACTAAATAGCACGAGATGTAAACTTAAACTCTTTGAGAACAGTAGAATCAGAAACCATAATGAACTTCAACAAAACATTCCAATTAGTAGGTATGAGTGCAGCAAGTTCTAAATATCCATGCATTAGGCATCAAGTTAGCTTCACCAAGTAATAGGTGCAATAAGTTCTAAAAAAGGACACAGTGCGCATCAAGTTTGCTCTTTAACTCGAGATTTCTTAAGGACTCCATATATAGCAAAAAGAAATGCTATTTTATTTCCTTCAAACTGACAAAAGAATACATAAGAAAGACAAATTAACAAGATTGCTTTTTATAGATTGCTATGCGCCTGACTGAATGGAAGGTAATGAGTCGGACTTTCTTACCCAGCATGTTAATTAACAAGAATACAAGACTGCTTCTTATAGACTGCTTCTTATAGACTGCTATGCTCCTGACTAAAGACAAGGTAATGAGTTAAAATATACCCACACTCCTATATACAATCTCCAAGTTAATCTTCAAATTCATATGAAGACAGCAAGTATTAAAAATTGCAATATGACTACAAATGCGTTAACTCTGAATATGGATGTTCACATTTATATGCAATCTCCAAGTTAATCTTCAAATTCATATGAAGACAGCAAGTATTAAAAATTGCAATATGACTACAAATGCGTTAACTCTGAATATGGATGTTCACATTATGAACTTGAATCTTATACCCAAAAAACGACAAAAGAAACTTATATTTGTGAACCTGAATGGACAGTAGTTGCATGATTTTGTTGAGAACCCGCAAGCGATGAGTTGCATATGTGCTGTTTGCAGGAAGTTGATTCATTCTCTTCATTTCTTCATGAACTGCTGCCTTCTTTTCTTCACATCCCATTTTCTTCCATCCATCTTTGGCCTGAGGGCTAAGGATAAGCTCTTTGGGCTGAATATGTGCATTGCTGCCCTTAGAATGTTTAAATGGATCCATTTTTGCAGTGCACCTGCCTAAATAAATATAACATGATTTAACAATCATGAAGTTGCATAACAAGAAGCAAGAAAAGAATGAAATGAGACGAGATCATAAGAATTCATCATTAGAAGGAATTCTGCCCTTGTGAAGTTCTCAACTCTAGTGAGATGGCATCCCCAAAATGGGTGTGATGGTAAGCAGTGGGATTAGAATTAAAGCAACGATAGCTCAAAGCAATCCTCCAAAGGCTCTCCGGACAAAAGACCAATATTTCAGCACTCTACTTGAACACAAATTAATTACGTTCTTTCTGTATGCCAGAGGTGTGAGCATGCTAAGTGTTGAAAACTTAAAGTTAAACAAACAAAAAAGGATTTCTGAATTTTTCTTTCCTAGTCTTAGCAATAGTGATATTATTGTACAGCAAATGGAAACCCAAACCATATGTCACTGCAGAAGAAACATGGAGAAGAATAGCGACGACTTTTTTTCAAGATGGGTTTCTATATTGACAATTTCTTTTTAACTAAGCCCATAAGTTACATTGAATTCAGGTTAGCACTGTTCTCTGTTTGCTGGCTCCAATGTGATCAAAATTTTACTATTGAAATTATGGAGTTATTTCCTGTATGACTTTTGAAACCAAACGATGGGCAAAATTCACCTTTTGCAACTCCTTTAGAGGTTCATATAGCATATATGTGTACTACAATTTGATAGATTAGCTGATGGACTATGTATCTTACTATAAGAAAATATCACAAATCTTAAACATCGAATATATTACGAACCACTTTAAATTTTAACTTCAACAAGTGTTTATCTCAATCCACTGCCTTTACACGATTACAATCAACAAGGAATTGGAAAGAAAAAACTACCAAGAGTACACGGTTATTGATAAAGTAACTAAGAACACAAACCCTAACCTACATTTGATTAGCGAGAAAATGGAGGGGAAAGGAAACAAAATCAAAGTGTGAGTTCTCTAGTTAGATTTAATTTGATTTCCAGGGAGAAAAGAACGACTCAATTAAGCGAAATGCTGCGAATTAGGCTCGGTCGAGTGGGGTTTTTGTTTTCTCGGGCCCCAAACAGTGAAAAACTCATAATCAGAATACAATTTCTCTTGTTTTCTTTCCCGACGTTTCTCAGAGAACAAACGAGCCTGAAGAAAGAATGAGGAGACAGAAACTTACAGTTTTGGTCGGAAACCTAACAATCCTCAGTGCAGCATTCTGGAGCGAGAGAGAAAAAAAAAAACAGTTGAAAACTGGAATGAAGATGCTTTTTTTTTTTTTTTTTGGATGAAGGAATGAAGATGCTATTATTCCAGAAAATAATCGTGGCACCCGAAATCGAACCATTTAACTCGGGGTATTTCGCGTATTATGCCTTGTCATCTACCAATCAAATCATCAAATTTTGTAGTGACTATGATGGCAAAATATCATGATATATGGAGTTCGCGCCCTGCTCGTTCTTGGTACGGACATGAGGTGAGGCAAAATTCATTCCAACTGGATCCCGTCCTATTTTATAAATATATATTTATTTTTATATGTATATCTTTTATTAAAATATGAGTATTTTGATTTTTTTGTTATTTTTTGTGGTTTCATCTTTTACTTTGTTTATAATATGTTTGCAAAAAACACTAAGATGAAGAAAGTAAAATGGGATGGGTTTGGGAGAGAGTTAAGCGGGGTGGGATGGGCTTGAGAGCAGGAGTTACTATGACAGAATGGGAATGGGATGGGGTTCTCTCGACCCAAACCCTACCTCGTTGTCATTCTTAATAGTAACTAGTGTCACGGGTTGAGTGCTTGTCATCCAACCAAAAAAACTTAAGTCATTAGGTGACCCGTGTACTTGCTATTAAACCTAAAAGTTTAAGTCTCCTCATCCGAATTTGTGATACTCTTGTCGCAAGTTGGACTACCCTACTTACTTGATCTGAGTATTTGGCATAAAATCAAATCAGGAGTTTGGCTGGTTTGATACTATTTGTCATAGACCAAATACTTGCTATTCAATCCAAAAGCTTAAGTCATTAGGTGATACTATCAATTTATTATATAGCTTAAGACCTCCCATTTCTTATTCGATACGAGAACGTGACATTAGGCATAATCAATACTATCTTTTTTCTCAAAATTTATGAATAAAATAAAAAATAAATAAACACTAATTATACTATAAGTTGATACAAAATGAACATTTCATAACTAAGATTATTGATCAACGAATGACGAATCATGACCAAATGGTATGGAGTTTGTGGACAGTATATATTAAATATTTTTATTGAAGTAATAATACTAGATTACTTCAATAAAAATTATTAGTAGTGTATTTTTTAAGAGTAATGCTACAGCCACTAATTTTATTTATCAAATTATTATTATAAATAGATACAAGGTGATAGAATTTATATTATTTAATACATATGATGCAATCTAATAAATCAAATTGGTCACTGTAACATTTTTTTTTTATTTGAAAAGGTGGAGGTTGTAGTTTGTTTTCGTTTGCAAAGACAAAAAAAAAAAAAACAGTTAGAAAAGTGGCCGTGATGTTGGTGGTGCTTTGGTTGTGATTGCGGTTTATCACACCTGTGATGTACGTTGTGGTGGTTGTAAATCTCCCATTAAATTTAAAAAAAAAACACTAAACTTAGCATGATAATTGTATTTAAGACATCTCCACTAAAATAAAATGACACACGTCATCACTCACAGATTTTTTGATTTGGCCCCCATTTTTTTTCCTAATGATCTTTCGTCTTTACTTATTGAACCTTGTATTTAGGGATGTCAATAAACTAAGGACAAGTGAAAATTTGACCGAATCTGCTCTATTTGGAATAAAAATGTAGGATACAAAATAAGAATAAATGAGGGGATGGAAATTGAAATGAAAATTCATGGAGGGTGGATGGACTAAATTCTTCTTCTACTCTTGTCCACCCTGCTTCCCACACTTTTAACATTTTTTTATATATTTTTATACATGCTACTTTTAGCTTTTTATTGTTGTAGTAATCATACAAATTTTTATGCTTCTTATCAAATTATGCATCTACTACATTTGAAGTGTATTATAGTGTTTGGTGTGCTAGTGATACAATCATTAAGTTTCGTGTTGATCAATGTCTAACTTATGTTCAATAGTTTTTTAATATTGTTTGTTAAATAGGTTCTTAATTTGTTATTTTAAATTTTAATTTATTTTAACAGTACAATAATATTACTTTAATGTATATGTAATCTAAAATATTTTTAATATTCATGATATTTTAGTTTATTTTATTTTATGTTTTTATTTTGTATTATTTATTTTCTTTGTACTTAAAAAAAAAAAATTGAGCTTGTATTTGGGTTTGGGTTTGGGTTTGGACGCCGAAACTGAAAATTTTCAGCTCAGCTAATTTGGGTCAATTAGTTTCGTACTCTCCACATGTACTGAATCTACTGATTCGAGAGCGGCAGAAGAAGAGAGTTGACTCCTGACTTTGACTCTGATCGTCGGAGAGAGAGTTGCGTTGGCGCCAGCCGACTGGAATGAGGGCAGATTTGTCATTTCAGTGTAATCCTATAAATATAATAGCCGTTGCCGGAACAGCCAGTGCTTCTCTAGTAATATCGCCAGCCTATGTATATTATAAATTCTTTTTCAATTTTGCGTTGAGAGTGTGATTGTGAATCTCAAAAAAATTTCCTCTCGTTTACATGAATTTGATTTAATTTTTCATTGTCATTTCAATTTCTCAGGTAAAATGATTTCCGTCTAGGTTTAAGGATACGTTTCGGTGCTCGAAACCCTAATTCCGTTTCCTTCTCTCTGAATTTTCTCTCTCTAAGTGTCAGTCAGAACTCAGAAGGACCCAGTATCTCAGGCAAACACTTTGAACGCAGTCTTTGTGTGTGACCAGTCCATCGATCAGTTCATCAAGGTCTTTGTACGCTCAGCTATAGTCCTGCATTGTGTTAATTGTTTGGCGAAGCACTATGATGGCTTCTATTAAAATCTCATTGAGCTAGCCAAATTGTTAAAAAGTTTTTTGAATACAGCAAAATTTGTTTTCTCTTTGATGGATATCCTCTCTTGCTATGTGCATTACTGGCATCTAACTGTTTGAGCTATATTGATCTGTTGTTTATTACCAATTATGCTTGTTCCGCCCTGCCTCCTCGAGGCACTTTCCAAGAAGGACGGCATTATATTTATGTCTATGACTATACTTCCACACAGCTTAGCCGTGGATGTATATACAGTTAGTTGTTTCACAGCATGTTTGGATTTATTAATTCACTAAAATATTTCTAGCATGATTTCTCTTAGACCAGATATATAAAATTCAAGCCTAAGCAAGGACCATGTATGATGGAAATTTAGACTAGATATATAATTCAACACGTGACTTAAATTAGTCCAAATTTAGACTAGCTGACGTGATTAGTTTAATTGATACATGTGTATCCTTTAAAATTGAATATGCACCAGCTAAATTAAGTACAATTCCAAATGTGCAATAACAAAAGGCAGTAGTCATATAAATTATACTGTCGTGTGATGAATATTAAAAATCAAATGCTCAAAGCATTTAATTAAAGAAGTCAACCATGAGCCCATGAATCCATATATACACATTGTTTTACATATATATATATATATACACACACATACATTTACATAATAAAACAATTTTTTTTTGAAATTGTTTCTCTAACATTTGTATTCGATGTCTCAAATTTAATTTTAAATTATAATTAATGGTTGAAATCTTAAACTTATTTCCAAACTCAAATTCCGCCCAAACCCAAATGTCTCGCCTGGCAATTAAATCCAACGGCCTAAATTTGGACGAAGATGATAGTGGTTTGGAGCACAAATATGTGCAGTGTTAATATAAATACAACTCTCTTTCTTTCAATTTCTCAAGTTTCTATTGTCAAAACTATTATTAAAGTTTTTACTTGCCAAATGATTTTGTCAATACATATCAGCCATTATCAAGGTAAAGCCATAATCAATGATTAATTTGTCTCTATCTTCCTCTCTATAAATTTTTTACTATAATTTGTAAATATGATATTGTACAAATGAATTATATCAATGATATACTTCTCTTTCTTCTCTCTGACATGGTATCAGAGCTGAAGATCTGATGACATTTTTTTGTTCTCTCTCGTTGCTCTAGTTTCTCAGAGCTGAAGTTTTTTTTTTCTCTGCGTTTCTACATTTTTTGAGTTTAGGCCAACAGAAAACCCATCTAAAAATCAAATCTGATCACACGATCAAATTCGTCTCCACAATTCAAGCCCAGTCGAAGAAAAATCATCACCAGAAACAACCGCAAGCACCCCCACGCGCCGTCCAAAGTTTCGCACGTAAGATTTATGTGCAGCCCTCTTGCCATGTGCCCTCACACGCTCTTCCACGAGCGCGCCTCAACGCTGACGCCACCTGACGTCAGCCCTAGCCTTCCAGCCGTCGGTCCGCGTCTATTTTCGGTCCATCTGAACCAGTTCAGACTGGATTTCTTGTATTTTAGGCCGATCCAGGCTCTAGTTTACTCTTCTTGGCCCGGTTCAGACCAGTTCCTGCCTATTTTGGGCCTTCTGAATCTGATTCTGCCTTCGGTTTGGTCTAATTCAGCTCTATTACTACTGTTTCTTCCCAATCAAAGCATTTTCCCTGTTAATATTCTCCGTTTAATATGTTATCCCACGTCACAGAATTATGGAGCGTCCTGAAATATCTAGACCTATTATTGTCACTCTGGATAGTCCTAATTATATTTCCTGGTCTCAAGTCATGCCCAGTTTTCTCAAAGGCAGAAAACTTTAGCGTTATATCACTGGCGATATTTAAGTACCTGTCAAAAGTGACACTGAACCGTCTGCAAAATACACTAACCGACTTGAGGATTGGGACAGTAAGAATTATCAGATCATCACCTAGTTTCGCAACACGTCCATTCCTTCCATACGCCTCCAATTCGGACGCTTTGACACTGCTTCCTCCATCTGGGCTTTTCTAGCCCACCGCTACACTACTACAGATCTTGCTCATCAGTACTAACTTTTGAGTTCTCAGCATCGTCTGAACCAGGAATCTGATCAGTCTATCAATACCTTCCTGTCTCAAATGTATATTCTATGGCATCAATTGATTCCATCTGAACCTACTTGGATCTGCTCTGATGATGCTGCTCAGTTTACTTGTTACCGCGATCAGTAACGCCTGATTATATTTCTCATGGCTCTCACTGATGTTTTTGAACCTGTTCGAGCCTTTCTTCTGCATCGCTCCCCTCTTCCTTCCTTAGAACATGCTATTTTTGAGCTCCTCTCCGAGGAGATTCGTCTTGGTCTCATCCAATCCCCACCTACAGACACAATTCTTGCTATCTCTAGCTCTCCCTCTAGAGGTTTTTCAGGCAGTTCTCAAGGTTCATCCACTTCTGGTGGTTTTCGTAACTCTTTTGCTCCATCTTTCAATCCTTCGTCTCGCAACAATGAATGTACATTCTGCCATGCTACTAATCATTATCTACTTACCTATCACATTCAGATTTGTCAACACTATCATCGGCGTGGCCCTGGTCACTATTGTAGTGACTGTCCTAAGAATCCTCACCATCGAGACTTTCGCCCTAAGTCTGTTGCTGCCACTACTACAGATTCTGATATTCCCACATCCTCCTCTATGATCAGTGTCAATGATCTCTCTGCACTTTTTCAGTAGTGCATGACTACCTTTGGTAATCCACCCCCTGCTGCTCTGTCTGCTGCTTCAGGTATTTCTTCATGGTTCTTTGATTCAGGGTGTAGAAATCATATGACTTTTGACTTGTCTACTTTCTCTTCCAAATCCTCTATGTCTGCTCTTCCTGTTATTTATACTGCTGATAGATCACTTATGACTATTAGCCACATTGGTCATGTCTCCACTTCCACTCTTGCACTTCCTCATACTTATTATATCCCTAAACTCATATTAAATCTTATCTCTGTTGGCCAATTATGTGATCTTGGCCTTACTGTTCTTTTCTTTTCTACTGGTTGTGTTATGCAGGATCTAAAGACGGGACAGACTCTTACGATATGCCGTAAATGTGGTCGACTGTTTCAACTCATTCACCTTCATCTGCCCACTTAAACTGCTGCTGTCACCTCTACTAGTGCTTCATCTGCTCCCAACTTCTCTCTTGATATCTGACACTCACAATTAGGTAATGTCTCTATAAGACGTTTACGCTTTCTTTTGTCTCAGGGTAGTTTAGGTTCTGTTCCCAATAAACAGCTTGATTATCGATCCTGTCAACTTGCCAAGCAACTAGCTTTATCTTTTAATAACAGTACTTCTCTTTCCTTAGCTTCTTTTGATTTAGTCCATTCTGATGTTTGGGGTCCTTCCCCCACTATTACTATGGGAGGATCCAAGTATTTTGTTATATTTCTTGATGATTTTTCTAGATATACCTGGATTTATATTCTGCAAAATCGATCTCAATTTCAACAAACTTATTATGATTTTGCTCGCATGGTCCAAACATAATTTTCTCGTAACATCAAAATCTTTCGGTCTAACAATGCTCAGGAATATTGTGATTACTCTTTTCTTGCATTTCTCCGTGAGCATGGGACCATTCATTATCGCTCTTGTCCTGGTACTTCACAACAAAATGGTCATGCTGAACGAAAATATCGTCATCTCCTTGATACAACTCGTGCTCTTTTTATCTCTGCAACTTGTCCTCAACAGTTTTGGGGTGAAGTTGCCCTTACTGCTACTTACACAATTAACCGTGTACCTTCGGCTCCTCTTGGTAACCTCACTTACACTCCCTATGAGCGTTTGTATTTGTATGGTACTCCTCCTGATTATCATTCTCTTCGTGTTTTTGGCTGTGCTTGTTTTGTCTTGTTTTAACCTCATGAGCGCACCAAATTAGAGCCTCGAGCTCGTCTTTGTTGCTTCTTAGGCTACAGGATTGAGCATAAAGGTTATTGTTATTGGGATCCTCTGTCTTAACGCCTTCGTATCTCTCGTCATGTTGTCTTTTGGAAACATAAGACATTTTCCTCGTTATCTCCTTTTCATTTATCCTCCTCTTCTTCCAATCCTTATTTCACTGATCCTACTATTGAGCTCTTTCCTGATGATACTAATGTACATACTACTGAGACACTTACTGTACCGCTTGTTACTGTCTATCCAGAGGAGTCCCCGTCTGCTGATCCTACTCCTCCTACTAGCTCTCCATTGTCTGATCCATCTCTGCCCTCTTCATCCACTAAGCCCACTATCAGGCGCTCCACTCGGGTAAGGGAGACTCATTCTCACCTTCGTGATTATCACTGTTTCTCTACCATTGTTGCTCATCACGAGCCTTGCTCCTATCGCGAGGCTAGTTCTAACCCTCTTTTGTAGTAAGCTATGGACAGTGAATTACAGGCTCTTGCTAAGACGCACACTTGGGACTTGGTTGATCTTCCTCCTGGTAAATCTGTGATTGGGTGTCAATGGGTCTGTAGGATCAAAACCCATTCTGATGGTTCTGTGGAGCGTTACAAAGCCCGTTTAGTTGCCAAATGTTTCACTCAAGAGTATGGCATTGATTATGAGGAGACCTTTGTTCCTGTTACTCGTCTCACTTCTGTTCGAAGCCTCATTGTTATTGCTGCTATTCGGTAGTGGCCTTTGTATCAGATGGATGTCAAAAATACTTTTCTCACTGGTGATCTCTCTGAGGAAGTCTATATGCAATCTCCCCCTGGTTTTTCTCACTCTCCACATCAGGTCTGCAAATTTCGTCATGCCCTATATGGTCTTAAGCAAGCTCCTCGTGCCTGGTATGCTAAATTCAGTTCCACCATTAGTGAGCTTGGATTCTCTTCTAGTGATTATGATTCTGCTCTTTTTGTTCGCAAAACTACCCGTGGCACTGTTCTCTTGTTACTCTATGTGGATGATATAATTCTCATTGGCGATGATGTACATGGTATTTCTGAGCTCAAGGATTTTCTTAATAGACAATTTGAGATGAAAGACCTTAGTCCTCTCAATTACTTCCTTGGTCTTGAGATATCTTTTGTTTCTGTTGATTACTTTCTCTCTCAAGCCAAGTATACCTTAGATCTTTTTACTCATGTTGGTCTCACTGATAGTAAGACTGATTTCATACCTTTAGAAGCTAATGTGCGTCTTACTCCACTGGACGGTGAGCTTCTATCTAACGCCACTCTCTATCGGCAACTTGTTGGCAATCTAGTCTATCTTACTGTTACTCGTCCTGACATTGCCCATGTTGTTCACCTCATCAGTCAGTTTCTGTCATCGCCTCGCTCCACTCACTTTGCTGCCGTTCTTTGCATTTTGCGATATGTTAAAGGCACCCTCTTCCATGGTCTACAGTACTCTCGTCATTGTTCTCTACAGCTTAATGCCTATTCTGATGCTGATTGGGTTGGTAACCCTACTAATCGTCGTTCTACCACAGGCTTTTGCTTCTTTCTTGGTAATTCTCTCATTTCTTGGCGTAGTAAGAAACAGACTCTTACCGCTCACTCTAGCGCTGAAGCCAAGTATCGTGCTCTGGATGATACTACTTAGGAACTTCTTTGGTTTCGATGATTACTTCAAGATATGGGTGTCTCTTATTCTGGTGATACTGTTTTTCATTGTGACAAACGCAGTGCAATCATGATAGCTCATAATTATGTGTTTCATGAAAATCGTACTAAGCACATTGAAATTGACTGTCATTTCATTCGTTAACATGTCCTGCGTGGCATAGTTCATCTTCTCTCTATGCCATCTGTTGACCAAACTGCTTATATCTTCACCAAGTTTCACTCCCTGGGACGGTTCCATGATCTGGTTTCCAAACTCAATTTGGTTTCTACATTACCACCTTGAGTTTGCGAGGGACTGTTAATGTGAATACAACTCTCCCTCTTCCAACTTCTCAAGCTTCCATCGTCAAAACCATTGTCAAAGTCTTCACCTGCCAAATGATTTTGTCAATACATATCAGCCATTGTCAAGGCAAAGCCATAATCAATGGCTAATTTATCTCTCTCTTCCTCTCTATAAATTCTTCACCATAATCTGTAAATATTATCTTGTACAAACGAATTATATCAACGATATACTTCTCTTTCTTCTCTCTGTTTTTCTACCATTTGTAACATGCAAAATCAATTTCTTGCGTCGTGATTTGGTTACTCGGTCTATGGACCTTCGTCATATGGGTTGAGACCTCTGGGCTTAATCTTACAGCTTAGGGAGTCACAGGTCCGTAAACTTCTCACAAGTCACAACCCCTCTTCTTTAAGTTCTCAATTCTTTGAATGTCTTTTGACTTTTTTTGTATACAGTTTCGCTGAAAATCAAATGAATTTACTATTTCCTATTGAAACAAATGGACAACTAGCGATTTTTGTCCCATGTTGGGGTCTATGTGGCCATTGTTTGAGTCATTTGTCGAGAGATTTGGCTATTAGAGTTTGATTTTGCTGTGACCGTTGTTTTGTTTAGCATTTATTGCTTCCTTCTCATTTTGGAGTTCAGTTTGGAATCCATCTCTTTAGACGGAATAGCTCAATCGGAAAATCTAAAACTAATTTAAGTGCTTTAATTAAGATTCCTGTTATAAACTAAATGAATTTGAAGCAAACAAAATATTCAAACACTATATATAAGAAAACTAGTTTTTCTGGATCTGTCAAATAATAATTAAATAGTTCTTTTGGAACTATGGGGATAGATCTTCTTGATCACCTGAGCATGTATTGCTTTCATAAGACAAAATATAAAAATAATAACAATGTAAATAGTTTACCTACACTATTTGTCTTTTCCTTCCTTCTCTTTTTCTCTTCTTCCTTCTCTCTCTCTCTTTTCTCTCTCTCTTCTGTCTCTCTCTCACTTTTCTCTCTCTCTTCTGTCTTTTTCTTCTTTCTCTCTTCTCTTCTTCTCTCTTCCGTTTCTATAGGCAAATATAGTGGTAGGTTAATCACATGTTTGGTGAAGATCATCCACCAATCAACACTATTTTATAACACTCCCCCTTGGATAACCGTCACAAGAAATCTCATAAAAACTGTAGCGAAAGAAAAATGGGTGCGCTAAAAAATGCCTCGTTAAAACCTTGCCAAGAAAAATCCCATGGAAAAAAAACTGTTGGCGAAGGAAAAAGAGTACAGTCTGCAACTCCCCCTCATTCATACATCTGGTATGAAGTTGAAATTTGTAGCTTCAATTGTTCAGAGCTTTAAGACGCATGCCAATGTTGTGTATCAATTTCTCAAATGTTGCAGTTGGGAGTGCTTTAGTAAATAAGTCTGTCAAGTTGTCACTTGAACGTATCTGCTAGACATCAATATCACCGTTTTTCTGGAGGTTATGTGCATAAAAGAATTTTGACGATATATGTGTGGTTCTGTCACCTTTGATGTAGCCTCCCTTGATTTGTGCAATACATGTTGCATTATCTTCATATAATATTGTTGAGGTATCTTTGATCGAGGATAGTCCACAATTATCTTGAATATGTTGGATCGTTTCTTTTAACCAAATGCATTCTCGACTTGCTTCATGAATTGCGATGATCTCAGAATGATTTGAAGAAGTTGCAGTTAATGTCTGATTCATAGATCGCCAAGATATAGCAGTGTTACCATAGGTAAATACATACCCAGTTTGTGATCGTGTTTTATGTGAATCAGAGAGGTAATCAACATCTGTATAGCCAACTAATTCTGATTCTAGTCCCTTTGAATAAAACAAACCCAGATCTGTTGTTCCTCGGAGGTAACGGAATATGTGTTTCACCCCTTTCCAATGTCTCTGAGTTGGTGCAGAACTATATCTTGTCAATAAATTTACAGAAAATGCAATATCGGGTCTTGTGCAATTTGTAAGATACATAAGAGCTCTAATAGCACTGAGGTATGGTACTTCAGGACCAAGGAGTTCTTCACCGTCTTCTTGAGGGGAAAAAAGATAATTTTTTACATCTAGTGATCGGACAATCAAGGGAGAACTCAATGGATGTGCTTTATCCATATAAAATCGATTCAGAACCTTTTCTGTATATGTAGATTGATGGATGAGAATTCCATTTGATAAATGCTCAATTTGTAATCCAAGACAAAATTTAGTTTTTCCAAAATCTTTCATTTCAAACTCCTTCTTTAAATAACTAGTGGATGTTATCAGTTCTTCAGAAGTTCCAACAAGATTCAGATCATCGACATAGGCTGCAATAATAGCAAATTCAGATTTTGATTTCTTAATAAAAATGCATGAACAAATTGTATTATTAACATATCTATTTTTCAATAGATATTCACTAAGACGATTGTACCACATGCGTCCAGATTGTTTTCACCCATACAAAGATCTTTGAAACTTGATAGAATATAAGTTTTGAGATTTTGAAATCTTTGCTTCAGGCATTTTAAATTCTTCAGAAATTTTCATATATATATCATTATCTAATTCAACATACAAGTAGACTGTCACGACGTCCATCAGATGCATATCCAGTCTTTCTGAGATAGACAAACTAATTAAGAATCTGAACGTAATGGCATCCATTACAAGAGGGTATGTCTCATTATAATCAATACATGATCTCTGCGAGAAACCTTATGCTACTAGTCGCGCTTTGCATCTCACGATTTCATTTTTCTCATTTAGTTTTCGCACGAATACCCATTTGTATTCAACCGGTTTTACATCTTCTAGTGTTTGGACTACGGATCCAAATACTTTGCGTTGTGCTAATGAGTTTAATCTATCTCAATAGCTTCTTTCCATTTTGGCCAATCACTTCTATGTTGACATTCGTCAACTGTCTACGGTTCATTCTCTGCATTACTTCTTGTAATTACAAGAACCACTTTAAATGAAAATATGTTGTCGACAACAAGTTTATTTCTATTCCATTTTCTTCTGTATTTGCATAAATTATTGAGATCTCATTACTGTCCTCTATAGGGGATATCTCTTCAGGAGGTTTCTCTTCTAAGAATTCTTTTACAGGAGTTCCTTCTTTTGGAGGTTTAAATACTGTGGTTTCTTCAGGAATACTAACTTACTTATGCATTTGTACCTTCCTCTTTCTAGGAACTGTATCTTTGGCACCAATAGGTCTCCCACGCTTCATACATGCTTGAGATTCATTTGCTGCTATATCAGCAGATTGTCCTACAGGAACATCAATACGTGTTAGGGTATTAGTAGCTGGTATATATGATTTTTTTATCTTCTTGGTGTCGGTAAACACTTCAGGTAATTGATTTGCAATCGTTTATAAATAAATAATCTTGTGAACTTCTGATTCACATTGATTTGTTCAAGGATCAAGATGAGATATTGTGGAAGCATTCCAAGTAATCTCATGCTGTTTTTCCAGTTGTGTTTTATCTTCCCCTAATGGTGGGAAAAGTGTTTCATCAAAATGACAATCCGCAAAACGTGCAGTGAGTACATCCCCTATTAAAGGTTTAAGATATCTAATAGTAGATGGAGAATTAAAACCAATATAAATCTCAAGTCGACATTGGGGACTCATCTTAGTACGTTGTGGTGGCGCAATTGGTATACAGATAGCACAACCAAAAATCCTTAGATGTGAAATATTTGGTTGTTGACCAAAAACAAGTTGTAATGGTGAATATTCATGGTAAATAGTGGGTCGAACACGGACTAATGATGCAGCATGCAATATGGCATGTCCCCAAGCAGAAACAAGTAATTTTGTTCTCATAAGTAAAGGTCGAGTTATAAGCTAAAGGCGTTTAATAAAAGATTCAGCTAGACTATTTTTTGTGTGTGTATGTGTAATGGGATGTTCAACATCAATTCTTATGGACATGCAATAATCATCAAAAGTTTGAGATGTAAACTCACCAGTATTATCCAGTCGTATTGACTTAATCGAATAATCTGAAAATTGTGCTCGTAATCTGATAATTTGAGCAAGAAGCCTAACAAATACAACATTACGAGTAGAAAGCAAACAAACATGTGACTATCGAGTGGATGCATTTATTAAAACCATAAAATAACGAAATGGTCCACATGGTGGGTGTATCGGCCCACATATATCTCCTTGTATTCTTTGTAAAAAGGTTGGGGATTCAATTATTACTTTTAATGAGGATAGTCTCACAATTAATTTTCCTTTTGAACAATCGAGACATGTATAATCACTTGACAAAAGAATCTTCTGGTTCTTTAGCGAATGCCCATGAGAGTTCTCAATTATTTGACGCATCATCATTGATCCCGGATGACCAAGACGATCATGCCAAAGTATAAAATTATTTGGGTCAAAACACTTTTGGTGATCCCAAAATTTTTATAGTTGTATAATATAATCCAGAAGAGAAGCTAGCAAGTTTTTCTAATATCTGCTTTTGGCATGAAACAATAGAAGTAATGTAAAAATATTCTTTATTATATTCATTTGTTGTCTCTATATGATATCCATTATTATGTATACCTTTAAAACTGAGCAAATTTTTTGTAACTCTAGTTAAATACATAACATCATCAATATAGAGTTTTGTTCCTTTTGGCAACAATATATTGGCTCTTCTAGAACCTTCAATTAATTTTGTACTACCAGATATTGTCTTAACGTTATTTTCAGCTAACGTTAAGCTAACAAAATATTTTTTCTCTTGAAAAATTGTATGAGTTGTTGCATTGTCTACTAAACATATATCTCCATCATTCATCTTGGAAGCTATTAATGCTTTGGTAGATTTCATGTTTCTATACAAAATATGAAATTGCTTATTTGATAAGAAAACAAAAACATTCATATATCAGAAACATGCTTAGAAAAATATTACATAGGATGACAATAAACTTAAAAAGACAAGAATATAAACTAGTTGATGTGGATATTTCCATCACTAATTAAGTGATCTATTTTTTCATCAAGATCTTCAAAAAAATTTGAAACATCAAGGTGAGTGATTTCTACTGAGTCATTAAAGATTGTGAAATTCATTTCAACAGTTTTTCCTTTATCTTGTGTTGATGTTCGGTAAAGATCCACTAATGATTTCGGCGTACGACAGGTAAGTGACCAATGCCACACCTATAACAAACATTTTCATAATTTTTGGGAGGTTTATTCAGTAAACCTTTTCCCTTTTCTTGTTTTGTTTCAGAGTTGTTCCACTGTTGGTGGTATGGTGTAATATTCTTAACTTGAGAACTTGAAAAGTATAACTGTTATAACCTCCACGATAACTCCCACGATGACGAAAAGTATTTCTGTCGCGTCCACGACCACGACCACGTTCATAAAATGAGACCGCATTCACTTTAAGGAATGGTGTAGAGCCGATCGGGCGAGACTGGTGGTTTTTCATCAGAAACTCATTATTTTGTTCAGCCAAAAGGAAACATGAAATCAATTCTGAATATTTTTTAAAACTCTGCTCTTGATATTGCTGCTGCAGGAGCACATTCGAGGCATGAAATGTAGAGAATGTTTTTTCTAACATATCTTCATCAGTAATCGTTTGCCCACATAATTTCAATTGTGAGCTAATTTTAAATAATGCAGAATTATACTCACTAACAACTTTGAAATCTTGCAACCTCAAGTGCATCCAATTATAACGAGCTTTGAGAAGAAACATAGTCTTCTGGTACTCATATCTCTTCTTTAAATTTTGTCATAGTGCTAGTGGGTCTTTTACCGTGAAGTTTTCAATTTTTAATTTTTCGTGAATATGATGATGAAGAAATATCATTACTTTTGCACAATACTGCTGGAATTCATCATTTTCCTCATTTATAGTGTTTCCAAGAGCCTTTGCACATAAATGGATCTCAGTATCAACTACCCAAGATAAATAGTTCTTGCCTGAAATGTTAAAAGCTGTAAATTCTAGCTGTGCGAGATTTGATATTTTCAAAATGCTACACTCACAAAATAACAAAGTTTTAGAATCACGATAAACTACAAATCCCACACATCCGAATCTAATAAATTTAATTTGTTAACACTATGCATCTATAATAAAATCACTATTTAATCACTATTGCTGCATAGTATTATATATAATACGTGTATATAAATATATATATATATTATTATTTTTTGTCCATATGATAACTTTCAATCTAGACATCAAAATATAGTCAAGTCACATGTTTATGGAAATGTATTGAAATAAAGATTTCAGATCTATAAATATCATAGGCCAAATATTTAAGATCTAAGATAAATAAACAAATAAAGTTTCAAAAAATTACTATTCATCACTATTTATCAACTATGCATCACTATTCACCAACTATATAATAAATATAAATTTTGCCTTGAAGTGAAGAGTGAACAGTAAAGAACCCAAAATAAAGATAAATGAACTGAAATATTAATGACATATACATGAAGTACCTTCACTAATATAATGAAGTACCTTCCAGATATACAAGTACTTAGAGTTTCGTACTGATAATATGTCATAAACTAAATGAATTTAAAGCAAGTAAAATATTCAAACACAATACATAAAAAAACTAGTTCTTCTGGAACTATCAAATAATAATTAAATAGTTTTTCTGAAACTATGGGGATAAATCTTCTTGATCACCCAAGCATGTATTGCTTTCATAAGACAAAATATAAAGACAATAGAAATTTAAATAGTTTACCTACACTATTTGTCTTTTCCTTCCTTCTCTTTTCCTTTTCTTCTTTCTCTTCTTTTCTTTCTCTCTCTCTCTCTCTTTTCTCTCTCTCTTCTGTCTTTCTCTTGCTTTTCTCTCTCTCTTCTACCTCTTTCTTCTTTCTCTTCTCTTCTTCCCTCTTCCGTTTATATATGCAAATATAGTGATAGGTTAATCACATATTTGGTGAAGGTCATCCACCAGTCAACACTATTTTATAACAATTCCCCAATTTTCAATGATAAATAGTCATTCAGCTGCATGGCAAATACTTGGGCAACTTTTTTTTTTTTTAATTTTAAACTACATGAGTATGTGATTTTTTACTCATATTATATCAGTAAAGTGTAATTATATACCCCTCAAAAAATAATATTAGACTATGTGATCATATGGTCGGATCGCTATGTAATCTTTAAGGTGGTATATCTATAGACCACAAAAAATCCTCAAAAAAACTTATAATTCTAGAAAAATAAAATCACTAATTAATAGAGTAATTTCGCATTTGGTTGGGATTTCAGTTTTGGTTTTGCATTTTTGCTATAGTGAGTGAACTAATTCTCAAACCCGTATTCGAGAAATTTTTCTAAAAGCACTCCATTTATGTTAATAAAAGAGACACTCACATAAGAATTGAAAAAATATATTTCTAAATAAAGCCTAACCTGAGCTTTCCACTCAAGAAGGGGCATTTATCAGCAAGCAAAAGGGCTTAAAAGCTCCTTTATCAAACCTTTCCTTTTCTCTAAGAACAAGGTAAATTTTGCAAAGCCAATGTCTTGCACAAATGTAAACGATGTTTTCGAAGTTTTCATAACTTTTAATTTTTTAGGACATGCAAAAGGATTCTAAAATGGAAGGGTTTTGTTACAATGCGATGGAAAATATACACTACCTCAAGTAATGAACTCGGAAATTTCACCGTATAGGTGTGTAAGTAAAATAAGTTTTAATAGTAAGTAATTTTTTTTGTTTACCTGTTTTGCAAAACTATTAATTTCAAGAATCAAGGTGAAAAAGTCACACTCCACTGGGATTGATTTTACTTATCAATGGGACTAATCTTTTCTATTGTTAAGTACCTGTACTGTGAAAATCGCTTATGGTGCTGTAATTGTTCCCTAATTGCATTACTCTAACAAGAAAAACTTCTAAAGGGGTCTTTTATATTGATGTGTATATAACAAGTGAACTCAATTTTTTAAAATGTGTGAAAGAAACAAATGGTTGATTAATTAAAATTAAATTAATTTAGCCTTCAATCTTGCTGTCATTGTATATTTTTATCTTCTACTTCTCACTCAAAGTTATCAAATCAAACAAAATAAAATGTCAATTTTAATGGGAGTGCAGTATGCACGGACAAATCCATTATTATATTTATATATTGAAGCTTTTCTTGCATGACAATGATAGCGATGGTCGGTCCTCTTTATTTTTACTTCGTACATAGTATTTATGTTTTTTTTAGTATTTGATTTCTATCAGTGCCTCGAAATGTCCAAGGCTTTGATTAGTTTTTTTTAATGAAAAAGACCTGGAACTTGAGGGTCTATCAGGCTTGGAGGACTTTTTTGTCCCCCTTTTTTATAGTTCTTTGGAAATCTATGTTCTCACTTTCTGAAACAAAACCATTGAGTGTTCATTTGCTTACTTCATTCCAATCAAAGAAATTTAGCATTATTGCATATGCATCAACAATTCCATATCTGCAAAATAATCTCAAAAAATAGAACAAGAAGTATAGTATTAGTCATAAATTGTAATATTTGTTGGTCGTTATATTTATACTTTGGTTACAGCTAATGATATCTACATTGCAGTGGTGACAGTCAGTGGTCCCGATTACTTGTTAGCACAGGAAAGGAATCTATGGATATTGACATTCCTGGTGAAAGTAACGGGAGCTCTGTGGGAGTTAAGGAAAACGAGTCTCGGTTTCATCTTTTTCCGGTTTCTGTTTTTGAGTCGGGTGAAGGTTTGCCATATGCTCCCATAGATTGGCCAAATCCTGGTGATAGGTGGAGTTGGAAGGTGGGGAAGAGAGTTGCAGCTTCTGGCTACTTTTTAGATAGATACTTGTATCTTCCCAGGCATCTTCAAGGGCCCAAACGTAAGAGAAATGGTTTTGCAAGTAAACTTTCAGTTCAACATTATATCCAGGCAACATTCCCCGGTGCTGATGTTGATGCATTGTTTCTCTCATTCAGTTGGAAAATCCCTGCAAAAAAGCTGTCTGGGACGAAAGGTCAGCTTTGATTTGAGGCTGCTCTGATTTTAATCTTTTTGAGAATAACAAGCTTGGGTATACTATGCTGCCAACTTGCGTGGTGTTATGATAAAAGCTATATGGTTCTTCTTTGTATCTTCCTATTATGAGGGACAGCTATACCTCCTTCAATGGTTTGATATTGAAATGATTTAGTCCCAGTAGTATGAGTGGAAATAGATGACTCAGCAACTTCAAACGTAGTTGTAAATGCTGCATCTGGCTTCCAGACATTATAGAGTTGACAGAACCCAAGGGTCACTGGGCGCAACATAATATTCACCTCCCGCGTGCAACCTTCACCACTCTTAATTATGGAACTGAGTTTGCCAGGTCGCCTCCATGGTCTGAATCATTTGTGGTGTCAATTTTTGGAGGTGGACTACAATTAATTGACCATCAAAGCTCTGGTTAAAGACTTAAATGTTTCCTTTTTTCTCTTTTGTTTTTCTTTTCATATTCGTCAATTTGAAGGATGATTTAATATAAACTTCTCAATTGCATATAACAAATAGAGCGCAAATTGCTCTGGCCAATACTACACTGTTTGATCTGTCCACAGAGTTATGAATTTCCTGGAATGTGGAAAGACCAAAAGAGGTATATACTTGTGCACTAGATCTAGTTAAATGGATTGTGTTTTTGTGTATTACATTTTAAACACTTTCAATTTTACGGATGTGCAAGTGGTAGGACTTTTGGGCCTTAGGTAGAAACACTGGGGACTATCAAATGCTCAAATATGGGACTTTTTTTTTTTTTTTTTGTAATAGGTTTCACTGTAAGCAAAACTGCCAGAAATATTCTGACCTCTTTGTGACTTTCAAAGAGCAACCATTGTTGAATAATTTTCACGGCTTGCTTGCGCTAGCATAGCTGCATAGGGTCTCCAGTTTATTAAAAAAAATTTAAACAGCTCCTTGGATGGTGATTGTTTGAAACCAACACTGTGGTCATTTGAGTCTTTTAAGGACTGAAGATGGGCCTAATCACCTTTTTGGAATGGTTGAATATATGCTGTAGACATATAACATATTTTGTTGATTGGAGATGCATAAGCAACTTGTTTGATTGTACTATTACTGAAATTTTACGTGGAGTTAATTTTTTTATTTATTTTATGGTCTGGTGAACTATCAGTCTTGTTTTATTTGGCTGTTAGTTTCATAACCTGAACTTCATTCGATGATTATTGCTATTGACTTCACTCTCAGAAAGAAGTTTGCTTAGGCAGCCACCTCACTACAGGGACCAAATGCGAAGACAAGACATGAACGCATATTGTTGACATGATTGAAACCATTATTTATTGTTCTACTTGATGAACTTGTGCGGCAAGTATTAGGGGTTAGATGAGGAATGCCGATCAGTCTTCTGGTTAGACTTTGATTTTAAGATGTAGGGGGTAGCCGCCGCACTTTAGAGACCAAATGTGAAGACAGGAAAGCATATTGTTGCTAGATTAAAACCACTATTATTTTTCTACTTGATGAACTTATGTGGCAAGTTCCAGGGCTAAGATGAGGAATGCTGATCAGTCTTATGGTTAGATTTTGATTTAAGATGTCGGAGGTTGGTTGCAAACTTACCACGCATGATTGTTATCTTTTTTGCTGGTTCAATGTGGAAGCTTTCTCCAGTTGTCTTTGTTTGTGAATGTGATCACTAGCATGATAAACTTTTTCAATTCCTGTTTTTCGTTCCTGATTGTTTCTGTAGTTTATTGCTTGTTTTCAAACTATTGACTTATCATTTGCAACACCATAAAAATGCTTGACCTTCAAGGTTGTTTAGATAATCAGTTTTTGCTATATTAGGCACTTGTAGAATGTTTTGGAGATGTATTTATTGTTCTTTAATTTCTGCCTGCAATACAACAACATTATTTTCCATTTCTAAAAATTTACTTGTTATCTTTAGATTAAATTTTTTTTTTTCAATATCCATATGAGGCCTAAGATTCCCATAAGAGTTGTGCAATTTTTGACCCCTCATGAATTGGAATAATAAAGAGAGGGACGGAATAGTTTATTTGAAACCGGTATACTATGTGATCAGACAGGAAGATGGTATCCAGAAACCAGTATACTATGTGAGCAGAGCCTTAAGAGCGGCAGAAGAACGATATCCCAAGATGGAGCTGTTGGCGCTCGCCTTAGTAACGTCAGCTCGAAGGTTAAGGCTGTATTTTCAAGCCCATACCATAGTAGTTCTGATCGACTAACCATTGCAAAAGATACTCCACAAACCAAAGACCTCAGGTAGGTTGGTCAAATGGTCAGTCGAATTAAGCCAGTTCAACATTTATTATTGCCCAAGACTGGCAATTAAGGGTCAGGCTATGGCAGATTTCATCGTTGAATTCACCCACCCAACAACTCGACCCGACCCTGACCGCCCACAATGGATCCTTAATGTCGATGGCTCATTCATCGACACCTCCAGCGGCGCCGGAATAGTTCTGGTCACCCCCGAAGGCCACAAATTAGAGTACATTGTCCGCTTCAAATTCTCAGCCTCCAACAACGAAGCTAAGTATGAAGCTCTATTAGCCGGACTCCAATTGGCTAGGCGAATAGGGGTAGAACATATCCTGGTACGTAGTGATTCCTAATTGGTGGTAATAAACTATACTGTATAGCCAATTCATGAGTAGCAATTTTTACCCCTCATGAATTGGAATAATAAAGAGAAGGACGGTATAGTTTATCCAGAGACCGGTATATTGAAACCGGTATACCATGTGATTAGATAAGAAGATGATATCCAGAAACTAGTATACTATGTGAGTAGAGCCTTGAGAGGGGCGGATGAACGATATCCCAAGATAGAGCTGTTGGCGTTCGCCTTAGTAACGTCAGCTTGAAGGTTAAGGTCATATTTTCTAGCCCATACCATAGTAGTTCTGACCGACCAACCACTGCAGAAGATACTCCACAAACCAGAGACCTCAAGTAGATTGGTCAAATGATCAGTCGAATTAAGCCAGTTCAACATTCACTATCGCCCAAGACTGGCAATCAAGGGTCAGGCTGTGGCAGATTTTATCGCTGAGTTCACCAACCCAACAAGCCAACTTGACCCTGACCGCCCACAATGGATCCTTAATGTCGACGGCTTATCCATCGACACCTCCAGTGGCGCCGAAATAGTTCTGGTCACCCCTGAAGGCCACAAACTAGAGTATGCCGTCCGCTTCAAATTCCCAGCCTCCAACAACGAAGCCGTGTATGAAGCTCTGTTAGCCGAACTCCAAATGACTAGACGAATAGGGACATAACATGTCCCGGTACGTAGTGATTCCCAATTGGTAGTACTAAACTATACCGTCCCCCTCATGAATTGACTATGTGGTTTCAGTATATCGGTTTCTGGATACCATCTTCCTATATAATAAAGAGAGGGACGCCAGGATAAAAAAAAAAAAAAAAAGGGAAACAAAAATCAATGCAAACATCAATAAAAGATAATATTACTCCCATTCTTTTATCTCAAATTCATAAAATCTCTCACTAATGAGAGTTTCATCCCTAAAATCTCTTAATATTATTCCATCCTATACTAACAATCTAACACATACATATAGATCTCTTGTTGGTTCTTTCTCCCTCTACCACTCATCGGAGTGATCTCTCACTAATGAGAGTTTCATCCCTAAAATCTCTTAATATTATTCCATCCTATACTAACAATCTAACACATACATATAGATCTCTTGTTGGTTCTTTCTCCCTCTACCACTCATCGGAGTGATACCCCACAACAAATGAAGAGGTTTTCATCATCACAATAGTAGTTTTGTGCGATACATCAAACATGGCACGTAGGAATTTGGGATCGAAATCAAATGTAAGGTGCCGCAATACTTTTGTTTGTTGATTCGCTTTATTAATTGTAATTATGTAATATGCATCAATACTTTTGATTTGTCTCTTCACTTCGTCATTGTTTGTATACAGTGAAGATATGATGGCTTATTAATGCAGTCATGGTGACATTGTACCCAGCTGCAACTATAGCATTTTGATTCTACATTTGGTTTGTTCATTAGAAAAATATAGAGGAAATTGTTTGCTCTATAACCAGTTCCTGCTATTGTCAGGCTAATTCTAAAGAGCATAATATCATTGTTTAATATTTTTTGATGCTTTGAATAATAACCGTAGTAGCTATATTCAGGGTATTATAAAGTTAATGCGGGCAATACACACTACATGAAGCCTAAATCAGTGTGAACGTCTAAAGCACTACTACTTTGGAGACAGCCAATGTGACAATATTCTCCAAGGATAGTCACTTAGTAGCTTGATGCCATGCTTTCGTGAACTATTGATGCTATACCCGGAAAATCGTTAGAAAGCAAAGGTTGTGGTTGGCAAAGTAATTCAACCAAATGCATATCTTGGATTTTGTTGGGTAAAGTAACTTTAGTTGGTTACGCAATGATCTGAAACATTCAAAATTTCTATGTTGTCTATGTTTTCAGAGAGACAATAGGCATGGATAAAGTTTTCAAACAAACATAATAGTCTTGGGCTTTATGAAGCAAAATCCAGATTGTTGTGTAAACAATGTATTCTGCCAACATAGAAGATGCACTTTTCCCTGCCGCCAGATACATACGGGGCTTGGGCATATTCATCAAGGTAACTAAGATTTCTGTTGAGTTGTATCATTAGGGTTTCATGCAACTTTTTTTATGGATTCCTTATAATGCGGATGGATGATGGGATGTTTTGTACATTGTAGAGGTTACAAGATATGGTCAATAATTATTGTAACTGATCATGTGTGTTGCACACTTATCTTGTGTCAAGAATTTGGTGAGACAAAAAAAAAGAAAAACAAAATGGTGAATAAAAAAAAGAACAAAAATTCTCTGTCATTTTGTTTTATTTTTTACTCACTTTTTTCTTTTACTTGATAAATTCGAATTCCAAAAATTGCTGCATTAGTACGAGAGTCTTATTTTTAAAAAATTTCAATGTGATACAGTCATGGCATCTCCCCACATTTAATCCAAAAAAAACCTTTTCATCAATCCCTTTGTCATCACTTCATTCCAATCTATCTATCTATATCAAAAAAAAATTAAAAATAAAAAGAAGCAAGACAACCCAAAATTACGGATGTCACTTTTAAACTTTCACTTTGAAGATAATCCCAACTAATTCTTAAAGATAATTCTATTCCCAACTTTGTCACTAAAAGCCTTAAATCCAATCTGCACTTTTTTTACTTTTCTTCTTCTTTGTCAACTTATAATAATAATTAATGCTTGATATATATTATTATTATTATTTGTTATATAAATTCGTGCATGCCATGAGCTATTGTTTTTGGGTCATGTAAGTCCAAGTGAATTGCGCGGGATACTGCTTTTATCAAACAGGGCTAAGGCTTTTACTATATTATAATTTTAATTAGCCACATATTTCATATTATAGAAATATCTAAATTTATACTATGATTACAAATCACATGTCAACGCTAGTCTATCTATATTAATACTATATGCAAATGTAATGGGAGTCTCACAGTTCTTTAAAATTCAATCCTTATTTTTTTAAAAATTCTAAATAACTGTGATGCAACGTGGCACACTTAACTCTTTCAACCAATCAAGCTTCTTTTTTTTTCTTTTATAAAAAAAAAACAAAAAAATTATAAAATAATTAAAACAAAAAATTATTCAACGAAAATAATTAAGGGAATCAAATTCTAATAAGGAAACATAGAAAAATAAGTAAATGAAAAAACTTGAACATCGGCTCATAATTCTATTTATTTTTAAATTTTAAAATTCAAAATCCCGCCTAAATTTCAAGTTTCAAATTCATATTTACTGTATATCTATATAGATTATGTTTACTATATTCTCTCGTAATCTGCAATATTTATCATTATTTTTTCGTTTCAAAACACTGTAAATATTGCATAGTGTCGTGTTTATCCCCATCTATCTCACTCTAACGGGACAAAACAATGAGTTTTTTCTGCTCAAAGAATGGTATAAACATGGAATTTTTAATATCTAAGATATTTCATCAATGTTTTATATTTCCCATCTCATTCTATATAGTGTAGATTTGTGTGATTTATATTTAACCGTCTCTCACTCTTATTTTTAGATCAAGAGCAAGGTGAGATTTAGCTTTTAAGTTTTCTATTTTTTTCCCCAAATCATCTACAATTGTGTTTTCTGTAAATTTTTTTAATTCTATAATTCTTCTTTCCAATAAAAAAGCACTTCGCAGCATTACGACTCATCGAAAAAGTCATGGAACCACCATCCCAACTTATTAGCTAAACCATTATTATTGCTGCACTTCTTCCTCCATCACCGTCAGAAGCGAACTCATCACATTGTCTGACCACCATTATTGCATCACCGAAAATTTTGCTAGTATGTGCTGCTGTTGAAAAGCCTTACACATCTTGATTGATGTTAACATCCTCTCAACACCAAATACAAGTTAGGTCTGATATGAGGAGAGAGTGTGGATTCAGTGAGGGGCTGAAGCGGCTCACGAAAAAAAGAGGGGGGGCGGTATGCAACTAAATATTATATACGGTTGGGTTCGATTAGTGATGGTACAAATATCGATGCAGTCGCAATGAGCTTTTATGTTATATTTTCTAGATTTTTCTAATATTTTATATGTTTGGCTTTGTTGTCGAGGGCAATAATGGAAACTGTGGGTAAAAGTATGTACTCATCTACGCGCCGATCGAGAATTGCTCTGCTGAATGGACTGATGTATGGGCAAGTACTTGAGAGCATTGAAAAGAAATCTGCTTTTTTCCCCTTTTCAGACACAACCTCTCTCTTCGACTCCATTCTAAATTCTAATTACATTTACTTTTATACTTTTGGCATACTCTTCCTCATTAATTCTCGTTCAGTTTCATTTTGTTATGTTAGTATTTTTTTTTTAGTTTTGTTTCTTTTTTTTAATTAATTTTTTAATTTTTTATCAATTTTATTTTTCGTTTTAGATAAATTTTTTTATTATATAATTATAATTTTTTATTTATTTTTTAGTTATAGATTTTATGAGCCATTATTTATAAAAATTTTAAAAAGTATAAAAATATAGATCAAAATAAAAATTATATATATGAAACTAAAAAAAATACTAACAATTAATAGTAAACACATAGAAAAGAGGGTGTTTTGACACGTGTTAAGGGTTAGAGGATAGGTAATTTAAAGAGAGTAAGACGTTCTGACATGTGTCATGTGTCATGTGTCAAGGGTTGAATGGGGTAATTTAAAGAGAAAAGAGGTTCTTACATGTGTCAAGGGTTAGAAGAAATAATTTAAAAGGGGGAGGTTGGAGGATAATTTAAAGGGAGAAAGAAGTTCTGACATGTGTCAGGAGTTGTCAAGGGTTCGAGAAGAGGTAATTTAAAAGGAATGAGAGATTTTGACATGCGTCAAAAATTAAATAAAATACGAAAAAAAGAAAATTGATAAAAAACAATAAACAAAACTTATTAAAAAAAAAGAAACAAAACTAATAAAAAAAAAGAAACGAAACTAAATAAAAATTAAATAAAACTAAAAAAGAAGATATACACGAAAATATAATAAGGTGGGGTGTCGGGTTAGAAAGGTAATTTAAAAGAAAAAAGAGATTCTGTTAAAAATTATATAAAATAAAAAATTAATAAATAAATAATAAATAAAATTGATTAAAAAAATAAACAAAATTAATAAAAAGTATAAAAATAATTTAAATGGGGACAAATTTTGCAGGCGGAGGGCGCTGTCAGGTGTGGGGTGGGAAAAGCAATTTGCCATTGAAAATCAGAGCTTCTCACCACCATCTCCATCCCTTCCCTTTCTCTTTCTTCTCTTACCTTTCCTGTCTCCTCTCAGTAGCCCCAGTTGGTTAGTGCAAAGGTCTTCAAGATAAAGTTCAGAGCCTACGATTTGGGAGCCCAGCAAATTGCTCGCAGATTGGTATGCGAAGGTATGCCGAATACACGTATATAAGATTGTTACTGACCTGGATTTTGTATTGCTAAACACAACGAAATCTCTGAGTTTGTTATGAACTTAGATTTTGTTGAGTTTGATCATGCATTGTTTTTTCTTGGTGGGTTTTGTTCAAATTTCTTGGTTTTTTATTCTCAGATGTTAGTTAATATATAAAGTAGAGTGCACACTACAAGAAGTCAAAATTCACCTGCTATATTGCTCTTTTTCTTGTGACTCTTAGGTCTTCCTCTCTACGCTCACATGCTGCTGAGTATTTCTCTGCAACTGTTAATTCTTGATGCGTGAAGCTCAGTCTTTTGTGCTTTGTTTTATAGGCATTTCCTTATCATCGCAAAGTCACATTTTTCTTCCTTGGGAACAACTCCACCGCCTGTAAGTTATGTTCACATTTTTGGTTACTTTGCATTACGTAATCCAGATCCTGAGGTCTGTCTAGCTCATTCAGCCATACTTATTCTTCACACCGATTTATATTGGTGTCTTCTTGATGTGGATATATGTCATATGAAACTTCACCAGCTGCCTTTGCAAGGCCAATATTGGTCAACTTCAAATTATTAATCATATATGCTTGTAAAACTTTCGTGAGGGGATAATACCCATAAACCATAAATCGAAAATGTTAAATTTTAACACATTAGATATGTTAATAATGAGAATGAGAAACTTATTTCACCGATCCTTTCAATTAACTCAATTTGTTTCTTATATCTTTTTGTGCGTATGCGTCCACATACAAGTATATTTTGTCTGAAGTAGAGATCACTTTTGAAGCTGCCTGAAATGTTTTCTCTTCAAGTGAATCAAGTCATCTTATGTCCTTGGTCTTGTTTCTCACTTTGTACTGTTTCTCTATTTGGAAATTTTGTTTTATGAACTTCATAGCATGAAAGACGTGTAAGAAGATTCTTTGTGTGCCACCTGCATCATATTCAATTTTTTGCTTTTCTTCGACTCATTTCAGTGATTAACACAACTAAAATTTTTCCTCAAATCTGACCTGAATTTTTCTCTTCCAGTATCCAAAAGCTTGGTTTCCTGCCAAATTCAAGGTACTTCCCCTCACTCCTCCCCCCTTTCTTTTTATCTTTTGTGTGTTCCAATCATGCATGCTGGCATGTTACAAGTTTGATTTATTTTTATGTTCCCCTCCCTCATATTCTGTTATCTGATTGGTAGTATTTCAAGGCTAAAGCATGAGCTCTATGGTGTTCAAGTGCAAATGTTGCTACTTCACTGGTGCTTTTCTGAAGATGGTGCACCCAACTATCAATGTGTGAAACTGGATTTCAAGAAACTCTCCTCTCTCCTAAGCAGGTTCATATATATTCTTTTGTAATATTAGGTACATGTATTTTCTGTAGTTGAATGGTTTTGATAGATACCAGTATTTTTTCATAGATTGAGCTGGTAAATGTGTTGGAGATGGGACAGAGTTGTGTTGATGATGATAAAAACCAACCTTTCTTCAATCAAGAATGTAGGTAATCTTAAATTTATCATCATCGTCACTACTAACATTAGGATATTCTTTGTATGTAGCTGCTTCTGTATGAGTTTAAAGAGCATGTAGCACTTTTTATTTCATAAGATATTGGAACAGGGCTGACTTCCCTAGGATGAACAAATTTTCTAGATGATTGTTGACGTTTTGATGGTCCATCCATATGAATAGCTTGAAAAGTTTAACCAGGCTTCTATCCAATTTTTAACATGCACGAACTTAAGACTAAGCTTCTATCTATTGAAAAGCACCCAAATATTCTTTTCATATATAGTCTTGCCGCGAATCTATGGATTTTTTTGCCCTTATAATAGATGCCTACAGTGAATCCTTATGCAGACCTACATATCCTGCTCTCACTAGAGTCAAAAGCATAGTTGTCAAAATGGAAAGCGGAAGCGAAAGTGGGAAACGTTAGGGGAAATGGAAGCGGGAAACGCGGCCAAAAAATAAAGAGGGAAATGGGAAGCGAGAAACGATTAGGAAACTTGATAGGAAACACTTTCGAAACTCAAAGGAGACTTTTAAGAAACTTAGTGGAGACATTTGGAAAATTTAGTAGAAATCTTGGGGATACTTAGTAGAGACCTTTGAAAAACTTAGTGGAAACTTATATAAATAATTTCATAGATATTTAGTTAGAACTTAAGGGATAAAATGTATAAAAATTAGTATTTTAAGTTTTCGAAGCGTTTCTCAAGAGTTATTTCTAGTTTATCAAGAGTTTCCATTAAGTATCTCAAGAGTTTTCTAAGCGTTTTTCAAACGTTTCTCAGAAGTTTCCGAAATGTTACCCCCGTGTTTTCGAAACGTTTCTCCAAATTTTTTAAACGAGTTTAGTACTCATCCTGAAAATGCATTTCCGCCCCCAAAAAGAGTTTCCGTACAACTATGGTCAAAAGTCCGGAATGAGTTACTTTCTAGATCAAATTTATTATAATGATTTCATTATTCTTATGCTTTGATGTTTTCATAATAAACATATTGAGGGAGATTCACATATCTAATTCCAACACTTAGTTCCCTGGTGATGGAAATTGTCTTCCTACTCAAGTGAGTTTGTTCCTAAGTTTGATTCAGCTTACAATGGTAAAAATCTAACAAATCATTAGTAATCATTTGTTAGATCTTCTGTCATGAAATCACGTCAATGAAAAATCTCAAAGCAGGAAGGTTTTGGGTCGTCATCTTGGTCAGTTAAATGCCTTCTACTTCAATTTCAAGTTTAAAATTAAATAAATTAGTTAACTTTTATTTTATGAAATTTCTGCCAATTTTGCACAGTGATGACTTCATTCACCAGTACTTTCTTCCACAATATTATGTCATTCTCATACCTGTATTTATCAGTGTGGCATTTCTTTGCTGCTTATGCACTTTTATTTGGCTTGTGATGCTACAAGAAGAAAGCATGCCGCAAGTATCAACACAGTTTTTCATTGATTAAAATGCTTGTGTAATTTTTTTCCCCACCTTATAACATCTTGTGAACTAGAAAACAAGAACATCTTCTGCAAGCTGGTAAATATCATACCTGATTTGTATCTGCTGCTAATCTGAGAACTAGCCTGGATTGCACCCAATATTTTGGTTATATCTTATGTTCAATCATGCATTTTTTAGACTGATTTGGCTTATACATATATATCTTATTTCAGATTGACTGTGCACTTTTAGATGCATGCTAGCGGAGAACAAGAACATCCCCTCTAAAACCTCTAGATGGTTAAACCTTTACCTTCACTTAGAAATTGGAATTTTTATTTTATTTTATGAACTTCTTTTTTTATTTTCTGAACTTGAGTTCTTATGTTATGCTTATTCTCTTCAACAATTGTTTCTAATACTTATGTGGGGTATATATTTTTTACTCATTTTCCTCTTCCTTCTTCTCTACTTAAGCGATTTTTATAGTTAACATTATTTTTAATTCTACATAAAATAAGAATTGAAACTTATATTACCTGTAATGAGCACTAGGTGGCATGCCTTGAACACCGCACTTTCACTAGCTATATATAAAGCCTCGATGCAAAAACCACTGTTCATTCGTCCTATGGAAAAAGCCAATTTTGGCCTTTACTCCTCTTTGTTTGTTGGGCCCTTTTGAAGGGCAAGAAGGGAATTACAAGGTACAGTGGCCAGTCCTTTATACCCTTTTGCACCCTTTGTGTGTTGAGTTGCTTTTCTTTCTATTTTGAGGTAAGGGAATTTCAGTGTATTTACAATTGAGATTTGTTTTTGCCGGAATTGAGGGACGCTGGATTTCTTTGTCCTTCTTCTGTCAAAGATGGGCGAATAGAGGTTATCATTTGTTCTTGTTAAATGTCTAATTTAGCCTTCTAATAGCTGAACTGAGTTTTGGTTATTAAGGGTATTAATAGAAATAATGCACAAAATACATATATACACGCTTTTTGCGGGAAGCAAGAAGGCATCTAAGGTGATTGAAGTAGATGTGCTCAGAGATCACTTCATGTTTTCTCTCCTACCACATCGTCTTTCTATCTCATTGGTTTGCGAACTCTCTTATTTGTTGCTTTCCTTTTCTTTTCTTTCATCAGTCTTTCTTCTTCTTCTTCTTTTTCTGATCTCTCTATTGCTTCCTTATATTTTCTCTTCTCTTTGAGCAAAGATCTTGAAGGATTACTGTTAAAATATTTTTATCGGATCTATAATTTTGTGGTCGGCTTGAGGGATTACTGATAAAATATTATCTGTTTTGTAATTTTTGGTATTTTTTCTTCCAACAAAAAAATATGTAGTGAAGATTTTGATTTTAATTTTTTGAGGTTTAATTATATGCGGTGAAGTTTTGGATTTCTTGTTTCTTTAATTTTGATCTTTAGAGGTTAGTTGAACCTTAACTAACAGAGATTTTCAAGCGGCTTTAAGGACGATGTTTTGGATCACGAAGCCGTGCAAAGGTTTGTTTCACTGATCAAGGATTTAGGCAGAAAACTACCCGGACTACTGGTTCAACCTCAAAGGTGCTCTATTATTTGGAAGTGCACGGTTGATAGTTGTAGTTTTATTCGGGAAGTCTGGGATCGTATTTCCTCAAAGACCAAGCTCAATATAGGCTATTGACACTAAACTCGCACTAAACTAACTTGGTTCAAATGGAAATTATGTGAATTAAATATAAATAAAAGAGACCGAAAATCTTTTGGGTTTTGAAGAGAGTTAAATTACTAAACTATTGTAATGAAAATAAAAGTAATTAACAACTAGGCAAACACAAATTGAAACTTGATTTAAATCAATTAAAAGAGATTTGAATGCAATTGATCTAACTCACCAAATCCTACACAAATTGCAATGGAGTATTTTATATCTCAAATTAAGATTCTCATCATGGATCCTTGATTTGGAGGATTTCGACTATAAATTCTTAGGTCCTCGCTCAATTAAAATTAGATTTGAAAGCTTTTGTGTGATTCTTAGAAATAAACCACAAGTTCATCAAACTATGATTATAGATCTCAGTTTTTTAAAGCAAACAATTTCAAAAGAGTAGAGAGAGATAAATCTATGAAGTTCTTATAACTCCATTAGAATCCATTTAGATATTTGACAAATCTTTACAAATGCACCCAAATTGAGAAGCTAGCTACTTGAATCCATCATAAAAGCATGTAAAAATGTAAAGAAAGCATGTAAAAATGTAAATCTAAACTTTACTTGAACAATAAAAGGGTTTGGTTGTAAGGAAAATAAAGGAAAGTGCAAGAAAATGAAGGGAAATACAATAAAATGAAGAAAAATTACAAACCCTAACTCTATACTACTCCTATAAAGCTAAAAATGAAAAAAAGTGAGGGAGAGCCCCATGGAGGAGCTGCCCCGCCGTCACTCTACCTAAAACTAACCTCAAAACTCCAAAAAAAAAAAAAAAAACCTAAAACTTGTCCAAAGCTAGGTTTAAAACTCATTTTTTGCGCAGAGTATCCAAAGGGCGTCTGAAGAGCATTAGGACGCACTTCGGAAGTAAAACATGCAATCTGCCTGGCTTTGGATGCAAAAAATGTAATTTGGAAGTATTGTTTAAGGTCCAGACGGTGCGTCTGAAGTGTGTTTGGACAGGTACTAGTTACCGTTTAGACGGGCATTATTTACCGTTTGGACAGCTAGCAACCTTGAAGCTTGATTTTAACCACATGAGAGGTCGATTCAGCCGATGCATGTTAGAGGAAAAGTTTTAGCTCTTGACGTCATCTTTCCAATGACACAAATATCAGCTCAATTGAATATCGGAGTAAAAAATTATGACTATAATACAGAGACAATTTAGAATTCTCATAACTGGTTTGTTCGTTTTGAACCTGCTTTGATCATTCTTGCATCTTTTTGCCTTTATTAGCTTCAATAACTTACAGAATACACACAAAACATAATTAAACATATATCTAACTAAAATAAGGCAATTAACACTAATATAAGTCTAACAAAGTGTGAATTAAAGGCCTATGATTACACTTTTATGGTGTAATCAACTACTTCAGAACAAAGTTTTTCTTCTCTTTCCGGTTTCTCTCTTTTCTTCTTCAAAAGTGATTTTTGACTACCGCAGGAACCCTAGGCAACAAGAAGCATATACTTTTATTGTTCTTCAAATGATATGAATTTAGCAGATACTTTTATTGTTCTTCAAATGATATGAATTTTTCCTTCTGTAGTTTGATCTCTTTGTTCATTGGTATGTTCTCTTTGTGAATTACTGTGCTTCTCCAGTATTTTGTGTTTTAAAGTCTTTGTTATGAATTAAACCAAATTTTTTGTGTTGTATCTTTATATGTCTGATGTCAGTTTTGGTTGTCTTTGTTCAGCAACACACGATCACACAGTACAGCTCCTTTGATTAAGGGAAGCTCCTTCGGGTGATTATCTTGAGTTACTGATTGTTTTGTAGTTTTATTTTCTTCATCTCCCAATTATATTTCTGTTTATTTTTTTTATATATATATATTTTTTAATTTTCTGTTGTACTTGCTCAATTATTTTGTAAACTTTATTTTTTCCAACAAAATTTCCTTTCAACAATTTTATTTGAGCAAACAGTAAGACTTTCTTACATACAAAGAAAGTGTGTAAATTGGCTTATTGTTCTTCATGGATTTAGAGATTTTTATGGTGTGTGTGTGTATGTGTTTTGTTGGTATTTATGCTTTGAATGTGTGTGTTTTTTGTTGTTGGTATTTATGCTTTGAAAGAGATCGCGTAATTTTAATGATGTGTTTTCCAATATTTGTACCCACAATGGCTTTCTTTCATTTCTATAACTTTGTTTTCCTTCCCATTTATCCAAAGTTGTGGAAACCTACTATTAAAATGGTTGTTCTCAATTAGTGTTTTTCATTCTTCTCTTGATGGTTAGGGTTCTGCTGTTATTTGATTGGCGCCCCCACTGCCCAACCCAAACCCCCCCCCCCCCCCCCCCCCCCCCCCCCCCCCCCCCCCCCCCCCCCCCCCCCCCCCCCCCCCCCCCCCCCCCCCCCCCCCCCCCCCACACACACACACACACAAACAAAAAAAATGTGATTTTTGAATGTTTTCCAATTGTTTAGGGTGGAAATTTTGTAGAGTCTTGTACTTCTATAGTTTTTAATACTTCATAGACTAAGATTTTTCTGCTTACATTTACCTGGGATTCTGAATGTGCTATTTTTGGTGGACAAAAGAACTGTGTGACCATGGGTTTGCTTTCAGAAAGAGTGGAACATCAAATGTTTTTCTTGGCAATTTAAGTTTGTGTAACTTTTTAATATCTTTTGTTGCCTTTTGTTCTTTTAAGAGTTGTTACTATTTCATGCCAGTACTTTGGTAAGTTTCTTTACCTATTAATTAAACATCTTTAACAGAAACTTGGCATTTAATCTTCGTTCTATTCTGATTATCTGATCAGTTCAAATAAGGTCAGATGTGGGACTCAATTATATTCTTTAATTCCATAGACATTCATATGATTCCTAGATTTGGTTCAAGCATTACAAACTCATTCTAGAGCTATTTAAATTAATTTTTGATATAGTTTCAAAAAATCTAGCAACCACTTTAATTTTACTGCAAGCTGATAAATAGCGTGACCTGATTTGTATCTGCTGCGAATCTGAGAACTAGCTTGGTTTGCACCGAATATTTTGGTGCAAATAATGCATGCTCTCTTTGTGGTCTTTTTTTTTGACAGAACTATGTTGGATTGGGGATTGGTTTTCTTCAAATTTTGTGTTACTGTTAATGTGTAATTGCTTTCCAGTCAACTTGGAACTTCTTATTTGGCTTTTGTTTATATGCACCGGATATTTGGAAGAACCATACAGTCACAGCTATTATCAATGCATTACTTGGACAGGGAATCGAATAAGTATGTTTCTCTTTGTCATTGTCCTTTTTGTCAAGCGTCTCTCACTAAATCAATAATTTTTTTTATTTTTACGTGATTTGAAGAAAAAATGTAAGAATATTCCAATATGCAAGTGATGTCCTAAAATTAAAGAAGCTATTTTGTTATTGTATGGATATATGGAAATTTTTTTTTTTTGGGGGGAGTAAAAAATTAGACAGTTAAAAAGGTGGGAGGTCTATAAATTTGTAAAAGCATTGTTGACTTGAGTAAGAAAATATTGTTTTTTTCACTATCCTAAAAGGTAAAGCATTAATTCTTTTTGCATATTATGATAGATATCTCTATTGCTCGTCATATGCTCCATGGACACAGGAAGACATGCAAGATGTGTTTGTTGATTTCCTCGTACTTCTAATACAGCTCTGTTTCTTCAATCATAGTTTAGTTAGGAATATGGCTTCTTGCCAACAAAACTGAAAAGATTGATGCATGTAAAAGGGGAACTTTTCAAGTAAAATTCCAAAATATTCTCAACTTCGTTATCATGCTCTAACTGACAACTCAATTGTTTGAACTTACAGGTGAACACACAGGTATCTAAAAATTGATGAAATTCAAGGTTTTATTATATAAAAGCATCTTCTATGTGTTTCTATTCCTTAGTGAGGATTTTAATGCATCTTGTTACTTTAAAGGCATGTTTGGTGGTTGGATTTTCTATAGAGTTTGTCAATTTGGTCTCTGCTATGAATTAAAATTAAGCTTTTTACTTGGACACCTATTTAAGGTCTCAATGGATCAATTTTGTGTCAAAGCAGGAAATTAAGTAATTCCGAGCAGGCATGTTGTCAGAGTTGGACGTGTTGTTGCCAGTGGTTATTTCTCTATAACCGTATTGTGGAATTAAACTTCTTAGGAGAAATGAAACATATGTTCTTATATTAGACTAGTTTAGAAATCTTATGATAATGTAAGTAATTTACATGTCTCTATTATAAGTAGCAGATTGCTTTTGCTCGGTTGTTCTCAAGACATGGCAAGGAAGCATTCTTTTTTGAAAGAAGATATCTATGCTATTGTTTAATTAATATTTTGAATTTTGTTCCTGCTCTATGAGTAAGTACCCTAGTAAATTTTACTTTTGATAGCAAAAGTTAGGTGGATTAAAAAACGGGGGCTTGTGACATGGCCATTCTAGAGCTTATTTACCATTAGTTGTTCTTGTGTCATATTCATCTTTAATTTTTTTCTCAACTTGCAATTCTATTCAACCTTGACTTCTATTGTAAAATGACCTTGATGTACCTGTGAGGCTAAGGCCTTATTTAGTAGCGTTTATTGTTTTTGTTTTTTTTTTTTTAAAAATAAAAATAAAAAACAACGTTTGTTTAAATTTTTTTTTAATTTTTAAGAAAATTCAAAAAAAAAAAACTAAAAACACGAAAATGGGTGTATTTTCTCTTACCAAAACATTGGTATAATATTATTGGCATAGCAATAACCTATAAACGCTTACCACCAAATCACAAAAAATATATAGCAAAAAATAAAAACTGACAGCGTTACCAAACGGACCCTAAGATGTTTTTAGTCTCTTATTTCTTGCTGCCATTGAATTGGTGATTTCAACTGTGGTCTCATCCAGTATCTTTTCTAATGGTATCCATTTTTGATATATCGATAGTCTCTAACGTGAGTGGAATTGCCTGGACAAAGTATTATGCATATGTAGTTTTTGATAAGCCCTTTCAGAGTTTGAATTCCAATGATAAAGATTTCAGAGCATATCAATGAAGTGGTTATTGTTTATTTGTTTATTTCATTTTTACAGCTCCAATGCTAAGCTAATCATTTTAAAATTCAAAACAGCAGTGTACTTTGCCTTTTTCTACTGCCCAGGTTCTCATTTTTCCCAACGTTCTCAAGGGTTTCTTTTTTGTTTTTTTTAACCATATAAATTTTTTTTTTTTTTTAAACTACAAGGAGAAAAAATAAGGATATGTGGGTGGTTTAAAAACTGATTCCATAATTTACTATTTTGTTCTTTAAGTGATAAAATGTTTGTACGTAAACTTTTAACTGTTTAGAAAAATTAAATAGCGTTACGCATTTTCACTAACATAGAAGTGTTCGCTTTTTGTAATAGTATAGGTATGCAAATAGTGAGTCGGTTATGGTTAGTTCTATGATTGCAAGTGATTGATCAGACATTTTTTGGAAAATGCAATTTCTAATTTAACTCCCTCATCATTGTAGCCATGGTGTTCCAAGATTGTCAGTTATGTTTCAATGAAGGGAACTCTTTTGGCTTTCTTAAATATTATGTCCACTATCAGAGCCTTCCTCCTCTCCCTTTGCTCACGGCCTTGGTAGCTCTACGTGAAATTGAGGATTTGTGAGTAGACTCATGGCCAAGCCAACACTATCTATTGTCACTCTTTTATGCTTATCCCGTTATACTATGCATCTTGAAAGCCTGCTTACCATCTTTATGCAATTTTATGTGGCTGAAAGCACTCTGTTAATAAATGAAAATCTTTTGAATGCAAAATATAAAGACAAGTTAGAATCATGTATGAAGTATAAAAGATATATTGTTTCATCCATTCAGACCATTTCTGGGGGACTAAATGATACTTTTTGGGAAATAATAATGTATTTGAAAGTTTTCGCACTAGATCAACGTGTTGTGGTATGATTTAATTGGTTATAATATGTTAAGCTTCATTCAAGTAGTGTTCACCTTGATATTCCATAAGTTGTTTTGCACCAAAATCACTGGACTAGAGAAGTTATGTAGCTGTTAAGGTGATTATGCTGCAAAGCCTTTGTTAAAAGCCGGTGATGGTGACCTGTACCCACTTGAGAAAAAGTTACTTCTTTTTACCAAAGCTTACCACCCTTAATTCTTCTTGAAGATATTGCTTTCTGACCACACAAATGCTTTACTTGTGATTATTGTGATTATTCGTTAGTGTTATATATTATGTTCAATCATGCATAGTTTGGGGCTGATTTGGCTTATGCATGTATCTTATTTCAGATTGCCTATGCACTTTGAAATGCATGCTACCAGAGAACAAGAACATTCCTTCTAAAACATCTAGTGGATAACCTTCAACTTCGCTTAGAAATTAGATGTTTATTTATGTCATGAACTTTAATTCTTATGTTATGCTTCTTCTCTTTAACAATTGGTTCTAATATTTATGCAGGATATAATTTGTTTTCTCATTATCATCTTTCTTGTTTTCGAGCATAAATTCCTTAACCAATATTTTTAGGGAAGAAGACAGTTAGGAAATTCACATATCTTTATGGACTGGTCAATTTTTTATTCCGTATTCTATTGTTATGTAATTAACGTATTTTGTAGTGCTTTATTAGTTAGCATTATTTTGAATTCTACATGAAGTAAGAATTGAAATTTATATTAACTGCACAAGGCACGCCGCACTCTCAGTAGTGTTATTATAATAAGTTCATGCATGTCGTGTGGGTTACACTGATAAAGTTGTAAACAATGTTTGAATCAAGGAAATTGTTCCACATGCTTTGAAATTATTTGTTTGTTTCATGTCAATCACGTCTGACGTAACTTCCACCTACAATGACATAAAGCAAATTAAACAGAACTAATTATGCTTGATTTAAAGAAGGGAACAGTTTTAGGTGTTGAGTTGTCAAATAAGCTAAGAGCAGAAGGAACCATAATTTTTTTCTCGTTCTCTTTCATTTATTTATTTGAGGCAAATCCAACAAAACATGCCGGTTATCATTGATTGGTTAAAACTGAGCATTAGAGGAAGACTATTCTTTATAGAGAAAGGTCCAAAAGAAGCTTTGGAAGTCGAGTAAAAAAAAGACAACAAACACAGAATTCCATCCATTTTGATCATTTACCAATGAGAAAGAATCAGAGTTAGGAAGGTATCACTGGCTTCTTTTCATGGAGTGGGCGGAGTCAAAAAAAAAAATATTTTTAATAAAAATGAAATTTTTTGATAATTTGAGGGGATGCTTATAAATTTTTAGAGGATAAACTGAAAAATAATTTTAAAACTATAGATGAAGTGAGAACTATTGTTAGAACTTTTGAAAAGTTGAGGGCTGCATTTGTAAACTGTAAGGGGCTATATTAAAATATATTTTTAAGACTATGGCTGAAAGTAAATGCATTTGCTTACATCAAAGCGCAGCCAAATTAAGCTGAAAATGCACGTTACTTTAAAACTTAAAAGGATTGATGAGAGATATTAAACGAAATAAAATGAAACGATAAATACAACGAAGGGGGAGATAGAGCGACAAAATAGCTGTCAAAGTGGAAGGAAGATAGAGTGGCAACAAGAATTGTTTTTTTCTTACAAGCAATCAAAGCATCCAGTGCATAAAATAGATCAATTAAACATGTGTTTAATTGCAAAGAGACCAATAATGAGACACGCTATTTGAAGTAGAGCAACTACCAGACACCACAAAAACTGAAAGTAAATATGCAAAGTATGAAAGAGTATGGGAAAGATCATGCAAGATGTTTTTTTGAAATGGGACATAAACAGAAGAAATGATCGGCGTCATTACTGTAAAAGAAAGGATGTTCTTTCCAGGGCTCTGAGTGGCTTCAACTTTTTGTCATTTGGCCAAGAAGACCTGCTGCTTCCGAATTGGCATTGCTTTTGTCACTCCCTTCTTCAAGAAACAAAGGAATAAGTGGTTAGAACAGTAACAGAATTTGATGGTTGAGGAGAAGCACTCTACTTCAGGGGAATTCTGGCAAAAGGTTAAAAGGTTAGACGAGAGAGAGAGAAAGGGGTTGGTTGTCGTAGAGAAAAATAAAATCATTTTATCAATGCAAGATGGGCAGAGAGAGAGACTTACGGGAGCATGATTAGAGATTTTATGAACAAATTGACTTTCCTCACCACCAGTGGCGACTTTACTCATTATCTTCATCCTCGTTAGAAACGCAGAGAAATGGTAGAAGGGCATTCTTGGCGTTCGGATGGTCCCACTCCAGTGATTCCCACCATTCTATGTCATAATCTATATAGATCTCTTTCAAAGCCGCAGGAGCAGACGGTTGTCCATTAACAAGGGGCAGAGAGAAAGGGAGCCTCTTCAGCTTGGGACAGTCTTTTACAAGGATTTCTTCAATGGAATCGCAAACCATTATTCCTTCACAGATGCTCTTCAATTCTGGTAGATCTACAAGCCTTAATTTCTTAAACTTTGGGAGAGTGATACGGATATTATGATTGTCAGCATCATCATCCACTGTTGTTCCTATCTCCTCCATTTGATCACAAAACTCGACAGTCATCTTTTCGAGGTTTTGCAGGTGCTGCAGCAGCAAACCAGTCGTCTTGATTTTGGGACATCTTGAGATGAGCAACTCTTTGAGACTGGAAAAGGTGCCGCGTGGAGGCGCAATTCGTCCAAACCCCAACTCCCTCGTCGACCTAAATAGTGACAGGAGATCTGGCAAGTCAGAGAGACGCAATTTCTCAAGGCTTTGAAATGGGACGTGACGACGGGACTCTCCTTGATGTTGATCATCATCATCTGCTTCTTCTGTCTCCTCTTCCTCTTTGTTGTTGTCGGGCAAGGAGAGGATGTACTGCAACCCAAAGCAGTTTATGATTTCACAAATCTTCAGGAGTCTTAAGTCACCAAACACGAACGCGAAAACATCGCTCAGGCAGTTGCTGGGTAAATGGTATCCACGGATCTTCCAAATGGCATCTGCTGCTTCTCCTTCTACTTCTACTCCTCCACCGATAATGCACTTCCCAAACCTGGGGCAAAATTTAGGCTGCCGTAGCTCAAGATAATACTTAGACAGCAGCCCACAGCGTTGTAGAGATTTGACTAGTCGGTTGAAACAATTAACATCACGCGTCGCGACATTACATTCTTCCAGCTTCCTCGACAACCCCTCCCACTCCTCTGCTTGTACTTCCACAGGTTCTGATTCCATTACGTGCAGTATGAGGCATTGGAGATGGGAGAGTCTGCCCAATATCCCACTTCGTATCATCTCCAGCTTTGTCCATTCCATATTCAGATATTTGAGGTTGACCAATCTATCCACACCTTGAGGTACTTCTTCAATTGCTGTCCAACTGAGGTCCAGCTCTTGTAACGCGGTAAGCTTTCCCAATGGAGGCACGTATGTAAGACGATGACATCGCCCAAGCAACAACGCAGTGAGATTCTCCAAGTCCGATACGGAATTTGGCAACTCCGTAATACGTGTCCAGGACAAATTAAGAACCTTAAGAGCAGGCATGTGCTCAAAGAATGAATTTCCAATCTCTCGAATAATATCATTCCCACTCAAAATCAAAGTTGAAAGACAGTGACACCTTGGCGAAAAGCCCTGTGGGATTTCTTCTATCTTATTCCCCCTCAAAGAAACCTTCTCCAGATCTTCGGTCCATTCCTTCTCGTCTGGTACTTCCCTCAATCCAACACCGGCTTTTAACATGAATCGAGGATGGCTCTCCTTTGTGATCTTTAGTGCCATGTCCCTAATCAAATCATGCATCTTCACAGATAGACCAACATCACAACGTTCCAATAAGCAGGCCTTTTCAAGTTTATTCAACAGAGTGTGACCCTCATCAAACTTTGCTTCCCAACTCTTCCTTCCGTCAATCAGTCCCTCCGCAATAAAATATCTTATTAATTGATTTCTTTCTATTCGCCAGTCTTCAAGATAGAAGGCGCAATACAAGAAACCACGCTGCAACTTCAAATCATTCAAGCGATTATAGCTAAATTTTAATATCGGGAATACCTCCTGTTCCATGTCGTCTTGCCCCATTGTAAGTTCTTTCAATTTTTCCAACACATTCCTCCACTCATGAATGTCATTCTCCCCTCTCATGCTTGCAGCCACGGTAATAATCCCAAGTGGCAAACCAGCACATTTGGCCGCCACAGACATTGCAATATCTCTTACTCCTGGAGATAGTGCGGTGTGCTGCCCAAGTTTCTCCGTAAATAAATTCCAAGCTTCTTCCTTAGAAAGAGGGTCTACTTTGATACTTTTTTGGCAATCCATCCTACGGCATACATCTAATGAACGGGTAGTTAGAATCAACTTACATCCATACACTCTATCAGGAATTCCGATTCTATCAAGAGGAATTGGATTCCACACATCATCCAAAATCAGTACACAACTTTTCCTTCTTTTCAATGCTTCTGACAATTCTGCCGCCCTTTTTCTCTCATCGTCCTCATTTGAGAATTCTATATTCAAAGTTTTGGCAATGTCATTCTGCAACTTGCCAATGCTGAAGTCCTGTGATACAGTAACCCAATAAATATGACTACAAGTTTCAGATTTTTCTATAAGCCTATTATGGATATGCGAAACCATGGTTGTTTTGCCCACTCCCCCCATTCCGTAAATTCCAATGCGTAAGACCTCATCATTCATTAAGATTGCCCAAATGCTCTCCAGATTATGCTGAAATGTTTGACCTATTAATTTTGTTGTCAACAGAGGTTCTCCTCTGGTCTCACGCACGTCAAGTAAAAGCCCCCTGGTGAATCTGCCTTGCTCACTGAGTTCAGTAACTTCACCAATCAATTCATCAATACGTTTTCCCAATGATAAAAGTGAGGTAATGTTCCCTTCTTGTGCTTCTTGTTCTATGCTTTGGACTTTTTGTCCCTTCAGCTCTACATTTTCCAACCAATTTTCAACTTCCCTTTTCCGTTTCTTTCCTGATCGCAGTTCTGCGTCTTCTAGCTCTGCATTTATGTCAGCTGCTTGGCAGCTCAGCGCTTTAAATTTGATTCTGAGACTTTGTACCTTTCCATGTAGGTCATGGTAACTGCATATCTGTTGTGCAGTAAAGTTCCAAATCATCTCCATAGCACTGCCTGATACCCCAAAAAAAAAAAAACTGCTTTAATTACTGAGCAACAGAACATGGAGTGAGACAACTTTTTGGAAGTTAGCTCCACAAAAAGCTAAAGAAAAATAGTTAGTATTTTTTTTGGTGTGTGACAATGATGTTGCCCCATTAAAATGGATGAAGGGCAGTTTAGGCACAATAAATTAGGCAAAGGAGCTAGACCATAACGAATCGTTTTCTAGAGAAGAGCAGTTTATATCTTCAAATGATAAACCATTGGCTTCAAACGACCACTCTCTAAACCATTATCAAGAACAAGTTTTCTAGAGAAGATGGTTCCATTATCTCTACTATTATAAATAGTAAAACGTTGTTAGTTTTTTGAGGTCAAAACTCTCAATCTATTATTCTCAGATTTTAAGGTTTTTAAAATGTTAATAATCATATATGTCATTATTTGTTTCAATCTAATTGGTCAGAGTTATCAAAATAGAATTTTCAAAATTCAAAAATTTGTTTTATTTTATCTCTTTATATTATGTTTACATATACATAATAAATCACTTGACAATTTTGTAACAAAATCCTTATCTAGAAAATATCATTGGATTTAAATTCTTATGTCTGATTTATAAGGATAAGATTTCGACTATTACAACTAATAGTCTCATATTAGCTCACATTTGGCAAAATAGAATTTTCAAATTTAAAATTTTGTTTTACTTTGTCTCTTTTAAAGTTGAGTTTATCAGTTTGTATAATGTGTAAATTAGAATTTTCAATTTTCAAATTTTGTTTTACTTTATCTCTTTTAAAGTTGAATATATCAATTTGTATCGTATTTATATACATGGAGAAAAAAAAATTTTGACTTGACAGTTTCGTGAGAATATACAATGGCTTTCTATAAAAATGTATCTCCCAAATCTTTCATGGTTCCATTTAATGTATATAAGAACTTTGTCTACATCACCAAACGTGCCCAATAGTTAGTATTTCTTAATTACTTTTTATGAGTTGTTTAAAGCTACTATTTTTGTTTAGTTTTTATTGTTTTTTATACAAATTATGGATTCATGGGAGAAGTTTTGTGTAGCTAGATGTTGAATTGATTATGTGCTTTCCACTGATTAAAAAAGCGAATGACAAGAACACGAATACATGTTCAAGACTGAATCAAAACTCACTGACATTAGCAAAGATATCATGACCATGATCAATAATTATCTCACTCCTTCGCGTTTCGATAAGAAATTAATTGGCCAATCGAGCAACCCATTGTGTGGCTTCAATTAGATTGAGAAACTATTTTATGTAATGTTCAAAAAATATATATATTTTATGTGCTACTGGTCTATTGTATTTTTGTTTAATTGATTGTAGCACTTTTTGATGGGTTTCTTCTTAATTACTAATTGCATTATGTGAATGAAGTTATTAGCTTTTGAGTAATTGCATTATTTTTTAACTTGATTATATAATTCCAAAAGAGCATGTAATTGAATCGTTTCTTTTTATTTAATATTTGATGCTGGGCTCAATTTAGAGTTGGTTTGAGATGCGGTCTCTCTAATAAATTATCATGTACTGACGGTTTTAAAAATAAATTATCACAAAAAAAAAAAAAAATGTTCTCAAACTTTTTATTTTGGGTAAATTATACCGACTATCCTTGAGATTTAAAGAAAACTTAAGATTTCACATTCTAACAATTTTCCCTTACTTTTAAAACATAATAACAAATTCCTCCTTCCAACTAACAGTCAGTTAACTGGGCTAACAGAATAAATAAATTTACTTTTTTGCCATTACTAATACCTTTAATTTTCTTCTAAATGCCACAACTCATAATCAGAATCCCTAATGCCCTATAATCACCGCACACACCGCCCCCTCCCTCCACCACTACCCTCACTTCCACTAGCCACAGCCCTCGCCGGACCACCCAACCCTTCTTCATCCCTTCATCACCCAACCCTTACAGGACCACCTACATCACCTCCTCCTTCGGCTAACTCCTTCCACCAAACATTGCCAATCTCCCATTACCTCATCCCGTCACCATTACCAAGACCCACCATCACCTTTAACCAACCAAATTAATTGCATCCCCACAATCACCAGTTTATGTATGTAACAGGTTGAGTTCTCCGCCCTCTCTCTCTCTCTCTCTCTCTCTCTCTCTCTCTCCAGACCCATTTTGTCCTTTGTTTACTCAATGTACTAGATCATCTGTTTACTCAATCCACCAAATCATCACTCCCTCCCTGTCTCTCTCTCTATCTAAAGTAACCCTCTTCTCTTCCTATTTTATTTTCTAACACAATCTAGCTAATTCTATGCAAATGTATTGGTTTATGAATTGTTTGCTCTTTTGTGGGTCAAGGCTTCGTGGGTTACAATTTACAATAATGCCTGGGTGGTGGCCATCTTTATCGTCTACATTATACATATATATATATATAGCACACCAGATTTAAGTTATATACTTATATACATATGCATGCATTCAATTACATTCTCTCTCTCTAAGCTAAAAAATTCAGCTTTAGTTTAACTCATTTGTTCATGTACATATATGTGTATGTATATGCAAAACCCTCGATCTATATATGTGTAAACCCTTTGAGTGCAAGTGGTCATGCCACAGTGATGATGGGGGTGATTTCAGTGGTGGCCATGGAGAGTGGTGGGTTTGAGAGAAAGAGAGAGAGGTGTTGCCGGGGTAATAAAGTGTCGTACTGGTTGGTGGTGTATTGGTGTGGCTTGGGGTTAGTCCTGCAAGGGCTACCAGTGGGGGAAGTCCAACGACAGTCAGGGCAATGGGGGTGGTGGCCATTGGGGATGGGAGTGAGGAGGGGCTGCCGGTGCCGTTGCCCGTGATGGGTGATGGTGGGTGAGCTGATAGGTCAAGGAAGTGAGACAGAGGAAGGGCGCGTGGATTGTGGAGGAAGTAGGGGAGATAAAAAATATATTTTTTTATTAAATTTTTGTTAATTATTGTTATGAAGAGTAAATAAGAATAGGTGGCATAATTTGATTGGTCAACAAAGTAGTTAGTTTGATTATTACCTCACCAATTTAATTAGTTGACACTTGGCAAGGGTACAATAGCAATTTTAGAAAATAATTACATTGACATCAACCTGTCCCTTATATTTGTTAATGGCAATTTCACAACAGGAGTATGTTATCAAAATTGAAAAGGAAGAGAAGACTGTAATTATCAAAATGTAAAAAGTACTATCTTGATTTTCTTTAACCTTAAGGGATAGTCATGTAATTTATCTTTTTTTATTTATTTATTTTAATATTGTTGTGCATATCACGGGTTGATTGGTGGTTATTAACTAATGTAGGTACAGGCACAATGACTACGAAAAGACAAAAAGAAGAGAAAAATACAGAATAAGAACTCAAAATTTGACAGATCGAGTTGAGTTTAATTCTTTGTATCGACCTACGTTTGCTAATCAATCTGGACCGTAAACCTGTGCAACCATGTTTTTTTTTTTTCCCTCTCTCTCTCCTAGCAACATTCCAAAGCAAAGAAGAGAGGTAAGCTGAGGAAGATAGGAGTACGTGCTCTTTTTTTTCTTTTAAAGCATGAAATGGAACATATAGAAGAAGAGATTCTTAAGCAAAGAGAGTAATTTGTCAAGGGGTGATCGTACTTACCTGATCTTGATAGCTGATGGTACTTGTTGAAAGATCAAGATGGTTAACAGAGGAGAGGAGATGATAGGCTCAGAAGAAGTAAACCCTAGCAAAACAACACAACTAGAAAAGGCCCTTCCTCTCGGCAATCCTCCTTGGATTGAAAGAGAATACCCACCATCCAAGAACTTTCTTGGCCGTGGAAAGGCCAAAAGGAGGTCAAAAAGTAGCTACCCCACACAAACGCGCTAGAAACGCGGCAATGATCTAATCACAATCTAACAGCACCGACACGGTAAGCACTGCATCACATTACTTCGTATTGACATTGTTACTTGCTGTAACATAAAATAAAAATAGAAAAAACTCAGCACTTAATCTAGTACATTTTGTAACTCATAATGCCGAGGCAAGTTTATAGGCTTCTAGGCGATTTTTTACCTACATATATATAACGTCAGAATAACATGTAAAATAAGGATGCATATCATTACAAATATAAAGTCCTAGTCACTCTTGTTTGCTCACTCTAGGCATTGTCACTGTGAAGAACTTTAAACCAAAAACCAGTAGAAACTGTCTTCTCAGTTCTGCGAGCAGGTAAATCGTGCAATGATTATGAAAGAAATGTCATTTACAAATTAAGTAATTTTTTTCTGATAATTAGAGAGAAATAATTGTTTTGAACTGGCACCACAACAATTAAATAATTTGTAAAGAATACAAAAAGCAAAATAAAATACAATAGCACTGATAAAGCATGAATTAAGAAATTACTTAACACCATTACAAAGTCTTATCTATATAAAACGAGTCACACCACTCACTTGATCAAGGGTCATAATGGCAACTAAACTACAAGCTAACTACTTGAGGTCGGCAATATGAATCAAGTTTCGCCATTTCACTTGATCAATGATCATAATGCCAATCAAAACGCGAGCTAAGATATATTTCAGTTTTCCTCAATCTCTTAAATATTACCACAATAAAAAAAACAGTTTTCCAGTTGTTTTGCGTTTCTATCACTTTCCCATTCACACGATTCAAAGACCTACTATCTCATCAAACTCCCGTGAATAAAGATAAGTGTCAAAGAATCAGCTGATTAACATTTCAACCAAACCACCATCCTCAAGCATTTTACAATGGAGAGTTGCACCTTTAGGGCCAACCTAACTAGCAATGGAGTCAATAGCACCATGACAACAAAACTACAACAGAGAAATGGAAATCAATTCAACCATCATATGATTCCAATTGCAACAATGTAACCACAAAAACATAATAGCCTCCGAGCACCAAATTATGCAATCAACACCCTTAATTGAAATTACAAATAGAAACACAGCTTTTTCCCCAATGATCTCGCCATAAACATCCCAAAGGTCCAGATTTATACAAACAAGGCACAAAAATACCTTCCCAAATCAATCTTAGAGTATGTCTTAGTGAGTTACATCTAGTATTCACAAGCATGACATATAAGCATGACAGAGGTGCACATCCATATTATATGCAAGCTTTTGGCCAAGCTTCTTTGGGTATTACACAATCCGTGAACTGATATTCTGCAATAAATTTAACAGAAAAATTAAAATATATAGAGAAAATGTAGTTATTGCAAGAGCAACATTTTACAGATACTGGGACAAAATTACAAGAATTTTCGGCAAATTTGGTGAATAGAGGTCCAGCAGAGCTGCAAAGTTATAGCAAAGGCAAAATGAGTTTATGATGTATACCAACTTATCTAATTAGCAGTTATTTATCCTATTAAAATAAACTATCAACAGACATTGTCTCACGCGCAGTTTTGGTATAGGATGGTCTCTCAAGCGAAATAAATGAATGCTGACATTTGGCACAATTCTGACACAAACAAACAAAAAAATTATGCCACTTTGGCAAATTTTGAATTTTACAATAGAACTGCAAGTGCAAATGGAAAAAAAAAAAAAAAAAAAAGAAAAGACAAATAAGGTCCATGGACATCACAGGTGGCACACCTCTAGTAGATGGCAAATCCAAACATGCTCATGCATCACTGGTCCATCCCATTCTTAAATGGTGGAAGAAAATTATCAGTGGCATCGCTCTCTCTCTCTCTCTCTCTCCAACCAAAAAAAAAAGAGAGGGGGGGGGGGGGGTGTTGGGGAGAATAGAAGGAAAAACAAAAACAAAAACAAAGAAACATAAATCTAAAAAAATTCTTTCTGAAGCTTATTGTGGATTATTTGTTAACAGAAATGCTACCTATCATTAGGTATCACCGAGACACAGTCATAAGGAGCCTCTGCTACTTGGACTCTTCTTAATTTTTAAAGTATCCATGTCGGACACTCGACACTCGACACTAGTTGGGATGCACCTAACAACGATGTACAACTAATTGAGTTAACTATAAAACTAAGCATAGGACTTCCATTTTATGTATAAAATGCTATATTTTAGCTTGTAAATGCTATTTTACCTTAAAACCACAAAAGAAGTATTTAAAAGCTATGAAATCTAACTGTGTCCCAATATCCTTGGACATGAGAATTAGAGGAATCCGACACTTAGACACGTACCCGCACCCGTACCCGAGTCCAAGTAAAGATGATGATGTTGCAACTAAAGCTGTGTTGATCATCTTTAGGACTAAAGTTGTAAAGATGATGATGGCCAACAGCTCTGCTGCATCCGACACCCAACTAAAGATGATGATCATCTTTAGGACATACAGAGCATCTGGATCAGAATTAGTTAGAACATGAAGCAACTAAAGATGATGATGAAGATGATGGGGGAAGATTATAATATTTCTATGCTTTGAGGTGCAAAATGTTGGCCATTCCATAAACAACAGGTAAAAAATGATGAAATAAGGAAGTTTACCCACGTAGAGATAATCAGACAGTTTTCTGACTTGCAGCTAGAATAAATAAATAAAATAAAAAAGCATCAATAAGTTATATGGTAGGTTCTATAAGTCCAAAATTAAATCAAAACTAACAAGGTTGAGATAGTGAGAAACAACCTGATGACTCGTGACAATAAAATATGGCATCACTCTCCTATGTAGAGTAAAAAGGCAGAACTAATCCCCTTTTGAGGTTACCTGGAATGTCAGGATAAGGCTTAATGAATTGACTACAACCTACACACCAAAAAATAGAAACGGTTGCTTTCAACCATTTGAACATTGGAGCACAAGATCAAGGTAAAATATCTCAAACAGAATTGGTTAAAAACTTTCCAAATATTGAAAAACTTAGATAATGAAAACATTCCATTACAGCCAATCCAAAGAAATACTCCCTCAGTCAGGTTCACTCAATAGTTATATGCTTAACATCTGCATCTGAGGTCAGAGGTGCCGCTAAGGTGAATAATTCATGTTTGTTAAAACAGATGAAATAACATTCAAGTTCCTTGATTTCAACAGATGTAAAAAAAGTGCACAATGAATAATGATTTTGAGTATAATTTCCTTAAAACATACGAGAGGAAGTAATACTTCAAGCCAAAAATAGCTAATATAGAATCGAGAAAACTTTTACACAAATCACAATTTGGAAAAATGAAAAATGTAACCCACAATACAAAATTAATTGAAACTTACCACTGCCTGGACAATCTGGAATTTCATTCAGATAGAAAGCCCAGCAAAAAGCAACTCCAACTCCTCCTCCTGTGATGTGGTTCTCTGGAATAAAATAAAGCATAAAAAACAGAAGGCATCATATTTCCAAAATATAGTAATGTACAAAGGAAATGTGTACGACCAATGTAGTTCATCAGGTAGCTTTAATACACGCCATCTAAAATTTATCCTGCTACTAAGTAGTGCAATATCTTCTAAAATTTAACAAACACTTGAAGTTAGACTATTTGACTTCTCAACACTTATCTTCGGGAATAGCCTCATATATTGAAAAATCCCATTGACTTGTAGAAAAATAGTAATCCTTCAATCCACATGAGCCAATGGACCTATATTGAATACAAGAGTCACCAAAAATCTAAAAACTGTTCTCTGGAATTTAGTGACAAGATAAACTAAATAGCATGAGATGTAAACTTAAACTTTCTTTGAGAACAGTAGAATCAGAAACCATAATGAACTTCAACAAAACGTTCCAATTAGTAGGTATGAGTGCAGCAAGTCCTAAATATCCGTGCATTAGGCATCAAGTTAGCTTCACCAAGTAATAGGTGCAATAAGTTCTAAAAAAGGACACAGTGCACATCAAGTATGCTCTTTAACTCGAGATTTCTTATGCACTCTATACATAGCAACAAGAAATGCTATTTTATTTCCTTCAAACTGACAAAAGAATACATAAGAAAGACTAATTAACAAGATTGCTTTTTATAGATTGCTATGCGCCTGACTGAATAGAAGGTAATGAGTCGGACTTTCTTACCCAGCATGTTGATTAACAAGAATACAAGACTGCATCTTATAGACTGCTATGCTCCTGACTAAAGAGAAGGTGATGAGTTAAAATATACCCACACTCTTATATACAATCTCCAAGTTAATCTTCAAATTCATATGAAGACAGCAAGTATTAAAAATTGCAATATAACTACAAATGCGTTAACTCTGAATATGGATGTTCACATTATGAACTTGAATCTTATACCCAAAAAACGACAAAAGAAACTTATATTTGCGAACCTGAACGGACAGCAGTTGCATGATTTTGTTGAGAACCCGTAAGCGATGAGTTGCATATGTGCTGTTTGCAGGAAGTTGATTCATTCTCTTCATTTCTTCATGAACTGCTGCCTTCTTTTCTTCACATGCCGTTTTCTTCCATCCATCTTTGGCCTCGGGGCTAAGGATATGCTCTTTGGGCCGAATATGAGCATTGCTGCCCTTAGAATGTTTAAATGGATCCATTTTTGCAGTGCATCTGCCTAATAAATATAACATGATTTAACAAGCATGAAGTTGCATAACAAGAAGCAAGAAAAGAATGAATTGAGACAAGATCATAAGAATTCGTCATTAGCAGGAATTCTGCCCTTGTGAAGTTCTCAACTCTAGTGAGATGGCATCCCCAAAATGGGTGTGATGGTAACAGTGGGATTAGAATTAAAGCAACAATAGCTCCAAGCAATCCTCCCAAGGCTCCCCATAATTAAAGTGGACAAAAGACCAATACTCCAGCACTCTACTTGAACACAAATTAATTACGTTCTTTCTGGATGCCAGAGGTGTGAGCATGCTATGGGTTGAAAACTTAAAGTTAAACAAACAAAAAAGGATTTCTGAATTTTTCTTTCGTAGTCTTAGCAATAGTGATATTATTGGACAGCAAATGGAAACTCAAACTATATCTCACTGCTGAAGAAACATGGAGAAGTATAGCGACAACTTTTTTTCAATGGGTTTCTATATTGACAATTTCTTTTTAACTAAGCCCATAAGTTACATTGAATTCAGGTTACCTCTGTTCTCTGTTTTCTGGCCCCAATGTGATCAAAATTTTACTACTGAAATTATGGAGTTATTTCCTGTATGACTTTTGAAACCAAACGATGGGCAACATTCACCTTTTGCAACTCCTTTAGAGGTTCATATAGCATATATGTGTACTACAATTTGATAGATTAGCTGATGGACTATGTATCTTACTATGAGAAAATATCACAAATCTTAAACATCGAATATATTACGAACCACTTTAAATTTTAACTTTAACAAGTGTTCATCTCCATCCACTGCCTTTACACGATTACAATCAACAAGGAATTGGAAAGAAAAAACTACCAAGAGTACACGGTTATTGATAAAGTAACTAAGAACACAAACCCTAACCTACATTTGATTAGCGAGAAAATGGAGGGGAAAGGAAACAAAATCAAAGTGCAAGTTCTCTAGTTATATGTAATTTGATTTCCAGGGAGAAAAGAACGACTCAATTAAGCGAAATGCTACGAATTCGGCTCGGTCGAGTGGGGTTTTTGTTTTCTCGGGCCCCAAACAGTGAAAAACTTATAATCAGAAAACAATTTCACTTGTTTTCTTTCCCGACGTTTCTCAGAGAACAAACGAGCCTGAAGCAAGAATGAGGAGACAGAAACTTACAGTTTTGGTCGGAAACCTAACAATCCTCAGTGCAGCATTCTGGAGCGAGAGAAAAAACAAAAAACAGTTGAAAACTGGAATGAAGATGTTATTATTCCAGAAAATTATCGTAGCACCCCAAATCGACCCGTTTCACATAATTTATCCGAAATCGAACCATTTAACTCGGGTATTTCGCGTATTATGCCATGTCATCTACCAATCAAATCGTCAAATTTTGTAGTGACTAGGATGGCAAAATATCCCCATATTTTTGTCCCTGGCACAGGTAAGGGTGATACTAAACACGGGCGGAACGGATTTAAAAACAATGTGTAAAATTCATCCAAACTCAATCCCGTTTCATTTATAAATATATATTTATTTTTATATGCATATATTTTATTAAAATATGAGTATTGTGATTTTTTTTATTTTTTATGATTTCATCTTTTACTTTGTTTATAATATGTTTAAAAAAAATACTAAGACGAAGGAAACTGGATGGAACTAATTTGGGAAAGAGTTAAGTAGAGTGGGATGGGGTGGGTTTGGGGGCAGGAGTTACCATGACAGAATAAGAATGAGATAGGGGTTCTTCAACCCAAATCCATCTCGTTGTCATTTCTAGTAGTGACTAGTGTCGCGAGTTGAGTGTTTGTCATCCAACTAAAAAACTAAAGCCATTAGGTGGCTCGCGTGCTTGTCATTTAATCCAAAAACTTAAGTTTTCTCATTCGAATTCGCGATACTCTCGTCGCGAATTGGACCACTCTATATACTCTACTTGAACGTTTGGCGTAAAATCGAATCAAGAGTTGAACTGCTTAGATACTATTTGTCACGAGTCAAGGCTTGTAATGTAATCCAAAAGCTTAAATCATTAGGTGATGTTATTAACCCCTTATATAGCTTAAGACATCCCTCCTTATATTCGATGTGAAAACGTGGCACTAAACATAGTTAATACTATCTTTTTTATCAAAATTTTATGAATAAAATAAAAATAAATAAACACTAATGATACTATAAGTTGATACAAAATGAATAATTCATAACTATAGATTATTGATCAACGAATGACGAATCATGACCAAATGGTATGGAGTCTATAGACAGTATATACTAAATATTTTTTATTGAAGTGATAATACTAGATTACTGGTAGTGTAGACTCGGCCAAAAACAAAAAAATTACTAGTAGTGTATTTTCTAAGAGTAATGCTAAAGTCACTAATTTTATTTTTTAAATTATTATTATGAATAAATACAAGGTGATAGAATTTATATTATTCAATACATACGAGAATCACGTACGTAAATGTATTCGTGATGTAATCTAACAAATCAAATTTTTTACTGTAACATTTTTTTTTTTGGGAAAGGTGGAGGTTGTAGTTTGTTTTCGTTTGCAAAGAGTGAAAAAAAAAAAAAGGTTAGAAAAGTGGTCGTGATGTTGGTGGTGCTTTGTTTGTGATTGTGGTTGATCACGCCGGTGATGCATGTGGTGGTGGTTGTAATTCTCCCATTAAATTTAAAAAAAACACTATACTGTTATGAAATGTTGATCGGTTGATAACCTTCACGTGTTTGTAACCTACCCTTAATTTGTCCATATAAACGGAAGAGAGAAAGAGAGAAGAAGAAGAAGAAGAAGAAGAATAAAGAAAAGAAAAAAGAAAGAACAGAAAGAGAAAGAGACTGAAAGAGAAAGAGAGAGAGAGAGAGACCGAAAGAAAGAGAGAAAGAGAGAGTCAAAAGAGAGAAAAAAGAGAGAGAAGAGAGCGAGGAAAGAAAGAAGAAGAAGAAAAGAGAAGAAAGGAAAAAGCAAAAAGTGTAGGTAACCTATTTAATTTTCTGTTATTTTCATTTTGTATCTTATGAAAGAAATACATACTTGGGTGATCAAGAAGATCTAACGCCATAGTTTCAAAAGAACTATTGAATTATTATTTAACAGTTGCAGAAGAACTAGTTTTCTTATGTACTGTGTTTTAATATTCTGCTTGCTGCAAATTTCATTTAGTTTATAACACGTTATCAGCACGAAACTCTAAATACTTATTTAGCTGAAAGGTACTTCATTATATTAGTGAAGGTACTTCATTAATATTTCAATTCATTTACCTTTATTTTGGGTTCTTTACTATTTATGCTTCACTTCATGGCAAAATTTATATTTATTATATAGTTGATGAATAGTGATGCATAGTTGATGAATAGTGATGAATAGTAATTTTTTGAAATTTTATTTATTTATTTCTCCCAGATTGTAAATATTTGGTCTATGATATTTATAGATCTGGAATCCTTATTTCAATACCTTTCCATGGACATGTGACTTGACTATATTTTAATGTCTAGTTTGAAAGTTATAATATAGACAAAAAATAATAATATATATATTTATATATACATATTATATATACTACTATGCAGCAATAGTGATTAAATAGTTATTTAACTATTGATGCATAGTGTTAACAAATTAAATTTATTAGATTCGGATGTGTGGAATTTGTAGTGTATCGTGATTCTAAAACTTTGTTATCTTGTGAGTGTAGCATTCTGAAAATATCAAATCTCACGAAGCTATAATTTACAGCTCTTGACATTTCAGGTAAGAACTAATTATCTTGGATAGTTGATGCTGAGATCCATTTGTGTGCAAAGGCCATTGGAAACACTATAAATGAGGAAAATGACGAATCCCAGCAGGATCGTGCAAAAGTGATGATATTTCTTCATCATCATATTCATGAAGAATTAAAAACTGAATACCTCACGGTAAAAGATCCACTGGCACTATGGCAAAATTTAAAGGAGAGATATGAGCACCAGAAGACCATGTTTCTCCCCAGAGCTCGTTATGACTGGATGCACTTGAGGTTGCAAAATTTCAAAGCTGTTAGTGAGTATAATTCTGCATTATTTAAAATCAGCTCACAATTGAAATTATGTGGGCAAACGATTACTGATGCAGATATGTTAGAAAAAACATACTCTACATTTCATGCCTCGAATGTGCTCCTGCAGCAGCAATATCGAGAGCGGGGTTTTCAAAAATATTCAGCATTGATTTCATGTCTCCTTTTGATTGAACAAAATAATGAGTTTCTGATGAAAAACTACCCGTCGCGCCCGACTGGCTCTACACCATTCCCTGAAGTAAATGCGATCTCATTTTATGAACATAGTCGTGGTCGTGGACGTGGCCGCAGTCGTGGACGCGGCAGAAATACTTTTCGTCATCGTGGGGGTTATCGTGGAGGGTATAACAGTTATACTTCTTCAAGTTCTCGAGTTAAGAATACTATATCACACCATCAGCAGTGGAACAACTCGTGGACCAACTCTGAAACAAAACAAGAAAAGGAAAAAGGTTTACATAATAAACCTCCCAAACATTATGAAGACGTTTGTTACAGGTGTGGTATGAAAGGGCATTGGTCACGTACCTGTCATACCCCCAAACCATTAGTGGATCTTTATCGAGCATCAACACAAAATAAAGAAAAAACTGTTTAAATGAATTTCACAAATTTTGATGACTCAGTAGAAATCACGCACCTTGATGTTTCAGATTTCTTTGCAAATCTTGATAGAAAATAGATCACTTAATTGGTGATGGAAATGTCCACACCAACTAGTTTATCTTCTTGTTCTGTTAAGTTTATTGTCATCTTGTGTAATATTTTTCTAAGCATGTTTCTATTATATAAATGTTTTCGTTTTCTTATCAAATAAGAAATTTCATATTTTGTATAGAAACATAGAATATACCAAAGTATTAATAGCCTCCAAGATGAACGATGGAGATATATGTTTAGTAGACAGTGCAACAACTCATACAATTATTCAAGAGAAAAATATTTTGTTAGCTTAACGTTAGTTGAAAATAATGTTAAGACAATATCTGGCAATACAAAATTAATTGAAGGTTCCGGAAGAGCTAATATATTGTTGCCAAAAAGGAACAAAACTCTATATTGATGATGTTATGTATTCAACTAGAGCTACAAGGAATTTGCTTATTTTTAAAGATATACGTAATAATGGATATCATATAGAGACAACAAATGAAGATAATAAAGAATATCTTTACATTACTTCTATTGTTTCATGCCAGAAGCAGATAGTAGAAAAATTTGCTACCTTCTCTTCTGGATTATATTTTACAACTATAAGAATTTTGGGATCACCTGAAGTGATGCACCAGAAGTGTTTTGATCCAAAGACTTTTATACTTTGGCATGATTGTCTTGGTCATTCGGGATCAACAATGATGCGTCGAATAAGTGAGAACTCTCATGGGCATCCACTAAAGAACCAAAAGATTCTTTTGTCAAGCGATTATACATGTCCCGGTGTTCACAAAGGAAATTAATTGTGAGACCATCCCCGTCAAAAGTAATAATTGAATCCCCAACCTTTTTACAAAGAATTAAGGGGGATATATGTGGGCCGATACACCCACCATGTGGACCATTTCGTTATTTTATGGTTCTAATAGATGCATCCACTCGATGGTCACATGTTTGTTTGCTTTCTACTTGTAATGTTGTATTTGCTAGGCTTCTTCCTCAAATTATCAGATTATGAGCACAATTTATAGATTATTTGATTAAGTCGATACAACTGGATAATGCTGGTGAGTTTACATCTCAAGCTTTTGATGATTATTACATGTTCATAGGAATTGATGTTGAACATCCCATTGCACATACACACACACAAAATGGTCTAGCTGAATCTCTTATCAAATGCCTTCAACTTATAGTTTGACCTTTACTTATGATAATAAAATTACCTGTTTCTGCTTGGGGACATGCCATATTGCATGCTGCCTCATTAGTCCATGTCTGACTCACTGCTTTCCACGAATATTCACCATTACAACTTGTTTTTGGTCAACAACCAAATATTTCACATCTAAAGATTTTTGGTTGTACTATATATGTACTAATTGCGCCACCACAACGTACTAAGATGGGTCCCTAACGTCGACTTGGAATTTATATAGGTTTTGATTCTCCATCTATTATTAGATATCTTGAACCTTTAACAGGGGATGTATTCACTGCACGTTTTGCGGATTGTCATTTTGATGAAACACTTTTCCCACCATTAGGGGGAGATAAAACGCAACTGGAAAAACAGCATGAGATTACTTAGAATACTTCCACGGTATCTCATCTTGATTCTCGAATAAATCAATGTGAATCAGAAGTTCACAGGATTATTTATTTACAGACGATTGCAAATTAATTACTTGATGTGTTTACCGACACCAAGAAGATAACAAAATCATATATACCAGCTGCTAATACCCCAGCACGTATTGATGTCCCTGTAGGACAATCTGCTAATATAGCAACAAATGAATCTCAAGCACGCATGAATCGTGGGAGACCTATTGGTGCAAAAGACACAGTTCCTAGAAAGAGGAAGGTACAAATGAATAAGCAAGTCAGTATTCCTGAAGAAACCACAGTATCTAAACCTCCAGAAGAAGGAACTTTTGTAAAAGAATTCCCAGAAGAGAAACCTCCTAAAGAGATATCCCCTGTAGAGGACAGTAATGAGATCTCAATAAGTTATGTGAATATAGGAGAAAAATGGAATAGAAATAAAATTGTTGTTGACAACATATTTTCATTTAAAGTAACTCTTGCAACTACAAGAAGTAATGCAGAGAATGAACCACAGACAATTGACGAATGTCAACATAAAAGTGATTGGCCAAAATGGAAAGAAGCTATTGAGACAAAATTAAACTCATTAGCACAACGCAAAGTATTTGGACCCGTAGTCCAAACACCAGAAGATGTAAAACCAATTGGATACAAATGAGTATTCGTGCGAAAACGAAATGAGAAAAATGAAATCGTGAGATATAAAGCTCGATTAGTAGCACAAGGTTTCTCGCAGAGACCTGGTATTGATTATGATGAACCATACTCTCCTATAATGGATGCTATTACATTCAGATTCTTAATCAGTTTGTCAATCTCAGAAGGACTGGATATGCGTCTGATGGACGTCGTGACAGCCTACTTGTATGGTGAATTAGATAATGATATATATATAAAAATTTCTAAAGGATTTAAAATGCCTGAAGCAACTAGTTCAAAATCTCGAAGCATATATTCTATCAAGCTTTAACGATCGCTGTATGGGTTAAAACAACCTGGACGCATGTGGTACAATCGTCTTAGTGAATATCTATTGAAAAATGGATATGTGAATAATACAATTTGTCCACTCGTTTTTATTAAGAAATCAGAATCTGGATTTGCTATTATTGCAGTCTATGTCGATGATCTAAATCTTATTAGAACTTCTGAAGAACTGACAACATCTGCTTGTTATTTAAAGAAGGAGTTTGAAATGAAAGATCTTGGACAAACTAAATTTTGTCTTGGATTACAAATTGAGCATTTATCAAATGGAATTCTCATCCATCAATCTACATATACAGAAAAAGTTCTGAATCGATTTTATATGGATAAAGCTCATCCATTGAGTTCTCTCATGATTGTCCGATCACTAGATGTACAAAAAGATCATTTTCGCCCTCAAGAAAACGGTGAAGAAATCCTTGGTCCTGAAGTACCATATCTCAGTGCTATTAGGGCTCTTATGTATCTTGCAAATTGCACAAGACCCGATATTGCGTTTTCTGTAAATTTATTGGTAAGATATAGTTCTGCACCAACTCAAAGACATTGGAAAGGGGTGAAGCACATATTTCATTACTTTCGACGGATAACAGATTTGGGTTTGTTCTATTCAAAGGGACCAGAAGCAGAGTTAGTTGGCTATGCAGATGCTGGTTATCTCTCTGATCTACATAAAGCACGATCACAAACCGGGTATGTATTTACCTATGGTAATACTGCTATATCTTGGCGATCTGTGAAGCAAACATTAACTGCAACTTTTTCAAATCATTCTGAGATCATCGCAATTCATGAAGCAAGTCGAGAATGCATTTGGTTGAAATCAATGATCCAACATATTCAAGATAGTTGTGGACTATCCTCGATCAAAGATAACTCAACAATATTATATGAAGATAATACAACATATATTGCACAAATCAAGGGAGGCTACATCAAAGGTGACAGAACCAAACATATATCGCCAAAATTCTTTTATGCACATGAACTCCAGAAAAATGGTGATATTGATGTCCAGCAGATACGTTCAAGTGACAACTTGGCAGACTTATTTACTAAAGCACTCCCAACTGCAACATTTGAGAAATTGGTACACAACATTGGCATGCGTCGTCTTAAAACTGTCTTCATACCAGAAGCATGAATGAGGGGGACTTGCATACTATACTCTTTTCCATTCGCCAATGGTTTTTCCCACAGGGTTTTTCTTGGCAAGGTTTTAACGAGTCAGTGTTAACGCACCCATATGAAGTTAGGTTACCTAATCTCACTGTACTCTTTTTCTTTCGCTAAGGTTTTTTGCCATTGGTTTTCCTAGCAAGGTTTTAATGAGGCAGTTGTAATATATCCTAATATGTAGCGGTCATCCAATGGGGAGTGTTATGAAATGTTGATCGGTGGATGACCTTCACGTGTTTGTAACCTACCCCTAATTTGCCTATATAAACGGAAGAGAGAAAGAGAGAATAAAAAGAAAAAGAAAGAAAAGAAAAAGAAAGAACAGAAATAGAAAGAGACTGAAAGAGAAAGAGAGAGAGAGACTAAAAGAAAGAGAGAAAGAGAGACGGAAAGAAAGAGAGAGATAGAAGAGAGAGAAAAGAGCGAGGAAAGAAAGAAGAAGAATAAAAGAGAAGACAGAGAAAAGCAAAGAGTGTAGATAACCTATTTAATTTTCTGTTGTTTTCATTTTGTATCTTATGAAAGAAATACATACTTGGGTGATTAAGAAGATCTAACTGTTGGGAACTGCGAAATTTCCCACGACCTGGCTATAGTGTATACGCATACTATCAAAAATTCCGATCTGATTAGTATAGCCTAATCTACGTGATTAGAATCGTACCTTTGAGATCTCTCTGGTTTGATCCCGAATAACAATAATCAGCACTAAGCACGAAACAGCTGCTCGAACTCAACCTTCGGACTTCTGCTGTATTCCTCGTACACGCCTTGCTCTACAGAGAGTGGGCTCGCCGCTGCTAGGGTTGCTCTTCCTCACAAAATCGTATATCTCTCAATTATATGTACAGTGTGTAACCCTAGCAACTCTTAGAGCAAGTATATATAGAGGCTACAACAGGGACCATAGGATTAGTATAAGTAGAGCTTTCTACGCAAATAAGGACTCCTAATCCAACCAGGATTAATCCTTATTTATGTAAATTATAATTTATACCACTAACGAATTATAATTGCACTCCCTGTTATACTAGAAATTATATTTCGAGCTCCATATTATTAAATGCCTATTTATCTCCCCACGTTAAGATTACAGATACCCGTCTATTAAATTAAATTACTGACAATTAAATTTAATAGACTTATTTAATTCCTTGAGACCTTCCACTTAACTTATTTGATATGTCGAATTCATAATCCACCTGCAGGGTTTGACATAATCAAAACTTATAAGCTTCCTCAAGGAGGTATCATCAATCCCTATACGGGGACGTTGATTCCATCAATAATAAATATTCACCATACACGTAATGTTATCGTCTAACTCATTGAGTTTATTGACCCACAAAGAATCTCATTCTTCTGTAAATCAAAACAATAAATACTACATGCACGTGTCTATTTATTATGTTAGGATTAAGAGTATAAGCACTCATAATAATCATGAGGTATTAATTTTTTTATATAGTCAGTATAAAAATAATTACTTTAACACGGTCCTGTTCAATACACACAAAGTGTACTAGTGCAAGGAGTTGGAACTATACCATTCCCCATAGTCAAGACATGCCTATTAAAACCTTGTACTACAGTCCTACTGATGGTGTGTCCATTTCCATCTAAGACTGTGAAGGATTAATTTATATTCCATAAGAACCGATGATCTGATCTTCCGTGTGTAAGTCGTACTCTACACACCAAATCATCTACTATATAGAATAAGAAACACACGTGCATAATCATTAAATAAATAACGCAATGCAAACATTTCTCACACAGATTCTCATTAAAATGAAATAACTAATTTATTAATAAATACTAAAGTCACTACATAAAGCATGTCTTTTAGTATAAATTCCTAACACTAACCCCATAGTTCCAGAAGAACTATTAAATTATTATCTAACGGTTCCAAAAGAACTAGTTTTCTTATAAACTGTGTTTTAATATTCTGCTTGCTGCAAATTTAGTTTTTTTATATACTGTATTTTAATATTCTGCTTGCTGTAAATTTCATTTAGTTTATAACATATACTTAGCATGATAATTGTATTTAACATGATTAGACATCTCCACTAAAATAAAATGGCACACCTCATGACTCACAGATATTTTGATTTGGCCCCCATTTTTTTTTCCTAACGATCTTCGATCATTACTTATTGAACCTTATATTTAGGGATGACAATAAACTAAGGACAAGTGAAAACCTGACCGAATCTACTCTATTTGAGACGAGAATGTAGGATACAAAATAAGAATAGATGAGGCGATGGAGATCGAAATAAAAATTCATGGAGAGAGGATGGACTAAGTTCTTTTCCTACTCATGCCCATCCTGCTTCCCATACTTTTAACATTTTTTTTATTTTTTTATACATGCCGTTTTTAGCTTTTTATTGTTGTAGTAATCTTACAAATATTTATGTTTTTTTTATCAAATTATGCATCTACTACATTTAAAGTGTATTATAGTGTTTGGTGTACTAGTGATACAATCATTAAGCTTCGTGTTAATTAATGTCTAACTTATGTTTAATAATTTTTTAATATTGTTTGTTAAATAAGTTTTTAATTTGTTATTTTAAGTTTTAGTTTCTTTTGATAGTACAACAATACTATTTTGATGTATATGTAACATAAAATGTTATTAATATTTTTGATATTTTAGTTTTTTTAAATTTTATTTTGTGTTATTTATTTTCTTTGTATTTCAAAAAAAAAAAAAAAATTTGAGCTTAGGCTTGTATTTGGGTTTGGGTTTGGCTTTGGGCACGGAAACTGAAAATTTTCAGCTCCGCTAATTTGGGTCAATTAGTTTCGTACTCTCCACGTGTACTGAATCGACTCTGATCGTCGGAGAGAGAGAGTTGCGTTGGCGCCGGCCGGCTGGAATGAGGGCACGTTTGTCATTTCAGTGTAACCCTATAAATATAATAGCCGTTGCCGGAGCAGCAAGTGCTTCTCTAGTAATATCGCCAGCCTATATATATTATAAATTCCTTTTCAATTTTGCGTTGAGAGTGTGATTCTGAATCTCAAAAGAATTTCCTCTCGTTTCCATGAATTTGATTTAATTTTTCATTGTCATTTCCATTTCTCAGGTAAAATGATTTCCGTCTAGATTTAAGGATACGTTTCGGAGCTCGAAACCCTAATTCCGTTTTCTTCTCTCTGGATTTTCTCTCTCTAAGTCTCAGTCAGAACTCAGAAGGACCCAGTATCTCAGGTAAACACTTGAACACAGTCTTTGTGTGTGACCACTCCATCGATCAGTTCATCAAGGTCTTTGTAGGCTCAGCTATAGTCATGCATTGTGTTAATTGTTTGGCGAAGCACTATGATAGTTTCTATTAAAATCTCATTGAGCTAGCCAAATTGTTAAAGAGTCTTTTGAATACAGCAAAATTTCTTTTCGCTTTGATGGATATCCTCTCTTGGTATGTGAATTATTGGCATCTAACTGTTTGAGCTATATTGATCTGTTGTTTAATTCCAATTATGCTTGTTCCACCCTGCCTCCTCGAGGCACTTTTCAAGAAGGACGGCATTTTATTTATTTTATGTCTATGACTATACTTCCACACAGCTTAGCCGAGGATATGTATATACAGTTAGTTGTTTCACAGCATGTTTCGGTTAATTAGTGTCACTAAAATATTTCTAGCATGATTTCTCGTAGACCAGATATATAAAATTCGAGCCTAAGCAAGGACCATGTATGATAGAAATTTAGATTAGACATATAATTCAACACGTGACCGAAATTAGTTCAAATTTAGACTAGCTGACTTGATTAGGTTAATTGATACATATGTACGCTTTCAAATTGAATATGCACCAACTAAATTAAGTACAACTCCAAATCTGCAATTACAAAAGGCAGTAGTCGTATAAATTACATACATACTGTCGTATAATGAATATTAAAAATCAAATGCTCAAAACATTTAATTAAAGAAGTCAACCATGAGCCCATGAATCCATATATATACATTGTTTTTCATATGTATATACACACATATTTATATATTGAAGCTATTCATGCATGATAATGATAGTGATGGCCGGTGCTCTTTATTTTTACTTTGTACATACTATTTATGTTTTTTTTAGTTATTTAATTTCTATCAATGCCGCGAAATGTCCAAGGCTTTGACTAGTTTTTTTAAGGAAAAAGACCTGGAACTTGAGGGTCTATTGGGTTTGGAGGACTTCTCCCCAGAGGCCACACCCACCCCTCCCCCCCCCCCCCCCCCCCCCCCCCCCCCCCCCCCCCCCCCCCCCCCCCCTTGTTTTTATAGTTCTTTGGAAATCTATGTTCTCACTTTCTGAAACAAAACCATTGAATGTTCATCTGCTTACTTCATTTCAATCAAAGAAATTTAGCATTATTGCATATGCATCAACAATTCCATATCTGCGAAATAACTTCTCAAAAAATAGAACAAAAAATATAGTATTATTCATAAATTGTAATATTTGTTGGTCATTATATTCATACTTTGGTTACAGCTAATGATATCTACAGGGCAGTGGTTACAGTTCAGTGGCCCTGATTACTTGTCAGCACAGGAAAGGAATCTATGGATATTGACATTCCTGCTGAAAGTAACGGGAGCTCTGCGGGAGTAAAGGAAAATGAGTTTCAGTTTCATCTTTTTCCGGTTTCTTTTTTTGAGTCGGGTGAAGGTTTGCCATATGCTCCCATAGATTGGCCAAATCCTGGTGATAGGTGGGGTTGGAAGGTGGGGAAGAGAGTTGCAGCTTCTGGCTACTTTTTGGATAGATACTTGTATCTTCCCAGGCATCTTCAAGGGCCCAGATGTAAGAGAAGTGGTTTTGCAAGTAAACTTTCAGTTCAACAGTATATGCAGGCAACATTCACTGGTGTTGATGTTGATGCATTCTTTGCCTCATTCAGTTGGAAAATCCCTGCAAAAAAGCTGTCTGGGACAAAAGGTCAGCTTTGATTTGAGGCTGCTCTGATTTTAATCTTTTTGAGAATAACACGCTTGGGTTTACTATGCTGCCAACTTGTGTGGTGTTATGATAAAAGATATATGTTCTTCTTTGTATCTTCCTATTATGAGGGACAGCTATACCTCCTTCAATGGTTTGATGTTGAAATGGTTTAGTCCTGGTAGTATGAGTGGAAATGGATGACTAAGCAACTTCAAATGTAGTTGTAAATGCTGCATTGGCTTCCAGATATTACAGAGTTGACAGAACCCAAGGGTCACTGGGCCCAACATAATATTCACGGCCCATGTGCAACCTTCACCACTCTTAATTATGGAATTGAGTTTGCGAGGTCGCCTCCAATGTCTGAATCATTTCATGGTGTCAGTTTTTGGAGGTGGACTACAATTAATTGACCATCAAAGCTCTGGTTAAAGACTTAAATGTTTCCTTTTTTTCTCTTTTGTTTTTCTTTTCATATTCCTCAATTTGAAGGATGATTTAATATAAACTTCTCAATTTGCATTAAGCAAATAGAGCGCAAATTGCTCTGCGCAATACTACACTGCTTGATCTGTCCACGGAGTTATGAATTTCCTGGAATGTGGAAAGACCAAAAGAGGTATATACTTGTTCACTAGATCTAGTTAAATGGATTGTGTTTTTGTGTATTACATTTTGAACACTTTCAACTTTACGGATGTGCAAGTGATAGGACTTTTGGGCCTCAGGTAGAAACACTGGGGAATATCAAATGCTCAAATATGGGACTTTTTTGGTGAAAGGTGTCACTGTAAACAAAACTGCCAGAAATATTCAGACCTCTTTGTGACTTTCAAAGAGCAACCCTTTTTGAATAATTTTCATGGCTTGCACTAGCATAGCGTCTCCAGTTTACTAAAAAAAATTAAACAGCTCCTTGGATGGTGATTGTTTGAAACGAACACTTTGGTCATTTGAGTCTTTTAAGGATTGAAGATGGGCCTAATCAGCTTTTGGAATGGCTGAATATATGTTGTAGGCATATTTTGTTGATTGGAGATGCATAAGAACTTGTTTGATTGTACCATTACTGAAATTTTAGGTGGAGTTAATTTTTTTTATTTATTTTATGGTCTGGTGAACTATCAGTCTTGTTTTATTTGGCTGTTAGTTTCATAACCTGAACTTCATTCGATGGTTATTGCTATTGACTTCACTTTCAGAAAGAAGTTTGCTTTCGTGGTTGGTTTGCTTAGGTAGCCACTTCACTATAGGGACCAAATGCGAAGACAAGACATGAACATATATTGTTGACATGATTGAAACCATTATTTATTGCTCTACTTGATGAACTTGTGCAGCAAGCACTATGGGTTAGATGAGGAATGCCAATCAGTCTTCTGGTTAGATTTTGATGTTAAGATGTAGGGGGTAGCTGCCTCACTTTAGAGACCAAATGTGAAGACAGGAAGGTGTATTGGTTCCAGATTAAAACCACTGTTATTTTTCTACTTGATGAACTTATGCGGCAAGTACCAGGACTAAGATGAGGAATATCAGTCTTCTGATTAGATTTTGATTTAAGATGTAGGAGGTTGGTTGCAAACCTACCACGCATGATTGTTATCTTTTTAGCTGGTTCAGTGTAGAAGCTTTTTCCAGTTGTCTTTGTTTGTGAATGTGATCACTAGTATGACAAACTGCTTAAATTCCTGTTTTTCATTCCTGATTGTTTCTCTATTTTACTGCTTGTTTCCAAACTATTGACTTATCATTCGGATCACCATAAAAATGCTTGACCTTCAAGGTTGTTTAGATAATCAGTTTTTGCTATAGTAGGCACTTGTAGAAAGTTTTGGAGATGTATTTGTTGTTCTTTAATTTTTGCCTACAACGGAACAGCATTATTTTCCATTTCTGAAAATTTACTTGTTATCTTTAGATTAAATTTTTTTTTTCAATATCCATATAAGGCCGAAGATTCCCATAAGAGGTGTGCAATTTTTGACCCCTCATGAATTGGAATAATAAAGAGAGGGGCGGTATAGTTTATTTGTTCCTTTATTTGAGGCCTTTTGTTAAATTAATGCCTCACTATGTAAGGCCTAAGATTCCCACAAGAAGTGTGCAATTTTTTACCCCTCATGAATTGGAATAATGAAGAGAGGGATGGTATAGTCTATTTGTTCCTTTGTTTGAGGCCTTTTGTTAAAATAATGCCTCACTATGTAAGGCCTAAGATTCCCAGAAGAGGTGTGCAATTTTTGACCCCTAATGAATTGGGTTAATGGAGAGAGGGATGGTATAATTTATTGGTTTGTTTATTTGAGGCCTTTTGTTAAAATAATATCCTCACTATGTGCCTGTCTCGCTTTGATTTTATGATGTTTCTTGAATTATGCTTGTAGGCTGTTAACTTTCAACTAAGTGACATAATTAAAGATCTAGCGCCCCCCCCCCCCCCCCCCCCCCCCCCCCCCCCCCAAAAAACAAAAAAAAAAGGCCTCAACGAAAAATGAAAATGAAGCAATTGGAAAATTTTGCTGAACTTAAGTTTTTTTTTCCTACTACTGTTGGTGATCTGGTCTTCTTCTAGATAATCACTAAGCAACTGCATGTATTTATTTGTGTTAATAGTTTTTTGTTTCTTAATATTTTATTTCATGCAGATCTCCTTGGCTTGTTAATGGGCTTAAATTTTTTTCTGTTGTCGTAAAGTCAAATTTCCAACTTCTTTGCATGCGAGCAAGCAAAAAATAAAGATTATAGAAAAAAGGAATTATTTCTGTCCACTTCCACTCCCTTTTGTTCACCTTAATTTTTCTTTATCCTTGATGTAGCCTTTTTTCAAAATTGGCAATATGTTTTCCTAATGTTCTTATACGTGATATTATTGAGAATGCATTACTCTTCTATTGAGAGGATTTTATTTTTGCACAAAAATCTTCTGTCCTTGGGACGTATTCTTTGAACATATTGGCTGAATCTTGGTGCAGGCAGTGAAGAGGAGCTTACAATTGTCACTGTACCTTCTGAGGAGATGGCAGAACATCCGGGATCTGACTCTCCATTTAGAGCTGTGGGTTGTAAGGCTGGTAACAAGATGTGTAGCAGTTTAGTAGAAGCAATGAATTCCCCCACAGAAGCTATGGCTTGTGATATTTGCTGCAGTGAACCTGGTTTCTGTCGGGATTGTTGTTGTATTCTTTGTTGTAAGACTATTGATTTGGCCTATGGAGGCTACAGTTTCATTAAATGTGAGGCTATGGTAGGTGAGGGCATTATTTGTGGGCATATCGCTCACATAGACTGTGCTCTTCGATCATAGATGGCTGGGACAGTTGGAGGTAGCATTGGTTTGGATGCTGAGTATTATTGCTGGCGCTGTGATACAAGGACATATCTGGTTTCACATGTTACAAAGCTTTTGCAGAACTGTGAATCTATTGATTCTCAGGACGACGCTGAGAAGATTCTAAAGGTTGGGCATTGTGTTTTGCGTGGATCACAGAAGACAAGTGCAAAGAGTTTATTGCAACGTATTGAATTGGCAATCTCAAAGGTATAGCTGATCCACCGGTCTATAATTAGTCTTTTCTTGATAAAGTTATCCTTGTTGTTTGCTTAGGATTTCTAAATCTAGCAGCATGACCAGTCTGACATTTGCATCAGCTTAAGAGTGGGACTTACCCTGCAGCTATTTTGAAAATGGAAGGCATCTCAGCAGTTGCTGCAGGTACTTTTTCTCTCTAACCATGTTCTGAGGAGTTACTGAACTGGTCTTTGGGAGTGGGGGTTGCCGGGTTGGGACACTTTATGAAAGTTATTTGATTCCCTCCTTCACTATTATTTTTTGTCTTTTGGATTTTCTAAAACAGCTTTTTTTTCTAATTTACTTGTTTTGGCATGGCATTTTTGTGTATTTTATAGGATTTAAGGAAATGGCAAACCATATTTTACCTCTTGCTTTGGTTCTTTGAAATGTAGAATTATACTCTTAAAATACCATGGAATGATGGAATCAGTGTTTTCACTTTATGGTGCAAAAATAATTTTTACATTCTTTTTTTTTTTTTTTGGTAGTACTCTTAGCTTTTGTGTATTCAAAACTTGCAATATCCCTTAGTCTGCCTCTCTCCTTCCTTTTGAGTGTAGTAGCTCTGGATGCAGAAAATCACAGTTTCTATTTTGTTTTTCCTTTATTCTTTTGGCACTCAAACACAATATTTCTTTCATGCCCTGGGTTGTTATTAATTTCATTTGATGGTAGGAGGGTTGTCCAATCATGGAAATGATGCACCGGAAGTCAAAAATTACCAGGAACCTCTAGACTTCGGAACTGGCTCACCTCAAATTTTATCTGGAAACTTTGACTTCCAGATTGAATCTCTAAAACTTGAGGATGAGATTGATCAGGTCCTTCAGGCTCTAAGAAAGGCACAGGAGTCTGAATATAACATTGCAGAGGAAAGGCTTTGTGCTCAAAAGAACTGTCTACTAAATCTGTATAAACGGCTCGACAAGGAGATGTCTGAACATACAACCCGGACACCATCAAAGGACCCAGATTCCTTGCCTGAAGCTGTCCTGAACTGGGTTGATCAGATAAAACGGGAGATTACCAAACTGAGGGTCATGGAAGAAGTGGCCAAGGGATTTGGAAAGGTTTTGAAAGATATTTTGAAGGAACATTTTGGTTTAGAGATGGAACATTGACATCAACTTCATGCATTTAACATCTGTATGCATCGGCTGTTTGCTTCAATTTTTGTTGTTGACTTACTTCTTTTTCCTTGAAGCAATCGCATGTAAATTCATGCAAGCAGCCACTGATGGTGGTCCAAGAGTGCCATTTATAGTAAGACCTATAGCAGAATTTGCTCGTGTGCTGGGCTCAGAACTAGTTGTTCATGGGCTGGTAATTCCTACCTGAAGCCACTTCTTGCAAGTCTCTCTGGCCCGCCATTGAGCCAGAAGATCAGGCTACAACAGCATTAATTGTTTAGGGAGGAATTGCTCGAAAACTGATAAAATCGCGTCTCTTTCACTTTTTACCCTTTTTCTCTGTGCATTTTTTTTTATCCCGTGCAAAAAATTTAGATCATTTTTCATCTCTGCTTGGCATGGCCCCTGCATATTAATGGCTTCTTCAGCAATGAATATGCTTTAGCTGAAGCTGAAATGGCTTCTTTTAGAAATGAGTCATTTCGTGGTCAATTTTTATTTCTGAGAACATGAACTGGGTTATGCAAGCTATAAATGCACATCTAATAATACTTGAGGAATCAGCTACATTTTATTTTTTGAGAAAAAATTATTAAATATTTTAAAATGCCACGTCATCTTCACTCTATTATTAAAAAAAAATATTAATAATCTAATCCGGTGATTTACTCCCCTCAGATATTGCCAAAAGTGCCCGTAACTCAGATTAAGCGCCCGATCATCCCACATCATACTCCGCTGTAACACGTGCGAGAGGATGAAACTCCACTCCACCAACTAGAAGTTTTGTTCACACGTGCATATCGTGACGCCCGGAGAAGGGAGGAGTGACGCTGTTTCATTCTTCTCTTTTCTCTATCTTTCCAAATTCCATGTAAACGGTGGTCGTAGACTCGGAGTAGAATCGGACGGTTGAGAGAGAGAGAGAGACCAGCGTTTCGTTCTTCATATTACCCTCTGTCTCGCGTCCAAGAGATTGCCTTTTCGTACTTGCTTCCGTTCTTTGGGCGCATCAATCACCATGAACGGGAAGGCCAACGTTAGCAAAGAGCTCAATGCCAAGCACAGAAAGGTCTCACCTTTTTACTTATAAGAACCTTATTATTTGTTAAAATTTGGATTTCCCCCCCTCCCCATTTTTGCTAATTTGTGTTCGATCTTACATAGATTCGATTTATTGTACCTTATGTTGGTCTTTCATTGATTGATTGGTTGGCTGGTTGCTGCTGATCTTCAAATTACCGATTTGTTCAATGGGATTTTGCTGATCCAACGTCCTGATCAGGGATCTCCTATTTGGTTGATGTTGAATCTTTAGGTTTTCGAAGTTTTAGATCATGTGTAGACTGTTGAACCTTCGAATTAGGGCATGCATTTTTGAACTGAATGAGTTATGGTTATGCTAAGCTTTGTTCGTGTATTCCTGGGGTTGTGCCGAGACTAACCGTCGAATTTGTGCTTGTTGGTGCATTTGACCTGAATGACTTACGGTTATCGTAAGCTATGTTTTTCAATTGTCCTGCCATCTCTTGATTATAATTCCGTGATCAGTTCAGATTTACAAGCCTAAAACATATAATTCAATATGATTTGGTTTAGTGATTTTTGTTTTGGTAAGGACGATCATGCCTTGAACTAAATGATTTATGGTCTCAATATTGGATGCCGAGTCCATCAATCTTCTGGTGCCTTGAATATTACTACATTTGTTGGTTGCTACATATTGCTGGTTACGATAATTTTTGTAGTTTCTTCCTCTTTTTCTGTTCTCGTGCCATATTTAAAAAAATATTATAATGGGGGCCTTGGGCCTTCTGATTGAGTCCCCCCCACCCCAAAGAAAAAAAGAAAAAACCCTCCTCTAAGAAATATAATTTATTTTGTTGCCTTTCTTCCTCCATTAGTCCGTCTCCTTCCACACACACACACACACACATATATATATATTGATGAAATATATTCTGTTTTTTCGAATTTACAGATACTGGAAGGGCTTCTTAAATTGCCAGAGAATAGGGAGTGTGCTGACTGCAAAAGCAAGTATGTTATGTGGAAACTGTCAAAATTGATGACATTGGTATTAAAATTATGAAGAAGCAAATAACATGGAGAAAACCAGATTAAAAAAACAATGGATCTCACTACATTATACCTTAAAGTACCTGTTATTAGTTAAAAATAATTTTTATCTATTTTGAGATGTAAATAGTGACTACTCTTTCATGCAGGGGTCCTCGATGGGCTAGTGTGAATCTGGGCATCTTTATATGCATGCAATGTTCTGGAATCCACAGAAGTCTTGGAGTGCACATATCAAAGGTGAGAGTTTGTGCATTGGTTGTGTGCTTTTATCTAAGACTAGATTATATTCAATAATATTGAGAAGTTTGCGTGCTTTTATTTTCGTCTCCCAATGATATGTTGCTTTTTTATAATGCTTAGTTCTCATAATCACTAAAGCTCAATATGCCGAATCTGAAAAATTTATGAGCTCTTCAATTATGCTATCACAGTTTGCTTTGGGGTTAATAATGTATCCTTGCTGGGTTTACCCTAACATTCTTTTTACTCCTGCTATTGAGTCCCCCCTCCTCTCTCAAAAAAAAAAAAAAAGAAGAAAGGAAAATAAGGCAACCACAATGGATTGGAAAAGAACTTCTAATTTTACTAGTTGTGTAGAGAAATTATAGTTTGTTTTGCCCAGAAATTGCAGTGAATAGCTAATAGAAAAGAATCTTGAAAATGAATCACTTATCACCTACAATAGTAAAGATCATTTCCCCCCTATACTAGATCTCTTCTCCTCCTCCCCCCATCTTCCTATGAGAAGAACTAGCCAATTTGCATATTGTAAAAAAATTATATAGTAGAAAACTGCATCATTCCACAGAACGTAGTAAGGAAATATAATTTAGGAGACATATTTTACTCTTAAAATTTGGTCATCTATAGGCCTTCTAGGGTGAATATTAGAAAGTATGTAGCTTTATAAAGTCTATGCAGTAGGAATCCCAACTTCTTCTGTGAATTATTGCTGCCCATTTGGCATTCAAATCTCTCTCCTTGACACATATGAATAATGTGCATCAAGAGTATTCTTCTTGTACCATTTTTTGCTCCTCTCTCTCTCTCTCTCTCTCGCTCTCTCCATGCATGTGCAGGTGTTTTTGTGTGTGCGCATGCATGTGCTTGGTTGCTTGCTTTACCGGTACATTCCCTCTTAATGCTTTCACCCTACAATTACACACTACATTATATTTCTTATGCATCTATAAGTACAAGCTGTGTCACTTGCATAAATTTACGATGCCCTGCATATTGGGGTCCGATAAAAGATTAGGTTAGTGTACAGTTATTTTAGCATTTCCATTACAGTATATGATTTTTTTAGTTTATCTTCATGAATTCTTTTACACCATTGCTTGTGAAATTTAACTATCATGACGAGGTAAGCATGCCATTGGAGTTGTTTCCCAATTTTGTGTTGGTGAACGTCCATGAGTTATGTGCTTGAGTTACCTTAGGCTGTAATGCTGTTAGCATGCCAGCAATGTAGCTATAAATCTGGCTGTGATGTCGACACCCTTTTATTTGCCCTCTTGTTTGGGAGTAAATTTCCTAAACCACAGCCATTGAGATAAATAGCTGCTAATGCTAGACCTGTGAAATTATTCCTTGTGAGCCGTTCACTATCAAATAACTGGTTAATTATTATTTGCATATTTGTCAATGGGTTCTTTCTGGATCGTTCTGCAGGTGAGGTCTGCTACTCTGGACACATGGCTTCCCGAACAGGTTGCATTTATTCATTGTAAGCTTGTCTCTAACTACATGAGTTTAATTTTTTGGTTGATGTTGATCCAAGATTTTTTTTTTTTTTGTTTAAAAAAAGGGACTGAATATGACTATGGTTTCTTTTCCTATGCAGCAATGGGAAACGAGAAGGCAAATAGTTATTGGGAAGCAGAGCTACCCCCTAATTATGACAGAGTTGGAATTGAGAATTTCATTCATGCGAAGTATGTACTTTCTTACCTTTATTATCCCATTCTCCTTGGTAAAATAAAGTGCATTGTTGCTATCTGATTCTACAACTGCTCAGCCTTAAGTGGACATCTCCTGTATATTCTAATAAAGGTATGAAGAGAAGAGATGGATTCCTAAAGACGGTAAGCCAAAGTCACCTTCTAGAGCATTAGAAGAGAAGGCTTCTGTGCAGTGGCAGAGATCTGGGGATAGGAGTGGGCATGGATATGCTAGCAATTCTGAAAATTCATCTGAGGAAAGGAAGAACTTTCAAGCACCTAGTACGAGGGACAGTGTTTCTGCTACAAGAATTAGCATACCTGTACCCCCTAAAGGACCTGAACCAGTATGTTGAGTTCTTTCACTATCTGATTTCCTCCATACTTTTGTCGTTTTCACCTTCTCTCTACATGCTTGTTTGTCTTCCTCATCTGTTGCATTGCATGTTAGTTGTAATTAATAATCCTGTCTCTATACCTGTGCCACCTAAAGCTTTGAAATTGTGAGCCTCACGTATTTGGCTTACAAACAGGTCACTCCAATACCAAAGTCTGAACAGATCAGTCAGAAATCAGAACCAGCAGTGCCATATGCTGCTGAATCAGCAAAGCAGGTGGCAGACTCTATTCCAACTATCTCTCCCCCTAAAGTTGATTATGCTACTGACCTTTTCAACATGCTTTCGGTTGATGGTCCTAGTGAAAATGGATCAGAGGCAGCCTCTGCTGATGATAATGCATGGGCAGGTTTCCAGTGTATGTCTGAGTTTCCCTCATTTTGAATAATGAGATCATTTAAGTAACATATCTACCCTTGTGGACCTTTCCTGCTGCTTCTTCTTCTTCTGTCCTTTTTTTCCCCCTCGGCAGGAGGGAGAGGTGGTTTGGAGGGGTGAGCTGTTGAGAAGGAGTAGCAGTGATAATTGTTAAATTTATCATTGATGATGTTGACTCTTGACAACCTGCAGCTGCTGCAGAAGGATCAACAGCTGATAAAATTGGCACTACAAAACCAGATGATAGCAAGATCCAGTCTAATTCTGGTATTGAAGATCTATTTAAAGACTCCCCTTCACTAGCACCTTCTACGGTATCGGAGAAACCTCAAAAAGATATTAAAAATGATATTATGAGCCTTTTTGATAAGGTAAGCAAGACGGCATTATCTGCAGGATTTTATAGCACTACTTATATAAACTTTGATTGACTGATTCTTCTATTGTTTATTTGCTTAATTGTTGGAAGAATATTGTTCAGTTTGTATGTTTAATGATCGAGTTGAATTTTTAGTCTAATAAACAATGATAGACCAACCACTTTACTTTTGGTTTATATTATTACTGGTGCTATTCCTAAAATGAAAGTAAATGTATCTGATTTTATAGCTCATTGGTTTGCAGTCCAATATGGTGTCACCATTTACTATTCATCAACAGCAACTTACTATGCTGGCACAGCAGCAGTCCCTTCTTATGGCTGCTGCGGCTAAATCAGCTGGTGCGGTGCCGAAATTTGCTGGCAATGCACAACAAGCAGGGTCCAATGGTACAAACTTACCCAATCAAAACTGGCCAAATGTCGGCTACCAGTTTCCTGGAATGATGATACCAGCTGCTGGAAATAATGAGCTGCAGAAATACTTGCAGCAGGTAGAATACTTTAATTGGCAGTGCTCTTGTATTGAATCAATTCTGAACACTCATTTTTCTATTTTTGCCTCTGAGCCAGATGGGAAACGTGGGAGCACCACATCCGGTTGGGAGCTCTGTTCCATTTCCAACGTCGAGGTACTTTACATCAGTGTCTTGTAGGCCATTTTTTGATGACTTCATTAGCCAAATGTATGATTGGGTGCTTAAAGACTGACACATTAAACTAGTGAATCACTAAATTCGCCATTTGACAACAATATAACCATCAACTTTTTGTATTGAAAGTAGAAGGATGAGCCAAGTTTCTGTAATTTCCCTACAACTTTTATATTCACAATTATTATAGATGTGCATACTAAGAACCATATTGAGAAAGAAAGATTACCATATCCGGTGCATTCGCATGGAATTTTCACATTTATCCTTTCCCTTCCTCTATTGCAGCATTTATACCATGGGGCAAAATGCTTCTACTAATAGTGTGGCACCTGCTGGAACAAGTAGGACACAATCAGCATCCTCAATCTCATCTGCAGCTCCTACACAGTCAGGAAAAGAATTTGATTTCTCTTCATTAACACAAGGGATGTTCTCAAAATCCTGAGATGCTGCTGGGGAAGTGATTCTGGCTTTAGTCATAGGACACTGAAGGAATATACTTACAGGAAAGCTAGCATTTTGGAGGTTCTTCCTATCTGTAAACTATTTGTAGAGGAGGCAGTTTTCATTTTTTCTTTTCTTTTCATCTTTTCTTCATTCTCCTTTCAATCTGGGTGGTGGCTTCATTTGTACTAGTTAGGTGGGCGGGGAGTAATAACTCGGGTTTAGATTGATTCATAATCATTTTTCTTCTCTTCTGTTTTTGTTGAATTATGGTCATAGAGAAAATGGGAATTTATATTGAGATGAGATAATCTGCTTTATTGAAAGGGAGAATTTGAATTGTTGGGTGCATGTGTTTGGTTGTCACCTCGCAAACCCGTGTTTGGTGCTTGGATGGACATGGATGTTTAGTTCAATAACCTCCTAGTCTCCTTTAGGACATTGCATCAGGGATAGGATGCCATTGCGATTTGGAAATGCAGTGATAGAAATTAAAATCAAGATACATGAGATGAAAATTCTGTGCTTCAATGGTCTGAAAAAGGCTATTATGTATAACTTTTTTAAAAAATATATAAAAGGATGGGCTACAATTGGGATTTTGGTTTCTTCTCTTCTTTGCTTGATTTTTTCTTTTTTTGGTTTCTTATAATCTCTCTTTGACCCAAATTTATAGTAACTGGGACCATCTATTATCTCTTTTATAATGAAATAAAATTCAAAACTTGATTCAAGTTTGGGGTTTTTTCATTCTGATTTTAAGAGTTATACGTCGAATGTGTTCATATTACGCTAGGGGTTATATTTTTCATAAGGAAAATGCTATTCTGAAAAATTCTGTCGGAATGATGTAATTAAATGGGTGTTTAAAATGATGTGTCTTTTGGCTGCATTTGACATCAACTTTTTCGCTCGCTTTTTTAAAGCTTATAAGCAAAAAAGTTAAAAAAATTTTACTTTTTTGATTTTTTTGTTTATTTTTATCTAAGCTAAAATCAGAAAAATAAAAAAATTAGAAAAACTTTACTTTTTTACTAGCAAGCTTAAAAAAAGTTTGGCTTTTTAAGCCTTACCAAACATGCACTTTGTTTTAAAGTGAAAGATTTTTACTTAGTCATATCACTTTGTCTGAATTTTTAGTTGTATAGCATTATCTTTTTCATGTTATTTTTTTAAAAAAAATTTATCAAAATTATTTAAAAATAATATTTTTATAATTAAGAATTATTCTATGAACAAGATGAATTTGTGTCATTAAATGCTATGGAAAACCCCAAAACTGAAAAAAAGAAAACAAAAGGACGAACCGATGCACCACGTATTGGTATGATGTTTGGGGATTGGCCGGTGGAGACTTCTGCAAACCTCTGGTTGAGATGCGACGGCTTCCTGCAAAATGAAATGAAGGGAGAAAATTCATCCCTTGCAAAGAAAATTCAGAAAAGAAAAGAAAACATTATTGGCCACTAGTTCCGACTTTTGGAGAAATGAAGTACGTAGTAGTGTGGACAAACTGTGTTTGAAGAAAGAAAAATCAAATTGGAAGCTACAAAGGAAAAGAAGGTTACGAGTCAATAAATATATATATATATATATATCTATACACTTTCTAAGGATTAGTGACACTAAGCAGTTTCCATTAAACCCTCATTTCTTTTTACATCAGCAAAAAGGTTTGCCCTGTCATATTTGAGATCAATTGTTCTTCACAATCGACTATTCCTTGGCTTAAATGGACACATGGTGATTGTTATTTTCAAAATCACAATCAACTGTTTGAATGTCTCTAACTTCAGTTTTGTTTATCATTCATGCTTTCTTTTCATTTGCGTGTGCGATCAATTTTCTATTTCACCGCAAGTGTGATATATATCTGACAGAGTCAATTTTAGCATCAGAATGGAACAGTAGACGACGTTGATGGGCTACCAGAGACTGATCTAAAATAAACACTGACCATTTGATTCATACACTTGATTATCACGCAAGGTGAAGTAAATTAGACCACGTATATATATATATATATATGCTCGTAAACATGTTTCATTTCTGCAAATGGATCACCGTCTAACTTTGACTAAACGAGTTGTGACAAGCTCCGCTAGTCTTTCTGGTAGCTGAATCTTCATTGACTATGGAATATACAAATCATTGCGTAGAGAAACTGCTTGTGTTCATGGCAGGAGCTTATTTGCTCCATTAGGGTTGGTTATTACTTGTAAGTATACTTAAGGTTAACAAAAACTGTCAAATGGTTGCCGAACAAATGGCTCACCAGGGGCTTGCTATGTTTGAAGCTCAAAATTAATACATAAATGCAACTTGAGAAGCTCAGTGGATCAGTGTATATAGAGTTGGTGTGAGACAACGACAGATGAAAAAATAAACTTCACAATGATTTTATGTTTCTACAGGATAGGGACATGGCAGCTAGAGTATCCTGGTAGATGCAAATTAATGTTTCTGCAACTAAAATCAACATCAACAATGTACCAAACATCTTTAGCTTGAAAAAGCTAACTTACGTATAAGGTTGTAAATGTGACAAGCCAAGGCAAGTATTGGTCGTTCAAAGCTTAATTAGCTTAAAAATTTAGCGTGCTTCGTTTAAATTTGACTTGTTTATTTTTCGAGTTAATTTTAGACAAAGTTTAATAAAGCATAGTTGGGAACATTAGGATTTTTATACGGTTGGCTTTGAATGCGTATAAATATATAATGCATATAAATTTATCGAATCAAATTCGAATTGAACTCATAAAATTAATGAATTTAAAAATACGTGCAAAGTTGACTTGTTTACATGACAACCAGTCTCAAACAAATTTTAAAGAGTTCCAATAAGAGTTGAGCTTAAAAAATTTGGTAGTTTTATGATCACCTTATTTACATCGTCTAAGCTTTGATAATAGCTCACGTAGAAGTGTTGTTTGCCTTAAAAGTGCATGCTAAATGCACCAAATCTACTTCATGTTGTGGCATAAACAACCGATGTGCTCCACGAAACGAAAAGCAAATCGAGAAAGGCACATAATTGCCGATTTTTGTGGGATTAAAACCTTTGGAATGTTTTCCTTCAATTACTAATTAATGATTTCACATGCTACTTTTTACTCACAAAGCGTGGTCGGTTCGGCCTGCACGTACTAGGCTGTCTGTCACGTGCAGAACCATGAAACCCACGGAAGCCATTGGACCAAGGCAGCTGCCAGGATCCTGAAAAAGCGCCCCTATCGGTGAATCAATTACTTAGATGGCCGTTGAAAATGCTGTGATTTAAAAAAACACACCATTGGTCTGACAACACGGACTGCAATATTTTGATTATAAAATGTGCTTAGAACAAGAAAAAGTTTAAGATTCTCCGAATAGATTATCCTAGTAAAAGATTAATTTCATGAAACATCTAGACATTTACTAAGACTTCCCACTCATTTGTAATAGCTATGGGAAAGTTAGAGAATGCAATTCTAATCAGCATCGGATGCGGCGAGTTTTCTCTGGGACCATGGTGCCTCTTTTGATTAATTTAGATATCAGGCTCTTAATCCAACAATTAAAGGGCAGCCTAAACTACCTTACTTGCCGACTTTGACAATTGATCGTAAGAAAAACTTACTTAGATCACGTTAACTTATGATTTAGATCGTAGTAACATGCATGCAGTTGAAAAGTAGCCGCTAAAACTTTATTAATAGCTTTCTTTTGAAGAATTCATCGTATTGTGAACCAGAAAAAAAAATTATTTGATTTGTAGGGTTCTCAAAATTGTTTTTCCAAAATAAAAATAATGTAAAATTCAAATCATTTTCATATCAAAGTAATTTTTAAAAATTCATTAAATAATTTAAAACTATATGATTGATATAGTTTTTGTTTTTTCTATTTTCGAAAACGAAAACAAAGGGGTTAGGGTCCTATTTTCTTGATTGTGTGCTTAATGCATATATTTCCCGGAAACTATATAGTTATATAGTTTAATTTTGAGAATCATTATACAAACATACGGATATATAATAAGCTTCACCCAAATGCAGCCCTAAATACGGACTGCCACGTCGCCATACGGTTAGAATATATTACGCCACGTGTCATCAATCGAACCACCCTTTGCTGATGTGGAGATTATGGGTCCCACAATTGGTTTCTCTGTGGGTCAAGCCTTGGACAAAGCGACCGTCCCCGTACTGGACACAAGCACGCAAAGCCCACACCTTTACAATAAATACCTTTCCACTGAGATTCGTCGGCTCAAATTCCCCACCTTATCTCAAGATCACCACCACCACCATCACCACTTCCCCTGCATATATAAACACTATACCATCATTTCTCTACCCTGCTCAACGTCTCTCACACTTTACACCCGTATTCCGTACCGGAAAGTCGCCGGAAAAAGTTGTTATTCCTAGAACACCGTTTTAATATGGCAATTCCGTCTCAAAGCTCGCGTAACTTGATGTTATCGCTCAAGGTTGTGTTGATATCGGCAGGTGTTCTGTGCGCGGCTATCATGCTAAAGATCTCTGTTCCGGTTGTCATGGAGTTTACGTTATCTGAAACACCTTCGATTTGGAGCTTTGTGGCATCGTGGCTCAGGCCTCCGTATATTTACGTCGTCATCAACTGTATCATCATCATCATTGTCGCGTCTTCCAAGCTTCAGCAGAAAATGTTTGACGAGTCGCCGCCGGAGACGGTGGTTCAGCCGGCGCCGATCAAGGTTTCGGCTGATTATGCGGTTGGGTACGACAGCGTTGTCCTGAAGAATGCTTCGGTGGAGGTTCGGCCGGAGTTTGCGTATGGTTACGATGCGAATGTCGCGAAAGGTTCGGACTTTGATGTGTACAAGCAAGTAGACGCTGGGAACTCAAAGATGGAGACTAAGAGGACGACGTTAGCTGTATATGCTGCGGAGGAGATGAGCGGCGGCGAGGATGAGCTGGCGATGTCGAGGTCCTTGTGGACTCCGCAGCTGAATTCGACGGAGTATTCGTTTTCTCCCTATGAGAAACCGACGGTTTCCGTGAGGATTGGTCACCGGAAAGTTGTGAAATCCAGTCCTGAAGGTACACCCCTCTCTCTCTCTCTCTCTCTCTCTCTCTCTCTCTCAACCGAAGAGTGTTACAGTAACTGTTGCCCTAACGTTTTCAACAAGAAAGTTAGGATTTTTATATTTGCAATCTATCGAGAAGTTAGCACATTACGGCAACTAACCGGAGAAAAATCGCCGGAGAGGTTCCTTTTGTTTATCCCATTTTCCAAAATTTTTTTTTTTTTTTTTTTTGGTCGTAATAGCTTAATAAAGCTCAGATTTGCTAATTCAAAGAAAACGAGATTGGCGCTCGAAAGTATATCCGTGAAAATCGGTGAAGAAGACGACAGCTGAATTTCCTACGAAGTTCTATCCCAATCCGCAGCACAGAGCCCGGAATGATAACCGCCAAAACGGTGATCTTTGTGGTTCTTACCAGTTGTCATGTCCACGTGATGTCGGTGGTGAAGCCTCAAAAGCTGAACCGTCTCTCTCTACCTTAAGAAGACAATTGTAAAGAGACATTGGGAGGACATTGAATTAGGACTTTTTGAACTGTTTTCTGGGCAAAATAGTAATTCTGGCTTGTCTTTTGTGTTCCAGGTGGGAGGACATTGGGAGTGTCGAAGCCGAAGCGGCACGAGACACTGGAGAGCACGTGGAGGACGATAACGGAAGGCCGTCCAGTGCCGCTAACGAGGCACCTGAGGAAGTCCGACACGTGGGAGACGCATGGTCGTGTGGGCCACCTACAAGAGAATGACCAGAGGATGATCAAATCGGATACCTTCAACGACCGCACCACCACCACCACGTCCTCCCTGAAACCGTCGCCGGGATTTGGGAAGCTGAGGAGGGAACCGTCGGGGAAGCTGAGGAAGGAAGCGTCGCCGAGTCAGGACGAGTTGAACAGGCGGGTGGAGGCTTTCATAAAGAAGTTCAACGAGGACATGAGGTTGCAGAGACAGGAGTCTCTGAATCAGTACATGGAGATGATCAATCGTGGGGCTCATTAGAGATTTTGGATATATATATATATACATATATAATTTCATAGCTCGAAAGATTAACATGTATTAATTCTGTTCCGCAGTTCCCGCATCAAGTCATGCAGGTGCAGAGTACAGATTTCTAACTTTTGGATGGGGAATCAAAAGTTTGTCTAGTTTTCCTTGAAAAGAAGTAGGAAGTACTCTATAAATTTTATCCAAATCGCATTTCTCATGTTTGAATTCGTCTTTGTGCAATGAGTTTGCCTCCCTCCTTGCAAATCATCTTATAACCTTTATTGATGAAAATCCAGGTAACAATATCATTCTTTCTGGGACAAGTAATCTTTACGAGGAAAGCAATGTAGCCAAGATATGATGCAACATAAACCCCAGGAAGTTTTTAGAGAGGTAGATATACATTAGTGGGCCATTACCAGACAGCTAGAGAATTTAGTATAGGTGGTGCCTCAACAAAGTATTAGAAATTAAGGTTAAGGTGAGGCCTTAAATTCAAGTCTCTTGGTCTTGCGTTTATTTTTCAATTTCATTCTCTTTTTATTTTTGTGTTTTGCATCTCTGCCTGAAAGAAAGGATTGCATGTAAAGAAGGTCATTGAATAGCTTAGTATATATTGTTAGATATTTACTTAACAACTTAAATTTTTAGATTTAATATTTACATCGTTGAGCTCTTACCTAATATCTTAAGTTTTTGAATTTAGTGGTAATCTAACAAGAGGCAATGGGGTTTATTGTTCATGTATGTCATTAAAACCTAATGATGGGAATTGATCTGGCAAAGATTGATCAGGATTCCCATTAATGGGCTGATCGGCGCTTGTATCGAGGACATGGCACCCAAGGTATATGTCAAGCAAGAAGATAATGGAGATCAACCCTGAAAGTTCCAATTGACTTGAGCATGACCGAGCAGACTATAACCGACATGACTATGCCAAGTACGATCAAGTACAACCATGCCAAGCATGGTCGAGCACGCCCAAGAAAACATGGCTGAGCACGCTCAAGGGACCATGACAGGGCAAGGCCGAGCAAAACATGACCAAGCAAGGCCAAGCTGAGCACGACCAAGCATGACCATGCCGAGCACGACCGAACAGACCTTGTGGGACGGTACAGATCATTCCCCCCCACCTGCCACGCTAGTGGAGGCCATCACTGACAACCCAATTATGATTACGTACTTCCAACTCTAGGATCTTGCATGTAGCATGAAGTAGTCACCTTATCCGCTGACACACGCCTAAGGGAGCACCATGTGTGGGGTTGAACAACCACTCCCTCCACTATCTTGCCACCAGTCTGGCCCTCCAATGTCACACTGTCACGTAGAGAGACAACCATCTCCCACTATCTCCATATATACAACGCCCTCCTGAGGCTACTAGGAGGTCTACGCATATAAAAGGGAAACTCATCTTCTTCAATAAGGTACGCAAACATAAACCCTAACCAAAACTCTATTAAAATATTTCTAGAAGCTTAACTTTAGTATCGGAGTGTCCTTGATAGTCACCACACCGGTGTCCCTCATTCCTTTCTTCCTCTCAAGTCACCGAAAAAGTTCGCCGTCGGCCTAAAACCGACCTTACAAGTTTACTGCATCATCACCTACTAAACTTTATGAAGAATTATGAATTCTATTTGGTAAAAATAAACTTAGGTATCTGTCCTTGAATTGGTCGATATGATCAATCAGTAAATCCCTTGGCATGGCGGGTCACGCGAAAGATGTAAAGTCCTAAATCCTGAAGTTTGGCACCGTGTAAACTTCTTGTGGCTTAGAAACTTGGAAGAGAGTGGTTTCTGGGGAAGCTCCCAGAGATGGAGAATCACGTGGCTCGAGTTCTGTGAGCCATCTGTTTCATTCAGATATGGCTATCTTTGACTTCTGTCACTCTGTGACCCTTCTCTCTCTAATGAATATTTTAAGCTTTAACTAGTTCTCTGGCAAATATTCCAGCAACTGAAACTAGTTTGTAGCGCCCATCCGTGTCTTGCCAAAGCTAAACGTAAAACTGTTACATAGTTCCATTCCTCATAAATCACCACATTATTAGTGATGGGGTTGAGTTCTATTTTGTCGTTTCTATTCAATGATGTCATGGCCTGATCAAACTGGGAGTAATGCCCTCCGATCTTATCTTCTCCACCGTCTCCTCCATCTCCATTTATGAGAATAAGACTAAAGTGCAATAAAACTGTTTCAAGATCCATAACTCTAGCATGCCTAAGACAAATGATTGAACTTTTCTATCAACCTCGCGTTCAAATGTTTACACAGTAAATAAATAACGAACTTTTCAAGTCTTTACATGTTATCTCTATGCAGCAATGTAATATCTCAAACATCAATACTAAGATCTCGTGCATATCTATCGTGCCTTCCCTTTTCGTTTTGGTTTTATTGGGCATTTCCTCAATGTCAAGTTACTGAAGCAATGAGAAGCAGATTAGAATAAGTAATAATTGTGGACGGGAGTGTTTTCCCTCTCACATTATGGTTCTTCTAGCATCATCAATGTACATTATCTACATAGCCATTGTCAATGGGAAAAGCCTGTCCAATAGAGTATAAACACCCCCGCCTAAGAGGAGAGCACCGCTGCAAAACATCAAATTCATACATGTATCAGGGATGACTAAACTCAAAACGAATAGAAGTGTGACAAAATGGCAGGTGACAGGTGTGTGAATTGCCTTAAATGCAATCGCTCTAGGGTTCTCATGAGGATATGTAAGCATGATTCATACAGAATTGTCAACATGATTGAGTTTACCAAAATAATCAACATCTGACTGCTATTGAAGATGAACTATGAAGGGTTGTTGCAAAAATGGAAATCTTGAACTCAAGTTAACCCGGTGGTACAAAATCTGAGGAACATACCTCATTGGGTTGATCCATGCTGAGAACTTGCGGAATGAAAGCAGGCTCTGCAGACGTGTATTAGAAATTGCTAATTAAAACACAAATGAGCGTAAAAATTATACAAACAAAAAGAGAGCATGGAAGAAGAAAACAAAGTGGCAAGCGGTAAAGCATCTCTGATGGCAAGGATTTGGGCCTCTGCGTACAGATGGGCGGAAGATCTAGGTCAAGCCCAGAGTGCCATTAGCAGACTCTACCATACCATTTGCCTATATACACTGAGGCATTGGAACAACTATAATCTGGGTCAAGCCCCAGGATGCACCATCACACACTATATATACCTCGGAGAGATGGTGAAGAGAACGAGAACAATAAGTTATGCACATGAAGAGTTCACATCCAAGATTTTACTGAGTGACAAAAGCGTATACCTGCAATGCTCCTGCAAAAGAAGCAGCAAGAAGTAGAGGAGCAACATAGCCAGTTGTGTACGTCAACAGTAAGCTGCCCCCTATTACTGGATCCTGTTAAGACTTTCACATTAGTTATTTACTTAATGACTACATTTTTATGTCAACATAGGAATTCAGGATTCAATCCAATAATCAGGCAGTAAGAATTACGTAAAATATCGCCAAAAAATACAAATCCCAGTCTTTCGCTTCTGTTAAGTTTTTATGCTATATTTGATGCACTGCATGTTGTTTCAAGTTTCAATCAGTTTTCCAAGTAACAACTCTTTGTCACACATGAGTGAGAATAGGGTTTTGATAGCCAGGAGAGTGAAACTAGCATATGCAAATGCCAACCATCCAGACCTCCAAAATGAATAGTGCCATGCATGTCACATCCAAACGTTAAGAGACAGAAAGAAAGTGCTAATCCGTCATTATATGCCCGGAATGATCAGTATAAAGCAGTCTTGAAAAAGTACCAACTCAGTTGGAAATTGATATCATTAAAAATCTCTAAGTACCTTGGATGCAGCTACATATCCAAGCAGGGTTGCCAGCACAGGAGTGCTGCAAGGTGAAGCAGCTAATGCGAATGTAAGCCCAGCCAAATATGCTTGCACACCTGACATGTCAATTTTTGTAGAAGTTAATTGTACTTCCGATCTTGTAAGCGCATCCAGAGAGCCAGCTTGATCCAAGTGATCAATACTTGAGAAGCTGAGGGTAAAATTAGAAAGTTCCTTACTTGAAGGAAAATTGGCAGCAACAGCACGAGGATCAAAGTTGTTGAAAAATGAAGGAAGCTGTAACTCAATTATCTACAACATTAGCCAGAAAGACATGAAAAAAAATGAGGGATTAGATTAGAAAGGGATAAATAGAAAAAAATCTGTCTATTGGTGAAGTGATTCTGTTTAGAACCTTTAGACATACTTAAACATGCCATCATAATAGCTACCAATCAAGTCAAATAGAGAATATGGCTAAAGTTTTATGTAAAATGTAAATTGAAGCATGGACATACAAATCAAAATTCAAACCAAAGCCTATGCTTTTGGAAGAGCCACCTTCTGAGAACCAATCAAGTAACGTGGAAAGGTCTACCCATGTACCAAAAAAAAAAGAGAAAGGTCTAGGTTAGCTACCTCAGAAAGAAAGTGGCATGCAAAATACTGAGAGAAAAGGGTAGATTACTCAAGTAGCTCCTACAATTTCTAGATTGGTAACTTGAGTTAAAGCAAAAACTCAGTCACCATCTTTACAGCAATATTTATGCCTTTGTCGTTCATGTAGGCTAATTACCTATCCCTGCTAACATAACAAATGTAGAAAAAATCTAAAAAACTCAAAACTTCCTAAAATCTCACTGCATTGGTTATATTGGCAATAATTCCCAAGTGAACACAATAAAGAGAAGAATACCCCATGGAGAATGATTCCTACCAAACATTAGCTTTTACTAACGATCATTAGAACCCTTTAAACCTAAACCAGAACTTGAGCTCCAAACCAACAAAGAAACAAGCAAAACTCACACATAGGCAACTCCAGTGGCACTGACAAATAAAAGCTGAAAAGATCATACTGGGTGCATTCCAAAAACAAACAAAAGCAATAAACCCGACCTATCGCTAGCACCATACACTTTCCTTTTTCATGTTCAGAGAATTCATAGGTAATTTGGTACAAAACAATCACAATATGAGTAATGTATAGAAAAAAAAACTCTTCATTAGATTGGACATGAAATCTAAGCAAAGAATAACAAATGCTTTGCAAAAGAACTCCAAATATATATACATATTATTGAAAATGAGTACAACATGAAAAAAATACACTAGATCATCAAGAAATCATAGCATTAATATAACTAATCACCTCTAGGAGGTTTAGACCCATAATTACAGCCAAACCAGAAGCAGCCAACGGTAGCCCCTGCCCTATCTGTCCGTAAGCCTTTCCAGCAAATGAGGCTGCTATACCAAGGATTGCCAGTGTAGTTGCCAACCCCAACGCAAATGCGATTGAGTCCCCAAAGATCTGAACAAGGAAAAACATACAGCTTAAATATGAGAAAAGAGCATATTACTCTTGTCACATACATGGTTCACAGGTATCAGTGGAACATGTAAAATTTAGTATTATAAGCAAGAGGAGAGGTGGAAAAAATCCCTAATGCAAGGAGGTTAGAGAACTTAACTAAATGGTTTTAATTTAAGATATGCAAATGAAAGAAATAGAATCAAAACCAATGCCAAGTACACCAAGTTCTCAGACACTTCAGCGCTAAGGCAGTGGAGTGCGGACTGTTCAAACTTCCTTCTCCAGAATTTACAAGTTCAAAACATATATTCTGTACACGAGCTTGGCTCATCATCACATTACTAAGTTAATGTCAACTTTTGTAATGATCCAATGATCCTTGACCACATAACATGAAAAAACACAACATTGCAAGAGAAACACAATAACTAAAAGAACCTGTTTGACAAGTTATTTCAAGTTATTTACCTCTGTCCTGCTTTTCCCTGAGCCAAATGCTCCTGGATAATTTCAGCAAGTCCAAGAATCAGAATCAGAATGGCAAGAAAAATGTAATGGTAACAACCCAATATCAACATTATTTTGCCATAAAACTTAATGCCAGTGATTGTTACCAATATAACCAAGGGTCAGTGGTAAAACACTCAGTGTACAAGGAGAAAGGCTAGTTACAAGCCCCGCGCCAAATATAACTGCCAAGCTGTAAAGAGGAGTATGCATGCACAACAGGCAAAACAATTAATATCAAATCGCAAAATTTAAAATCCAAACATATAAATACTATGCAGAACATGAACCTGGTAAAACTGAGAGCAGATAGCTGGTCCTGAACAGCTTCATTAGCCTGTTGTCCGGTTGAATATAGGAAGCCTCCAAACCAGTCTCCAACGCTTCCATCTGCCAAAGTATAAAGAGAAGCAGCTCCTTCCTGACTTGAAGGAAAAGAATTGTATTTCCTGAGATTATATGAATAAAGCAAAACTTGCATGTAGGATTCAGAGAAAAATAGGCAATGATCTGCTAAATATTTGTGTCTGAGCATGACTGAAATTTGAAAACACCAAACTCAAAGTCTCAGTTTAAACAGGGAATGGATTCAAATTGCTAAGGAGGCACTTGGACACCACAATTAAATGAACTGATTTTGTTTTTTCCCTTTTGATTTTGCCTAAGAAGCACGATATTTAAAGCCCAAGCTATGATTGCTTGAATTATAACTTTCTTTCACCTCCTTTCCAGTTGATTTATCTATGGGCTTTCATCTTTCTATCATTTTCTGATTTGTATTCAGTTCTCATCTTTTCTAAAATTTCAGCAGAACACTTTTGCTTGCCCAGTCACCATTAAGTATAAACTTTGACAGCAAAGGTTCCGTAAGTGTTGGAGTGACCTTTAAACACATAATTAAGATGATAAGGTTTTTCATAAGAACTCTAGAAACCTCATACCTATAAAAAAAAAAAACAAAAATTAAGAACTCTAGAAACCTCATATGAACTCTAGTTTTCATTGGAAGTATCATTGTAATTTGTAACAAACTAAAAAACTAAAGCTAACAAGAAGTTCTCACCATAATATTCTCCATACTCAAAGCCGTTGCTGCATGTGCCACAACCAAATTTGCTGCTGAAAACATCAGAAATATAATAAGTATCTGAAGTTATATGCTTGCACCCAATCATCCAAGCAATGAATATGGGAAAAGAATGCATTTGAATTGTTTTTATATTCCAAATAATTAACCGCCCAAAGAATCACAAGCTAACCAACATGATTTTCTTGTTTTAGAGTCGAATAAGAAAATATAAATTGTGTATGCTGTTCAAAGCTGCAGAGTGTAAATGTCATCCCTGATCAATGTTTAACAAATACTTACCCTAAATCTTTTCAGAAAAGGCACTTGCAAAACAAAGCCAACGGTATGGTGGTATAGTTACAAAAGCTCACAAAAATCTAAATGCATTATAATAAAGGTACACCATGAAGGAATAAATCTAAAAGATTTTTGACAAAAATGCAGCAGAAGAAACTGTTAAAATGGCATTGTGTTTTTCAGAAAATTATAACAATTCACAGCAATGTTGACTAGTTAAAACACCAAGAATTCTATCACATTAATGCTATATATGAATCTTGGATTTATCAAGGAAAATGGAAATGAAATTACTTATACAAACTCAGTGTTTATAGGTAACCAAACTGAAAATTTGATTTTCTCGACAAATACCTATTCATGTCCTTCTCATTTTCCTAATCCAAAAAAATAACAAGCTTTTTTCACTTCATTTTCTCTTACAATTTTTTCCATTTACTTTTCAGTTCCCTCCAGAAATCGAATATCCAAACGAAGCATAAATATCTGGGCAATACAGGGCTATGATTCACCAAAAGTAGAAGGAGAAGATCATACCAGCAATGCCGCTTATTATAGTCATTGCTTCAAAATTGGTGCTCCGGTGAGTCTTCAGCGATGCCACTAAGTTTGGGCGAAGATCTTCATCCCGGGACGATCTGTTGAGCGCTCTGGTAAGCACTTTGTATTTACCTTTGAATACAAATTAGGATTAATCTCCATTGCGTTAGATTTTGAAAGGGAACGAGAAGGGCCTAATGGATAAAGTGAGTGAATACTTACAGAAAACTTAGGAAATAATTAGAAAGCAAACCTAACTTTTCCACTAAGTTTTTTGCAATATATATTTACACACATAGTTGTGTTGACTAACCACGGCTGCTGCATATCGTGCCATGTTTGGAGCTTGAACTTGAAGCGAAGCAAGAGTGAATACTATAATTGCTGCAACTGTTCAGAACCAAATTCATCTCTGTTCAGGTTTCGAAAAGGAGGGAGAGAGACGAGCAACCGGAGAGAATCAACCAACGAACCGGAACCGGTGAACCCCAATCTCTGTGCAGTTGGTCGTTTCTTCAGCACCGTTGCAAAATGCCGTTCCTGTAACGCCTTGTTTACACGTATGTAAGCAGAGCCATCCGTTTGCTAAATGGGCCAATGCGACACCGTTCTGATGGCCGGGGAAAATATCTAATTTTATCCTTCAAAAGATTCTGATTCCTATTAACCTACTAACGCCTCTTTGGATTTGTATTTATCGATAAAATAAATAAAAAAGAAGAAGATTATTTGTGCTTATTAATTTAAAAATTTTGCTAGTACAAGGTACCGCCTAATCCATGCCGTCTCAGCTCTGGTCACCAACTGTTGGTGGCCAGAGCTGAGATGGCGCACATCTTAACTAGAGCTAAGATGACGCACATTGGGCGTCGCTTGATGCTAGTGCCCCTCTTAATCGGATGAATTTTTCTATTTTTTTTCCTTCTACAAATCAAGACTCCGAACATAGCCTGATAAATCCCCTCACTCTGAATTTTCAAAAATATCCTGAGAACCATCACACAGCCAAAGCATTTGTTTTTTAAGCTTAATGGAGCTAACCATCCACCAACCATGCCATTGCACCAATCTTGCTTGTTGAAAGCCTTATTCAAGGTTTTCAAATAATCAAAATCAAAGTTTTATAGCAAAAAAGACCATATTCTGGCAAATTTCCAAGAAGGAAGCAAAGATTTGGTTTGCTGTGCGGATTCTGAATTCAGCTGCTGAGGTTATGTTGTTCAATGCAGGTGATTAAAGCTTTGCAATTTCCCTTTTTCCGTTCAAATCACTCCAACTTGAAGATTGACTAAGAAGATAATCCCAGCAATTACTCATTACAAGGCACATGAATTTGCTTTTATAAACTTCAAGGAACAGAAAAATGAAAAGGTAGCATCATTGGCAAATGAAAAATCTACCGTTTTAACACTCAGAAAAAGAAAAAAAACTATAAAAGAGGGAGAGGAACTAAGACGAGCTAATTAAGCAAGCAAGAAGGAGAGCCTAGAAAAGGCGAGGCAAGGGGCTCCCCATCAGCAAAGTGGATGGTTAACTGGAAACGTTGTGCATAAAAACCATCAACAGCATCCACAGGAAAGCATAAAATACAGATTGGCCCTTGAAGAAAATACTCGTCATTGAACATCAGGGCAAAACCTGGAAAAAGAAAAAGAAAAAAAAGGAATTAGAGGTTTTAGTAGGATAAAAAACATTGCATTGACATAAATTAATTCATTTAACTCAAATTAGAAATTGAAAATATATGTCAGCAGGAAGCTGTATACTTAAAAAAAAAAAAAAAAAAGTGATGCATCCATCGCTTACGAAGCCAGCTATTCAGTTACCAATATTGGTTCTCCATGTCATGTCAAATGTAGACACTTCCTCACATCGCTATTGTTTAGTTTGCTATCCACAATTCTGCTATTTACTGAAATAATTTTACTACATTAATATAGGATGAATCAAGAGAACACCAATGACGAGACATATGTACTGATAATAACAATAATGATTATAGAATACAGTACATTGTCCATCAAAGTTCAGCCACAAACAGAATTCAGAACTATGTTTTTAGCTTCCAAACAATAGATGAGATAATGTCTCGAATGATTTACAAATGAATGTCATTTTATGAGCCTCCGTAGTAACTTGCTTTGCTTTTTCTGCAACCTACGATTGTCCCTAGTGGAGACCATAACTTTTAAACAGAGGTTTCTAGCTTATAAAGACTTTTCTGTCAAATGATTTTCATATCAGCTTAACGCTAAAAAGAGTAAGTACACATCATTTTGAGAATTGACTCAGGGTTCTGACAACTAACACACAAAAAATTTGACAGGATTAGAAACTCATCTGAAATACACAAAAGCATCTTATTCCAATAACTTTAGTCAGAAAACAAATCATAGTTCTCCATGGGAACGTCAGCTGTATCTAGGACCTTATCTTTGGTTAAAGCCAAGACCATCATACCTTTTCTCACTATATCAACCCATGATTTCATTGGCTTCCTCCTGTCCATGTAGCTCCTCCCCCCTAAATTGTTTAGCTCCTGCTCCAGGTAAAGGCATTGATCTTTGGTAACCCAACCTTCTTAAATGATTTTCTTTACTTCCCCAAGCCACCATAAGAATCATTATAATTTACAGGACAATTGTGAGATGGGGTTTTGGTTTTAAAGGAGATGACTAGATGAGACAGGTTGAGCAGTGAAGGTGCAGGGTTCTCTGTTGAATCAGAGGGGTGACTAGAGGCTCTCTCTGTCTCTCTCTCTCAAACTTTGTGAAAAGTGTATACATAAAATGCAAGTTAAATGGGATTCGGTTTTCTAATGTTACTGACCGTTTTTTACTAGCTGGAGAAAGCTTCAGATGGTTTAAATTTTTTTTACTGTAATGAGAGGGAGAGACACAAAGGTGTGGCTTGCGTTTGGAGCAGATGAACAAGAAGGGAAGAGGTAGTGATGGTGGTAGCATCAAATGGCAAGAAGCTGTGTAAGATAAAATTTGATGTTAAATTACCTCATTCAGATCTGCTGACTGTTTCAATGCAACAAGTTACTATTATACAGAAGAAAAATGGCTCATGGAATAGATTTTAAAGTAAATTTGCATTCTCCCCTGAATCTGTAGGCCGACAACTAATGGTAGGGGTGTCTATTTTCAAAATTTCGGGTTTTCAATCAATTAATCCCACACCTACTGAGAAATCAGAGAAAAAATTTCTCTATCTTTGTGGATGTAACAAACAAGCACTCTTTGCCTGACTTGGAGCTTAGAACCTTAAAATAAATTAGTTCCCTGAAAAAAAGAAATCATAAAAAGTGTTTCAGTAACCACCCAATTTTGCATCTTCCATGAATTTCATTTAGCATTATCCCTGTGAATTGCATGGGTTGAGAACTAGTTAAGATGTAAAAGGCAACACAAACAACATCAACATACATATATAGGATTCCCTGCACGGCCATTGTTAAACAATAGACAGGCATCCAGTTATTTTCTTGTAGAATTCATCCAGCGATATAATATAATCCATTTCCTACATACCCTATCAGATTTTTTTTAAGTTATGCTATACCTCACAAGGTGGTACACCAGCATAAGTCTTTCTCAATCCCATGACCAACTTTTTCTCTGGTTCAATCCTGTAAAACGTCACTGGAAGGAAGGAACACTCTTAGTCCTAGGTAAGGAAAGTAGATCATGTGCACATGCATGAAGAATCACAAGTTTGTAAATGATTATATAAGCACCTTAACAACTTTTCATGTAATAGCCAGTATGGAGACTTGTGTCAATGGCTGACATATATAGAAAAGTGTTCAAGATGGTCGAAGAACGAAGGCACATGAAGAAGGAATAAAAAATGAAGCACAGATTATCAAAGAGAACAGATATAAAGTTCTTGCAACCAAAGCAACAAAATAGTATAATTGTCCAGAGAGGGAGAATTCAACTTGAAATCACTACTATGACCATGACTACGCATGGCAAGGCAACTCCTCTAGTACCAATTCCATTATCTTCACACTAAAAGTCAGAAAGTAAATGATAAAGGTTTATTTAACTTCCTCCACAAGCGAATTGCGTAATTACCTATGTCACCTGGTTGCCATTGCATTGATACCATATGATCTTTAAGCCCTTCCAAAACATACATCTTGCTGCCACTATTGGGCCAATAGCGGAACTGGAAATCCCATTCCTTGCCTTCTGTATCCTGGATTTTGACGGGGCAGCCATGTGGGGAAGTAATTTCAGGTAAAAAAGCCTGTTTGAGGGTGAGAGTTATGAACACAGGTAATTTTAAATCCAAGCTGTTGAGATACAATGTTAACTGATAACACATATCAAAAGAATACATTTTTATGGTGTCTCAGGTTCATTAATCCTCAGCTGCAGAGGGAATTATTTATCAGTCTTATGTATTCTAATTTTTAAGTGGCATGCAACATGCAGTGTGAAGTGTGAACAGACTGGAGCACTACCCCATTATAGTGCCTGTGCCAATTCCAAACACCTTAGATTGCATCATGACCCTTCAGATTCATTAGCTCTACAATAAGTTCAAAGGGGAAAGTTTTATTGTCTTTGTGTCCTCTATTTTGTGTTTGTTCAGTTATTTATTGTTTTACAAAACCACTTTACCAGGTCACTGCTGAATACTTGCACAGCATATAGCAACAAAATAAAAAAAAAACGTAAATATTCTTAAGATAAAGGAACAACCCAGAGTGTCATGCATGGCAAAAGAATTTTTACCACCACGGAATCTACATGGCAGGTAATAAACTTAAAGCCAATTCATTCCTTCAAACACAAATACAAAAACATGAAGAACTGATAAAAGATGGATCGCCCAAATTGGAACTGCTGCATCAAACAAAATGGTCCAGCAGAGTTTGCAGGATAACTATGGCATAAATGGATGCATTAATTTCTAATGAACATGAAAAACATTCATAGTACCCCTCAAGCCTTTGTCAAGAGGCCACCCTTTAGATTGCACTTGCCACTGACCTCAAAATTAGTAGCAGCACATCCAAATAATCAATATATATTAATTTGAATAATTAAAATATTTTTATAATTTAAAGTTCCAAAATAGGGAGTGTACAGACTCACCTCCGCACATTTTTTTGGTATCACGAGACGCGCCAACTTCTGATCAGCATCACTAGCAGACAATAATTTCTCAAACAAAGGAATGACAACAGAATTTGTTCTGACATATAGTCAAGGATTATTGACTTACAAGAAGGCCAAGTTAAAAGCACTATAAAAGAAATGCAAGCTCCATCAGATCTATGCCCTTTTAAAAATTGAAACAGATTGAATATAAGATAAGGCAAATTGGCTTCGGAACCTGAGGTCACTTCTCATCATTGATCGATAGTATAGCTACAGGTCTATCTATAAAAGCAGAAATCAAGACGAAAAAATGGACAATTAAAGGATACTTTTTGGCTATCTGTTGTAACTCTAGATCAGTGACCCGAGGCCAGTATTGAGGATCTATATGGATTCGCCTGGCGGCATCCCCTTGAGGTTCTCCATTTCCCATTTGAGTTCCAGAATATAGGCATCGTTTTCGTGCCTGAAAACAATGTGTTAAAAATTAAACCTTACAGCATTGATTTGCACCGTAATAAAGCAGATTTCCGATATTGTTGAAGAATCCCACTTGGGCTGTAATAAGTTAATAACTACTGGTCAAAAAATACTTGCAAAAAACCAAAAGACAATATATATATATGGGAAGTATTGGAATGAGTACAAAGTAAACATTTAGGGAAAGCACGAAGCACCAAGATGAGATCCTAACATCATACTGTTGAAACTTATAAGCGTAAGGGGCAGGAAAGCTACAGTGTATGACGAGGAAGAAAGTAGTCTCCTCTTACCAAAATGAAATTAATCTTCGAGCATGCCATGCAGATCACTCCACCGAAATCCAACAGCATATATGCATGGAATGACACAATACATCCACAGTGAACCAACTACAAAACAAGACCAGAATAATATATAAAAGGTGTGAAGTCAAGTATCTTGAATGGATAGTTCACAGATTCACTAATTTAACCCCAGGAAAAGAAATATATGTGCTGCAAATAGCAACTTCTCAACTCTTTTTTTTTCCGGTCCAGTGCCACTCTTCTTATGTCCGGAACTTTTCAACTCACCTTTCCACAAGATTCACAATCCCTCCAACCATCATCATTTGAATGAAAAGTTTCACAGAATCTTCCCTCCTCATACAAAGAACTGAATGCACAAATGGACTAAGTCAGATGCCAAAAAGGCATAGAGATGTATCAGAAGATTAAAAAAATGTCAATCATGCCCTTCCAAGCTTCACCATACTGTTAATAAGCACAAACTAAGATTCAACAAAGAGTGCCCACTTAAGATGACAACCCAATATTGTTAAAAGCTAGATCTTTAATAATTTAGACCAAGTAAAACCCTCCTTGAGCTAAAAACAGGAAATATGAGAGGTTCAAGGAGGAGGAAGAAAGTAAAAGAAAGGAAAAGGAAAGCAAAGAATGAAAACTCATAACATAGGAGGGCATGAAACCCAAGTTTTAAAAAAAATGATCAGCAACAAATTCCTGCCAACAAGAGACAATAAATAACAACACTTAATCAACTGAACCAGTTGAATATAAAAAAATAACCAAAAAGAAAAAATAATAGTCCTGCAGTCTTCACCCCCATCTAAGAGGGAAAAGGGAAAACAATGGCGAAGTTTGCATTTTTTCCATGCGTATCGTAAAACCGTTGTGTTTAAACTACATTTTATAATCCTAATAATTTTTTTACTAGATCTTATTGTATTGAAATCCATAAACTAAACCTATAAAAGTAAATCTTCGATTAGATCATATATCCTCAATTAAAGAAAATTAAGTACCATTACATATTGATACTATATAATACATTCCAGTAAAGTGCATATGCATACACTAAAAACCTAATCACATATACTGGGGTAATGGTAATTTTGCATTGTTAAACACACTCTAACATAACAATATACTTTTAGTTAATAACATTGAAGTTCATACGCATGCTAATAATGCTATAAAAAAAGGTCCTCAATATACTCTTCTGGGTGGTGATAACCTTTTAATGTTAAACATAGACTAAAATAAGTTTGTAGCATACAATTACATCCATTACCAGTGAAAACTAGCTAATGTACTATGCACACTCAACTTACCAATTTCTCAATTGATGTGGTGTATCAGCTATCCTTTTTTATTTTTCTGGTTAGGGAAGGGTGAGTTTAGGTTAAGCTTTCACCCCATCAAGGGTCCTATTTGTTGTGCGGCAAAACAGCATCAGTAATAAAACTAAGGTTCCCCCAACTCCAAAATACTTGCAAGGGAAAATCATATTTACACATCACAATGTAAATAAAGAAGACTTAGATCTTATGTACCAAGAAAATTATATCTCATATGCATCACTATCTTTACCTTAATTTCAACATTTCATCAACCAAGCTCAAAATTGAAGAAATATATATGTGCCCAGAATTTTTTTTTGTCGTTGGTACCGGATGATAGAAAGTCAGCATAAAAATTTCAAGAAATGCAACCATCAGGACACGGGAAGAGATTTCTTCAAAGCAATCCACCAAAATCTTGCACTAATTACAAAAAAACAGACTCCACATTCAAGCAACGTACAGTCATTCTAGGATTGCTTGACATGCAAGAAAACTTAAAAAGCCTATGCACTTGAATCAGAAGAAGATCAAAATGCATCAAAATTAAGATTAGAGGAGAGAGATTATACGTACAACATATTAATCACCAAGACACGGTTATAAAAAATACTATAATAAATTCATTAAAGCAAATCTGCAAACACGAAGCTATCAAGAATTTCCAAACCCATCAACAAAGACAAACGGGGTGAGTAAATGATAGAGCGAGTGAGAAAGAAAGAGAGATTCGAAGGACTTACGCGCATCGATTGCAGAGCTGAGCGAAGTGGCCGCTGCGAAGCCGCCAACCGTTCCTGAACTGGGAGGAGTTATCCTCGCACTGAAAGCAGGTATTTCTCGACGATGAAGAAGCCATTGAAGCTCAGAACAGAGAGCAATTAGCCCTAGAGAGAGAGAATCGAAGACGGAGAGAGTCTGAGATGATGAAAATGGAAATCTGTGCTGAGAGAGAGGATAAAGACAGTTGAATGAAAGACAGTGGTGCGTGTAATTATGACACGAGTCAGTGGTTTTTCACAAACAACAAGGAAGAAGATTCGATCTTAGACATTGTTAGAACCTGATTACTCAGATCCTACATGAGAAAATTGTGTTTCACGGCTGCCATTTGATCTTTAACCATTTTGAATTTAAGAGATTAATTTCGAGGTAATCTTTGGAGTGAGAAAATTTGATGATTTCTTTTAAGTGGAGCCCATGCTGTGATGGGTAATGGGTCGGTTATTACCCTTTATGCGTTTGATAGGAGTATAAAGTGGGGGAAATAAAAAGAGAGAAAAAAAAAAAGCTTAAAGAGTTTTACTCATTTGTTATTATTATAATAATGATAATAACAACCTTAATAATACAAAAATAATCATATGAAGAAGAGGAAGAAGAAAAAATAAAAATAAAATTGGAGAATTTTTGTAATTTCTCATTTTTATCGTGTGCATTTGAAGTACTTCTAACCAAGTCATGAAAAAAAAAGAAAAAGAAAATTAGATTTAAATATTATTCTTCTTTTTCCTTTCTTTCAGACTAAAGTTCTTCAACTTTCAACGAACTTATATATTAGATGTAAGCATATGAATTATAAATAAATTTTATACACAAAGAATCAGGAAATCGGGAGTGTGAGAAAATAAAAATGAATTCAATTCCACCTTTTTATGTAAGTGCTTTACTTGAAATATCGACCATTATATTGCATTTTTCACTCCATTAATTTGTCCTTGTTAGATATACATTTTCTATAGTCTACAAAGTTTGGGTCTCGGTGCTTGTTTTTTTTACAAGTGTTTGTTTTGGTATTCGTCATCATTCATGTCATTCATATAATACATATAGTTCACATAATTTATGTAGCTGGTGGTTTTATAAAAACACGAAAGAGTAATCGATTAAAGACTTAAATACTATGTAAAAAAAAAAAAACAAATGAAGACTCCCTTAAAAATGCCAGACTATAACGAAATTTCTAAATTGTTCTGATGGAACAATATTAAATGAAAATAATAATTTATAATATATTTCTATTCTAAAACTTTTTTTTAGAAACTTTGAAATTTTATTTTGAGCACTAAGTTTTTCAACATCTCTAAATAAATAGCTTAAGTTCAGCAGTCCAATTCAAATATCACTTTAAACTTCCTGGATTTGCTCATATTTATCTCCTTGAAGGGGGGAAAAAATAAAAAATTGCGAAGACTATGACCGTTTGACTACGAGAGAAAGATATAAATGATTGTAAATAAGCAATTGGCTAATTGTGGCGCCACCTGCCTGCTGAGCTGGTATACACCTCGCACAGACCAGATAAGGATTTTCAAGCGGAAACATAAAAACAAACGACAAAAGTTCAAAAACCGTTTGAAATGGCGCCGTATTACATTTCCGACGCGCTTCAACCGCGCGGTCCCGGCGCGTACCAATGACGCTCTATAAAGCAGCTGGACTGAGCGTCAATCGCGGGCACTTCTGAATTGCGGCTACAAATGTTCAAAGTTCAAACTTAACTTGGATACTTACGCTTAGACTTCCTCCCCTTCTTTCCTTTTTTGTTTTCCTCCCTTTTCCCTTTTCTTCCTTTCTTTTTCTTTCCTTCCAAACATAGCACTAATATTTGACTTCCTCTCTGCTTTTTATTTTCTCCTTTCTTCCTTTCTCTTCTTCTCCTTCCAAACATAGCTTTAATATTTCAAGAACTCGGACGATTGAACTAAGAGACCTGGATCAAGCAAGAAAATGGTGAGACTTGAACATACAGAGTGGTCTTCAAAGTTCAAATAGACCAGTACTGCATGTATGAGCCCGAAGATACTCCCATCTACTGACGGAAAGCCCAGTTTTGTGGACATTAACGATGTATTCTCATGGATTAACAGCTTAAGCATTATCTATAACGAATACAGAGGAAACTTATTGTATTTTAAGAAAATTATTGAGAGATGTTCCTTCTTTTTATTCTAATGACTTTCTTTTAGTTTACCCAAAAAGGGGTTATTGAAGAGAGGAGACTGAATTCTGCAAGGATTTTTTTCAATATTTCCTCAAATTATGATGCTATTTAATATGGAATTAACCAGACCCACACCCTATAGTGAAGTGTAACAATATATGTTATAATTGAATAGAGTCAATTAGAGTAGGAAATATATATTTAACTGAGCTTAAGTTGAAAATGATGTTCATACTCTACATGGGAAAGGAAATTAATAGAAAGTGGATACAGAAACCACAAAAACGAAGTTATGCATCTAAAGCCTATTCTATAGAGCAGATGCAGTAAGTCAGTCATATAGATTTTTTGCAGATTTTGTTCTCATTGTCTTGCTTTCATTCTTCAAAATTTTCTCCAAGGATTTTTCATTTAGAGATACAGCTTTTGCCATGGCTTTCATCTTTCGGACGTTCTTGGATCTCTTCATCTGTACTCCCTTCTTCATCTTTCTGTAATGACAAAAGAGTTACGATGAGGGAACAAATACGCAAAAGGAAATAATAAGGCTAGCGGCTATTAGCAACTAGCTACATTAATAACCAAAAAAAAAAAAAAATGCAAATTAGAGTGACTTCAACTTCAAACTAACATACAAAGGGCAAGCAAATAAAACAAATTTATAAAGGAAAAAAAATCTAATGACTGAACTGAAGTAGCATTTCTTCAGCAACAAACAAAATTTAAAAACAAATAAGAGTTGGATTTTTGCATTGTCAATGGGTTTGAAGTTACCTGTAATTCTCATTGATCAAAGAAATAGTTCCTATGGATTAAAGGAAAACAAAATAGAATTGCAAGTGAATTGCTCCTGTATTCAATTTATAAAGCTAGATAATTTAAATGGGGAATAATTAAAGAAAATACAGATGTGCTCTATAATGGTACGGAGAAACATCCCAAACTTATTAACCTATCAATGCAAGCCACTGCTACCAGGAAAGAAAAAAAAAAAAAAAAGAGGAAAAAGGGAGAAAGAAGGGGAAGGGGTGCACATAGAGCACTTGGAAAGGCCACTGGGATTTCCAGATCACCATCTTCAAGAAGACCTCCATGCCCGGTAACCTTCAAACATGTGAAACTAACTAAAAATTACAACAAACTGGATATACTAACCAATCTCATGACCTAAGAAGCGTGAATGCAGTACTACGTTACCAAGAGATTCTCCAATGTCACAATCCCTGAATCTTGGCTGTGGAGTATTGGAAATTAAAGAAACTTTGTAACCGAGAAATACAAAATTATCATTCAAAGCAGTATAGTTACCCACAACCACCAGGACGAGATTCAAGGAATCGATACACAGTTGGGAAAAGTCCCACCATTCCAAAAGCTCCCAAAAACTAAGTACATAACATAATCAGCCTCCCTTGTAAAAGGAGAAGAGAACCTCAATCTTGTCTTTTTGTGAACCACAAAAGGACCAGGGAAATGAGAGGAAACCCAACCCCAGGAATCTACACCTATTGCTCTACTGTGCTCCATACACTGTTTTGATCTTATTTGAACCTCCTAGAAGAGCATTATAATGCTGGTACTTCACAGACACCTATACTGCCAACTTCTTTGCAAGCACCAACATTTGCCAATTCAACAAGATAGAACTTGAATCTGATTGCTATTTTCTGAACAAAGTCCATTTGAAGCATTTTTCTTTTAAGGACAGCCGTAGTCCTCAAGAAACGATGCAAAAACTGTGGGATTACAGACCAAAGAATTCATCGTAAACCTATTCTTTTCCAGCCATTTTAGAGGGTACTGTACTACTGCATGACTAATCCTGAAGGGCACCACAAAATGGCATCACATCATCAATAGTGAAGCCAGCACTACACAACAGCCCAACACGTGAAAACCTTACTTAAAACCTTAATCCTTGTCAAGAGTCAGCTAAAAGGCTCCTCAATCGAAATTTTCCTGAAATTTTTTATTTTTTTATTTTCTGTATAATCAGTATACACAAAATACAAACAATTTTTTTTCTGAGGAAAATTCCCAGGAGGTATTCGCCCCTTGAAACCCACAGGGTTTCAATAGCAGGGCCTAATTCATATCCAACTATGTTCAGGTAATAGTGATGAGTTTAATTGCTACTGACCTATTCGTGGCACCGAGAGGTGCGTTTGGAGCTGCCGACACTGACGTATCCATTGCTGCACAGACAGTGAAAAGAGAATTAAGGGCTGCGAAATTAATTTGCAAAAATAAATTCTGAAAAATAGAAGAAGAATTTATGTTTTGAATCAATTAGAAAGGAGTGAAATGAAAGCGAGAATAGGTAAATTACTACCTTGAGCGAGATCTGCGACCGTCTGATCGGAGCTGATTTCCATTGCTGTCGAATCATTTCTCCTCTTCTTCTTGTTTCTGTTCTTCGCCATAGCAACAGAGAAGGGCGTTAGGGACTTCCCGCAACAGAAGCTACAAAAAACCCTAGTTCTAACTTCTGACCAACTCATAAATACCGGCGATAATCCGAACCCGGAAGGGCCGGAACCATGCCACCGACCCACGGGGCGGACTAGAACTTTTTGTTTGTTTATTAAACTAAAGAGTTTTAAAAGCCCGGTCCAGATATATAAGTGGGCTAGGCCCGCTTTGAATCAAAGCATCAATTCTAATCATAGTTGTCCAGCTCACACCCACCACTGTATTGTTTACATACTTATAGAATTGTATCGGTGCATCGTATTGGATTTGTCGTTATAAATATTATATATTTATATAAAAAATATATATATGTATATATTATAAAGGCATAAAATAAAATTTTATTCCAATAAAACATGCAAAATTTATAAGTAGTTCAAAGATGCTTTAAAACCATAAATCACAAAAGATTTAAGCATTTTAATACAACAAACCACCACCCAATAAGTTTTTCAAAGAAACTAAAAAGAGAAATAGAATAAATAAAAAAATAATTCAACATAATGATAAAGAATCTTAGTCTCTTTGATAGTGAATATTTTCACCATCCTAATCATATTGGCTTTCAAATTTGGCTTTCATTTGAAAAGATGTTTTAACCATCTCATGAATCAAATAGGGCTGTATAAATTTATGAAGTTAGGATGGACAGAGAAGATGTTTACTGGTCTAAACTTTTGTATACCTCACCTTTTATATTCTTGCCGACATTACATCAACATTAATTCAAATTAAAGTCATGAACTTGGACTTAAAATTTATGATAGAAAGCGATAAATTAATTAAAATGGAATTTAAACCTTCATGCACCAAATGTGCGGTGTGTACCAGACTATTCCGTCTGATTCTATCCGGTATGATAACTATGATTCTAATATTAAAAATACCAATAGAAGTGAAAATACCAACGATCATTGCCCATGCCTTTATTCTACGGATTGCCCTGGTGGTATTCATCATTCAAGAAGCAGAGTGGAAAGGAGACCAACGTCTTTGGATTAAAGGTAGCGCAAAAATGGACCCCCCCACCATAGAGTTTTGTGCTTGCCAGTTAACGGGGTTGATGGATTCGGTCGAGCTTCTATTTAGTTAAATTAGGACCCGTAATTAGTCCCAATCCAACTGTCTAATATATATATATATATATATATTTGTTATAAATTAAATAAATTTAAAGCAAGTAAAACAAAGTATCTTTTTGATCATCCAAGTATGTATTATTTTGATAAGATAAAATATAATAATTAAATAGTTCTTCTGGAACTAAGAAAATAAATCTTCTTGATCATCCAAGCATGTATTATTTTCATAAGGCAAAATATAAAAATAATAGAAATGTAAATAATTTACCTACACTCTTTGCTTTTTCCTTCCTTATCTTTTCCTCTTCTTCTTTCTCTCTCTCTTTTCTCTCTTCTCTCTCTCTCTTCTGTCTCTCTCACTTTTCTATCTTTTTTCTCTCTTTTTTCTATCTCTTTATTTTCTATCTCTCTCTTTCTTTTATCTTTGATTCTCTTTTTTTTGGTTATTTACAAAGCCATCGGTCACTGTTATTTATAAGTATTTGAGGCGACTCATTCATTATGAGGTGAGATGAGCCACAACCTCACAATAATTTTTGTATTGAGAATAAAAGTGTCGTGACCTCACAACAATTTTTGCATTGTGAATAAAGGTGTCAGAACTAGTTTTCTGATACAGCAAAGTCAGGTCATTATCTTATTCTTATCATTTCAGTATACAATCACATATGTACATAAATCTTATATATATATATACACATTATCCTCTCATTGCAAATAGGGGTCCTTTGAACTGATAACCATTAAAGAAGAGAGATGAGGCTTTGGCATTCCACTTGCAAACAAAATGATTTATCATTGCATACTTTCTAGGACAACGGCATTATTAAGTCATTGGAATTTCATCTTCCTTGTAATCAAAGCAAATGATTAGAAGGCATGTGGGCACATTGTCTAACCGGTGAAGGATTACTTCCATTTACACGTACCATTCATGTGAAAACATGAGAGATAAGGCTTCAATGCAAGTAATTGGCTAACATATTCCAGACAGAAACTTTTGATTTTGGGAATGAGATGTTGCTATTCCAGAGGTTAATGGTGTTTAACTATTGTTTATTGAAGTATATTGGTATGTTACAGGGAGCTCGAGCTCACTCTGTCTTACATAAATGGCGGATCCTGCAATCATTATAACGTGCTTTCACCATCTCCAATATAAAATGTATAACAAGACGCACGTGCCTATACCAAAGACATATATTAATAATATATTCGATGCTATGGAAGGAAGGGACGTGCATGCATGCTACATACCCTTCTTAAATCACTTTTCTTTAGTTTTTATTTTTGTTTTTTGGGTACTGAGAAAATAAACAAAAGAATTAAAATTTTTAAGGTTCCATTTAGTAAATGTTTTCTGTTTTTGTTTTTTGTTTTTTTAAATAAAAAATATAAAAAATGCTAAAATAAGTGTATTATTTGTTTTCAAGACATTGATCTAGTACTTTTAGCAGAATAGTAACCTAAAAATGCCACTAACAAATCATAAAAATAAAAAATAAAAACACACATACGGTACAGAACAAAAAATAAAAACTAACAATACTTTCAAATGGACCCTTATATAAATTTTTTATTTGCATATGATTACTCTTAAGCAAGGTTTCTTTATATCGGAAAATATATTTATACACACACATATATATATATATATTGACACAACATTTTCACATAAGAAAGGCATTGTTTTTCGGTGTGCTTGAAGTGTTACATGCACAACCAGTCTTTTATTTTTTTTAATAATTTTTGTATTAAAAAAAAAAACATTGATGTGGCTAACTTAATTAACTTGACTTGCGACAATAACTCGTGGGGCCCTAAAATAAACCAGCAATCAAGGGCAACACACGTAATTACCCATCTCTATAATCCTGAGTCAATGGTGTCCAACCGCACCACTGTGGGTTCCTCATTGTGAAGGTAAATTCACCAAATCGGCATGAATATTTGAAATAAAAGTGAAAGCATACAAGGATTAAGGAGCGACCAAATGGAGAAACGAGGTACAATAATGTCAAGCACAAAAGCTTGCCATGATTATTAGAGAGAGAGAGAGAGAGAGAGAGAAGGAAAAGAACAAGCATTAAGTTCCAACACCAAATGGGGAATGTGGGATTAGGTGGCTTTTGGGCCCCCTCGAACTGTTGTTTTCATATTTTGTTGTTTTCACTTTGACAACTCCATCTCGATCTGTTGATCGATTTCTTTTGGATATGCCATTTTGATCAGACTTAATTGACCCTTTTACCCTCAAATAGCGGGGGCCACATTACCGTTATTATTGTCCTTCCACTTAAAATTATCAGCTTAAGGTATCCTTCGAAATGATCAAATTACCCATATAACCTTATCGTCCTTTTTATTACAGTAAAGGAACCTTTGAGTTTTGTCTATTTTTTTTCTTATTTATTGTTTTAACTGAATTTAGATATCACGTTTGGATGCAGTTTATTTACCAACTTATAACTTAGTATCTGTTTAATAAGATTTATTTCAAGCTTTTTTAGCTTATAAGGAAAAAGAGTCAATTCTTTTTTAGCTTTTTATTTTTTTTGCTAGTCTTAGCTTACAAAAACAAAAAAATAAAATTAAAAAAATTATACCAAACGGAGCCTTGGTCTTCTAGCTTTTTTATGTTATACCAAACATTTTTAAAATGAGGATTAATTGTACTTTGCATCTATGTACTTTATCGTAAATCTTATTTCATGACTTTTATTTTTATTTATAGCAATTAAATCGTTACACTTTTAATTTGTTGTAATGTTAACTTTCTGTTTGAAAATGAACAAAAAAAATTATTGAACGTGAACAAAATCAAAGAGGTAAAGATGTACAATTTAGCCTATTTTCTACCCAAAAGGCTTATCGTATTACACATGAGTTGAATTGTGAGGTTTTGCATAAATTATTAAGCAGGAGTTTTGGTACATTATTAAAGAAAGGACATGATTCTGCACATTTGTTCCTTGAAAAAAGATTACGTGCTTATCATATTTGAATTTTTAATTTATTTTTCTAACTCAAGTTAGCAGAAGATTGATATGATAACAAATTAAAAATATAAAAATTTAATGGTTACAAATAAAAATAAAAATTTTAAAGTGAAATTTAATATAAAATATAAGAGTACAAAATATAATCAACTCTAAAAATAATGCAAAATTCAATCAAGCGAATCGGTTTCCAGATATTTGAAGTTCCCTCCCGTACAGTGAAGTCCCATTCAGGGAACTATTTTCAACAGTTTTGCCATTTTAAATTTAGACACGGAGAGTTCTATTCATGCTCCAAGCTGGCTCTGAGCATTCGGATATAAAGAGAAATGGCACACCGGAGAAGTCTAAATCAGTAGTTTAACGCTCGTATGACCTAATCCAAAACACTGTTTCCCCAAATTATTCATTTCCAGGTAGATTATATGTTTGTGTTAGTTATAAATTCAGGGCCCCCCAAATTTATTTTTCCATATTTATTCACATTTATTACCTTATATTATATTTCAGATCTCAACGGTTTCTCAAGAAATGTTCGCCCGACCCCTACGCCACCACCTGAAATTTCAAATTTCGTAAAGCAACAACAAACAAAATCTTCCATTCAAATGAGGTTCTTATTTTTATTTTTAAAAACGGAAGCTGTGTTTTCAAAAACAGCCACAACAGCCTCTCTCTCTCTCTCTCTAAACTTTATCTTCCTTCCTCGGCCGTCTTAACCTCGTAACTCGCGCTGACAGTGAGGAAGCCAACCTGTCTCTCCTCAATTTAGTCTGTTTTCGTAAAACGTTTTGGCGCAACAGATATTCGTCGTTTGCATTGTAGAATTGTTCAGTTTTGAACAGCTCATAGTTCGTAGTTTTTGTTTTAAAACATTGCTTTCATGCAACATTGGAACAACTCGCAGTCACCCTCGCAACCTGAAAAATTAGGTTTACCTGACAAGTTCGGTGGTTTTTAAATTCTCCAATCCGAACAAGGACGGATTTGATCGATTTTTGATTTGAATTAGGGTTTTGAATTCTTGTTTTTCAGCAATGTCACCGTCGACATTGTTCGAAATCGAAGGATGATAAAGTGTTGTGTAAATTTAGGTTGATTCGTGGTTGGAATTTGGAATACAATGATGTTATCGGTGCCGCCAGCGTCGATAGTTCGGAGTTCGCTGGAGGAAATGCTGGTTTCCCTCCAGCGAAGGGACGAGGAGGACAAGCCAAGGGACTTGCCGCCGGCATTGCCGGCTCGGCCGACTTCCAGGGCCCGCCTTCCCGCTGCCAGGAGGTCATTTCCGAAGAACTTTGAGGTTGACACCGCCATGGCCGATCTGGCGAACTCGTTGAATCAATCTCCCAGAAAGGGAGTGGTTAAAAGACCAAGAGTTGGTAGTTTTGGAGGCAAAAAGGACAAACAGTTGCTCTGTGAATCGCCATATGTTATGATGCCAGAAGAGAAGGAATGTGAACAGAGGTCGGAGGAAACAGAGGGTGAAAATCTTGCAGCCGAGCCTTCGGCCTCGCTGCCAAGGTTTCGGGAATCTGAGTGGGATGATAACGTTGGTTATTTTATTAAGAAGGTAAAAGCCTTGATCAAATCGTGTTACTTTTTGACATTTAGTCAACCCTATCTATTTGCTCGAGATCTTTGATAGAGTTGTTAGTATCGTAACGGATTCAGTATCCGTTTTGGTTCTTAGGGAGCTGGATTAGAAGGCACAGTTGAAATGTTGCACAGTAAATATCAAGTTCTTGACTACTACTTGGGTAGATTCTTCCTTTTTATCGATCAAAGTCCCTTCTCAAACTGTACTGGCTTCTTTGTCTTTTGGTGCAGTATTTTCCCCATTTTTTTGATGTGTTTTGCTGAATATGTAGAAATCTCATTTCAACTGCATCTTCTATATTTGTTGGTTTAATCCCTTTATAATTTTGGGGACTTAAAAAGTTTCATATGGGTGTATAATTTACGTGAATTCTTTCATTGTGTAGTAAAAGAATTAGAGAAATGCCTTCTCTTGCTGGTAATCTGTGTGAATGGTTTATAATGCACATTATGTAAGACCCTTTGATGTTTGATATTCTTTTGGACATTGTGACCTCATACTTGTGCAAGAGACTCTGCACCTTTTTCTTTATTTGTAAATTTCTTCACGTTTTAGTTTTGTGTCAGGTACATATATCTGTGTGCTTGAGTTTTGATTGGACATATGATAGATGTTCAGGTCATGGAAAATAATCCATGTTAATTTTCTTTTGTTCTCTTCTTTTCTTAATTTTTGTTCCCCTTCTCCCCCCGACCCAAAGTCCCTGTGGTTTTGTTGCAAGTTTTCAGTGTACTATTCTGCTCACACAGTGCATGAGTTTTGTTTTGTTTTTGTTTTTGTTTCCTGAGGATGATTCATTTTGTTGACAATCACTTACATTCAGAGTAATTTGTTTCAGAAACTTCGTGTTTGGTCTCGGCACCCAAATGGGCAGTGGGAGTTGGGACAGATACAATCAACTTTAGGGGAGAAAGCAACTGTTTTGTTCTTGGATGGAACTGTGAGTTCATATGTTCTATGTGCCTTCTTTAAGCTTGGAACTATTCCAAAGCATTGGAGTAAATGGGATGTACAGGAATTTATACCCTGTTATTACTGCAGGTTGTGCAAGTGTCAACTGGAGAGCTCTTACCTGCAAATCCCGATATCCTTGAGGGTGTGGATGATCTCATACAGCTTAGTTATTTGAACGAGCCATCAGTTCTTCACAACCTTCAGTATAGATATTCTCATGATATTATTTATGTATGCATGATTATGACCCTTAACTTCCCCTCAATCAAATTGAGTTTCCCTTGTCCTCTCCTTTGACCTATGCTTGTGCTTGTTTCCTGTAGAGTAAAGCAGGACCTGTTTTAATAGCAATCAACCCCTTCAAAGATGTCCAATGTTATGGAAACGATTTTGTCACAGCTTACAGGGAGAAGCTTTTTGACAACCCTCACGTTTTTGCTATAGCAGATACTGCCTATAATGAGATGATGAGAGGTGATTTAAACAGTACTTGAAGGATTTTAAGAAAGAAAAACAAGGTTTCTCTTCAGCTATTTGTTCTTTGTTTCTAAAATATTCATTTTGTTTACTCTACTCTTATCATCTACTTTGCAGATGAAGTAAATCAATCCATCATCATAAGGTTAGTTGAAGTGTCTTTCATTCTTTCTTTTGTCTGTGAGTGTGTGTTTTAGCGTGTCGATGAAGTGGAAGCTCTGTAGGCTGATGGTTCCCTTGTGCTCTTATATCGACCCTAAGCTCTGCCGTCTCTTATAGGCTTAGTTTTCATACACCATGAGATTTAAGTTATTACTAATTATACAGTATATCGACCCTAAGAAATCATTTGTATCTATCTTATAGCGGGGAAAGTGGAGCTGGAAAAACAGAGACAGCAAAAATTGTAATGCAATACTTGGCTGCCCTTGGGGGTGGCAGTGGTGGGGTAGAAAGTGAAATCCTCCAGACAAGCTGCATACTGGAAGCATTTGGGAATGCAAAAACATCCAGGAATGATAACTCTAGTCGATTTGTGAGCCCCTCTCTCTTGCCTCCTTCCCAGTGCCTTCTTCCAGATAGTTGCATTATTATGCATTGTAGCTTAAACGTTCTTTATGAACACTACTCATTGGTCTGATTGAACAATACTTAATTGAGATGATTCAAAAGGCACGCTGATCAACTTACACATTGTCTTGACGTGGGGCAGGGGAAGTTGATTGAGATTCATTTTAGTGCACCAGGGAAAATATGTGGTGCTCAAATCCAGACCTGTAAGCATATTTACATTAGAAAGTTGCTCAAACACAAACATTCTCTTGTGACACTGTTTCAATTGTGTTTACTAACTTGATTTATTTTTTGACTGCATATGTGCTGTAAATCATCAACACCTCCAATTATCTTGGATAGTTCTGCTTGAAAAGGTAAGGTTTTTCCATTTTGAGCTCTTGCTTTTTTGTTTGTTTGTTTGTGTGTTGGGGGTGGGGGTGGGGGAGGGAGGGGTGTTATATAAATCAATATATGCCTGTTTAGAAGATTGCCAATTATCATGTTTTCTTTGAGCAGTCAAGAGTGGTTCAGCTCGCCCATGGAGAAAGATCGTACCATATATTTTACCAAATTTGTGCTGGTGCTCCGTCTAGCCTGAAAGGTTGTTCACATCCCTTTATTATTCCATTCGTGGAAGTTCAGTGCATTTGTTTCTGTTTATCTGGCAATGGGTGTTTAAGTGATGGAATCTGAGACCCGTGCTGTGTCCAATCTTATGATATAGAAAAGTTATGTGATTCGTGACTATTGATGTGGCACCACTTGGTGTAATGAGCATTTGTATTGCATCTGTTGATGTGATGAAAGGGCTATGCTAGTGGTGTCATTGAAATATAGCCAAACTCTGTAAAGATATTCATATATTTTAGGGGGCAAATCAGACTTCCTTTGTTTTATAATTTTGTGAAATCATGACTGGTGCAATTTTTATGCCTCCTGCAATTTGTTGCTATATTTGTCAGCTAGCTGCAACTTTGATTGTTGGGACCTACCATTTTGCATGTTTCACCAAGGATTTGTGGTCAACAAGGATAGTTTTGTTAAGAAGCTAAAGCTCTCTACCATGCCTTTCTGATCAGATATATGATGGGGTTCTCAATATCATTTATATAATTACAACCTAAGAGAATTTATGCTCTGACTCAGCATCATGTATATATCATTTCTTTACAGATAGACTGAACCTAAAAACGGCAAGTGAATTCAATTATCTAAGTCAGAGTGCGTGCTTGGCAATTGATGATGTTGATGATGCTCGGAAATTTCAAATGCTTATGGTAAGTTAAAAATCAGAGTTCAATAAACAGTGAAATTTTCTCTCGGTTCTTTGTGCATCTTAGTTAAGGAAATTTCTAATTGTACTTTTTCTTCTGTTTTGACAGGAAGCCTTTGATAGGGTTCAAATACGCAAAGAAGACCAAGAGCATGCCTTTGAAATGCTTGCTGCAGTGTTATGGATGGGAAACATATCATTTCAAGTAATTGATAATGAAAATCATGTAGAGGTAGTGGCTGATGAAGGTAAGTTCTATGTCTTGGTTTTCTAGAATTTTTCGCTTTCTGATGGTTGTCCTTTCTACAATGCTGACTTTAAATTTCCATTTCTAGCTTTTACCGTCTTGCATATCTGTATTTCGTCATGGGTGAGACGACTGTGCATCTCTACTCTAGGAGCTACATGTTAATGGATATGGTAAATACTGTCTGTTGGGCACTTCATAGAGGATAAAAATTAAAAATGTTGACAACACGTTATCTATCGTCACATGCTCCCTTCATGGGCTATATGTGAGCAACCATTCCAAGTTCTTTAATGATCACTGAAAAAAAAAAAACTGTAGAAAAACCCTGGATAAACCAAATTCAGCTGTAGAGAATTGCTTGGGAATTCATTGATAATGACTTTGACAGGTTTGAGGGGGCTACTCTTCTTATTGGTTGATCAAGCCGCTCTCCCTTGTTCCACTCTTCCAGCCTTCACATACCATTCTAAACTATAATAATGACACAATATTATCATGGTTTGTGGCAAGTTGATACAAACAAGGACGTTACCGCCTTTGATCAGCTGAGGTAAACTTGTTCTCCATTCACACTGATTTACCAGCTGAAGCAGTAGTCCTTTGAGAGATCAATGTTAGTGCAACACAATAACCTGTTGTGCATTCAAACTGATTTACCAGCTGAAGCAGTAGTCTTTTAAGAGATCAATGGTAGTGCAACACAATAAACTGAATGAAAAGGCTGATTCTACTGCTTATTTGTGATGGTCATTTGATCAAACTGAACAAAAATCTGTGGAAAATGACTCTTCCTATAACGTGAACCCCTTTTGTGAGATTGGAAATTATTTGGAACCTAAAGACAGGAAGTATTCAATCACTTCCTACATCTGAAGAGGTGCAAAAAATAAATACTTAGATAATAATTTTTGCATTAGCTGAACCTTGTGCGTCACCGAGGTCACGTCCTCTCTTATTCGAACAAGTTCATTGTGAAACACTTGTAGGAATAGTTTGTCCTAAGGCCACGATCCACATGCATATCATGTCAATGTGTTCGCTTCACCCAGCTAACTATATATGATTCCTAATCTATATGCTGATTTTTTGTTTTGAATGCTGAAAGCTACATATCTATTTGTACACAATGTCCAATAGTTTGAACTTCATTCTCTATGATGCAATCCATCCAAGTTAAAAACTTGAGATTTTGAATTACCTCTTTCTCTCTCTGTCTATATATACACACACACACACATACATATACATGTGTGTGTATATATATACACATAGGCCTATATTAAAACTTGAGATGCTGAGATTCAGTTTGACCTATTCTACTTCGTTTTGATCTCAAGCTCAATAATATGTTCAGATTGATTACCAAATAAATCACATAGGCCTATATTCCGAATTATATGCTGTATGAAATGATATCCCTTCAGTTTTTCTCTTGCAGTACTTTTTTGCATCCTACTCTGATGCGATACTAACCAAATAACATGCGTCTTTGTGATCAATGTTGTACAATGGTACTTAATTTTTTGCTGATCAATGTCACGAGTCTTTCTTGAAAAGCCATCCTATGTTATTTGCAGGGCCAGAACCGCGGAACTAGGATTTTATTTTCGGGAGTGCCAAAAATCGAAACACAAATTTTCACGTATTGACATAATTATCACATTTAAATTTTCCTTGCAAGTATTTCTAAGTTCACGCATGAGAAATTTATTAGTATGCAAGATAAATTTCTACATAAAAAATAAAACCAGCTTGTATTAATCCTTGGCAATATATGAAAAAGGACAAATTAATTGTTTGTTCATATATTCAAACCCAATTATTTATTAAAGTGGAACTTGACTTTCTTTCAAAACTACCCAGAAATTATCTGTGATTGATTCTATGCTAAATTTCGTGGCAACTCCTTTTCAATGTGTATATGTTTTTGTGCTCTGGAGCCAATGTTAATTACAATCTGTAATATATATTTTTGTTTGTGTACTTTTATTTGATGGATAAGGTTCACATATTATATTGGTGTACATTAGAAGCCCTACTGACTGTTAGGGTCTGTTTGATACTTGTGAAAGGAAAAGGAAATGAGAGAAAATGAAAGGAAATTGGTATTTGTCCTATGCCTGATTTTGCAAAGAGAACAAGGCAGAGAGTGGAAGAAAAACTACTTTCCCTTGTTTGAAATTGAAATGAAAGAGAAAAGAAAATAATAGGATAACTTTTGAAGAAGAAAGAGGAAGAAAACTGAAAGGAAAGTGGGAAGAAAACTATTTTCTCTCCCATTTCTCTTCCTTTTCTCTTCTCTTCCCTCCTAAAATAGAAACCAAACAAGGAAGGGAATTCCCTTCCCTTTCCTTTCTTTTCCTCGAGTATCAAACAGGCTGTTAGTTTGATTGGGTTAGGACATACAGAAAAATGGGTATAACCTACAAGAATTTTGATATTTTATTGGCTAGGGCCTTAAGGAGGATTTTAAATTGTGGGGGGTGCCGGGAAAGCAGATCTTTGCTAGAACATTGTATATACACTAAGTATATATAGGAAGGTCACACAAAAGCGGGGGGTGCCATGGCATCCTCCCCCCATACTATAGTTCTGCCCCTGGTTATTTATTTATCTAACGCAATGACACTAACTGACTAGTGTTTTGAGCTATTTGATAGAACTCCATCATCATTATTACTAGCATCTTTAGATGCAAACTGCTTTAACTCCTTGGATAATAGTTTTTGTTTGTTTGCACGCAAATATAAATATATAATAGCGGGTGAACTGTCTCCTTCCAGGCCATCCAAGATGAGGATATGCTCTCTAATGGGTCTTCAATTTTCTTTAAAAAACAGTAATAAATCCTGCATTGATATCATTTGTGGGTGGGGGGGTTGTTGGAAAGTTTATTTTCCAAATTTTGTAGGTGTTAATTTCAAATATATAGATGTGCAAGAGTGTATAACTGACTCCTAATACAAGAAAAATGAGGTGGATGCAAGTGCATTGTTTGGATGGCCAAACGTGTACTGCACAGTTTTCAGTCTCATCTTTTTTTGGGATATGGGAATTAGAGTTTGCTCTGTTGATGTTTCCCCAAATAAGGACTCCTGCAAATTTGTCTTTTTGATTGCCATCTGGAGTTCAATATTAACTAATTGATTTGCTATTTAATTTTATGTAGAGCCAGGTAAAATCTTATGGTTTACTTTTTCATGTGCATGTGTACCTGTCAGTAATGCACAGATTCATCATTGAAAATTTAAAAACAAATAAAGGAAAATGTATGCGGTCCATGCGGACTTCATATAAAGAACTAAAATTATTTCCTCTTTCTTTTCTTTTGGCAGCTGTTACCAGTGTTGCCAGATTGATGGGTTGCAGTAGCCAGGACCTCATGTTAGCTTTGTCTACCCATAGAATTCAAGCTGGGAAGGATAGTGTTGCCAAAAAGTTAACGTTGCAGCAGGTCTGCTTTTTATAACTCTCTCTCTCTCTTTCTCTCTCAAACACAATTCTCTTGTATGTGAATGTATACATAGATACACACATACACACACAAATAATACTCAGCAAACTATTCTTTTGCCTTTTACTCAGTCCACTTGCTTCTGACATGGAACCTATAATTTTCTTTTACTTAGGCAATTGGTACAAGAGATGCTTTGGCAAAATTCATCTATGCAAGCTTGTTTGACTGGCTGGTTGAAGAACTTAATAAGTTGCTTGCAATGGGAAAACAGTGCACTGGGATATCCATAAGTATCCTAGATATCTACGGTTTTGAGTCATTTAAGGTTTGTAATTTGTATTTGTCTATTTACTAATTTTTATAACATAATGCAATTGTCTAACATGTGATGATTTCATCTACTCATTTCCAGAAGAATAGCTTTGAACAATTTTGTATAAACTATGCGAATGAGAGACTGCAGCAACATTTCAATCGGCATCTGTTTAAACTTGAGCAGGAGGTGAGCATCTCAAATCAATTGTGCTGCTTTTGTGGAGAATAATATATCAAGAGTTTCTTCCAATCGGTATTTCCTCTCTTAAAAGTTTTTCTAAAATAAAAAAGGACTTGATTTGAGTTATGAATTTGAATGCGATGTACTCAAAGAGTATCACAGTTGGGATGTTTTGGGTGGATTTCAGGGTTTTGTGAAAAATCGTCCTGCTCATGCAATCAATATATGAGGACAACAGCTTTTTTGAAGCTCCTTGAAGATCTTTTGGCAAACTTAATGTCTCAGATATTAATATCCATACTCGTTTATTTTGTTTTTAGGAGTATGAAGTGGATGGGATTGATTGGACAAAAGTAGATTTTGAAGACAACCAAGAGTGTTTGGATCTCTTTGAGAAGGTATTTCTGTTTTTAAGCCCTCTTTACCTTGTGTCCTGAGCCCAAAAAAAAAAAAAACGTAAACACCTCATTCATTGTGTATGTTGGAATTTCTGAGAGTCCCTTCCACCGATTTTATGGAGCATTGGATTACATTTCATATATGTATGATGCTTTAGAGTATGGGACTTCTGACTCTTTTGGTGAACCTTTCATGCATAATTCTAGCCATGTTCTTATTGTAATATTGTTTCTTATAAACTGAAGTTGCAAAGAAATGGAAGATTGAAAATTTTGCTTACCAATTGTAGTGCTAATTGTACATGTGTTCTCATCTCTTTCATGGTACTTTGTTATGCAGAGTCTCTTTCATGTGTGGTGGATTGTGTGTTAATGGCTTCACTGCTACTCATTTTGCAGAAACCTATAGGGCTAATATCTTTGTTGGATGAGGAATCAAATTTCCCCAAGGCCACTGATTTGACCTTTGCCAATAAGCTTAAGCAATACATGAATGGAAATCCTTGCTTTAAGGGAGAAAGAGGTGGAGCTTTTAGTATTCGCCACTATGCTGGAGAGGTAAGTTGTCAGACGTGTAAGCTGGAATTAATCAGATATTTATAGCTCAAATTGGCGGCTGTTTTGACTCCATTACCGTGTGTACTATTTCCTGAATAATAAAGATGAAAGTAATAGCCAACACCTATTAACAATTTAAGATGTTATGAACTTGAGACAACTTGCATAAGTTGCATGCATTTATGTCTGCATATGTCAGGAGAGATGGAAATAAATTTCTGCACTAGTCTCAAATTTAAAGTAGTTCCTTTTCTCTGGCACTATTCACATTCCCTGTCAAGTCCTAATGACTCATGTTTTAATCCCATAATGTAACTGCATATATATTGATCAATAAAAATGTAAATGACTGCAAAATGTAGTTCCTTGTCTAGAAAATTTTTTTGATCAAATACTATTCTGAAATTTTGATCCACTCATTCCAAGAGCATCCCAGTCATACATAGTCATGTTTTCCGATGTTGGCTAATTTACAAGGTTAAACAACTTTGTCTTCAATTTCAAATATTGGAATCTTAAAATGACCAAGTTGGCCTTGTATATCAGAAATACCTGTGTGATGATGATATAGTTTTTCACTAATATTTTTCAAATAGAATGTAAAACTAAGGAAATGCCCAATGAATGGGAAAAGCACTTGAGGCAACAATAAAGGTGATACTTAGAGCTACACCACCTGTCATGGTGTCCACAGTATGACTTGGATGCTTTTCTGCTTCTAAGAATTTATCTTGTTGTACTTTGGAAGAAAAGCGTTTTAATCATCTCACTTTTTTAAGAAAGACTTTTGAGCCTCAAACCAAACATTCGTGTAGTTTTTTGGCTTCCTTGCTCTTACAAATAAAGTAAGTGTTTTTAATAGAACCAAACAATTTCTTATTTATAATGCTTCAAGGTGCTTACTTATTCTTATTTAGACACACTGACATAAAATTGTCAGTTCATCTCAAATTAAAAAAAGGTTTTTTTTTAGTAGCAGAAACTAGTTTGCTTGGAAAACATGCCTAAATAGAATTTGATTGATCTCACTTTTTTGAGAATTTCCTTATCTTGTTAGATTTGGTATGGGTACAATAATAAACCCCCTTGATGCTTCAAAATTACTTCTTGGTTGGCTGCGTCTACTTGCATAATGCAGGCTTTTGGACGTTTAAAGTTATTAATACTTACACTTGGAGACCTTTTTTTTTTATATTATTATTTAGGTTCTGTATGACACAAGTGGGTTCTTGGAAAAGAACAGAGATCCACTGCACTCTGGTACCATCCAACTCCTTTCATCATGCAGTTGCCGGCTCCCTCAGTTGTTTGCCTCCACTATGCTTCACCAATTTCATAAACCTGCTAGTCCTTTACATCAGATGGGTGTGTTTGATCCTCAGAAGCAAAGTGTTGGCACAAAGTTCAAGGTAGAGATGCTATTGAAATTTTGTTTTGTATTAGACAAATATTTGCAGCTCTAAATAGTTGCTTAAAACTATGAATTTGTGATGATGCCCATGAAAAACGATACCAGACAATTTTTTTTTCTCGAATATGTGAAGGTTATACGATCTCACGATAGCATTTACTTGTTGATGAGGTCATTTTAAACGTTCTTGCCTGCGCACAGACTGTCAAAACGCTATTGCAATGGGCTTTTTATTTAATGGCTAAATGCTTTTTGTTTCTGTGATCATACGAGTATTTCAGAATTTGATAATAAATTAAACTGATATAAAGATATACGGAATATGCATATTGCATCGATTTTGTTGTGGATAATTATATTTTGACTTTCTGGTATGCTTGTAGGGTCAATTATTCAAATTGATGCAGCAGCTGGATACCTCCACACCACACTTCATTCGTTGCATAAAACCAAATAATAAGCAGCTTCCTGGCATGTATGAAAAGGATCTTGTCTTAGAGCAACTCAGGTGTTGTGGAGTTCTGGAGGTTGTCCGGATCTCAAGATCTGGCTATCCTACTCGAGTGACTCATCAAGAATTTGCAAGAAGGTGGAGTATGAGAATCTGCTTTAGTTTGATGATTATTCTTGCAAATTCTGATGAATTTTTTCAAATATATATGCATGAATTTTAGGTATGGTTTCCTACTTGCGGAGGACAATGCATGTCAGGATCCATTAAGCATATCAGTTTCTGTTCTGCAGCAATTTGACGTCCTCCCTGATATGTACCAAGTTGGTTATACAAAATTGTATTTTAGAACAGGACAGGTGAGTTCATATATCTTCCGGAGGTCCTTAATGTTCTCTTTGTTTTTCCTTTGTAGGTTTTTGAGATGGTGGTTTCACTATTTAAGTACTGCATCATTATCTATGCTTTGCTGGTTAATAATTCAGACTTAGTGATATTTTCCACTTATTTGAGATGTCCTCTGAGTTATGGGTCGTTTTGAAAAACAAACAAAATGTTCAGCCAAAAAAAAAGGGAATCAAAGAAAAACCCAGCTTGAAGTTTGACTAAGATATTCACCTACTCCAATGCTTATCTGTGAGTATTCAGTTACTTGAACACCGAAGAAAACTCTATGTTAACCTGCTGAGCTTTGAAACAGTAAAATTTTGTTCTTTCTAATTGAAACCGTATTTCGTTGAAAATTGGTTTTCTCTGATGTTGTATCATTGTGTTTGATAGATTGCTGCATTAGACGATACAAGAAAACAAGTTCTGCAAGGCACACTTGAGATGCAGAAACGGTTTCGTGGTAACCAGGCTCGTCGTCACTTCCATGAACTCAAGAAAGGAGTAATAACAATGCAATCATGTAAGGCATATTTATTTTCTTTAGTTGTTTCATATAGAACAGGTGCTTTGCTGGTTTCATAGTCTCTTTATTACACGTCATTTGTGTTAGATCACTAAGCTTTTGGGACAACCGGTGACTTAACATGGTACTAGGGCTCTGTTCAAGGAGCCCCTGGGTTCAACTTTCATAATTTGTGTTTGTTCTCGTGTTTCTGTTTAGCTTAGCTTAATATATACATTGTTGGGCTCATTCCCTAACAACTTAAGTTTTTGGACAATTGCTTACCTAACAATCTGCATGAATCTATCTTCCATCTATACTATTATAAAGCAAACACTTGGGCTTTGGTCAGGATCTGTCATGTTATTTAACCTTTCCAAACTATCCTAAAAAGTTCAAAAAAAAAAAAAAAATACTACATAAATCTTATCACTTCAAGGGTAAAATAGTAATAGCCTACCTTCTGTTCATACATAATCCACATTCCCACTGTCTATACAGTTACACAACCACCAACAACTTATTTAGTGGTAGAGAAAGTGATTGGGTGTAGTGTAGCACACACATATAGTGCGTGCCACCCTTCTAGCTCTAGGAAAATAGAACAGGTAGCATCTCTTCAGGACCTTACGAAACTGTTGCCTTGTAAGATGTTTAGGCTTAGAAGTTCCAAATACAGTTCCTGGATCATGGTCTACATCTTTCAAGGATATCATGATTTTATCGGATACAGAGAAGTGTGCCTTCTATCTGTTTTGCAATCACACGGGTTTCAATAAACCGTTGTCTTGAAACATGTTTAGGCTTTAGAAGTTCCAAACGCAATTTTTGGATCGGAGTCATCGGACTTTACATCTTTTGATGCTATCTGGATTTTATTGAATGCAGGAAGCCGGTTCAATTATGTGATAAAAGTTTCTTTAATGTTGCAGTTATCCGTGGTGAAAATGATAGAAGGGAGTATGATTTATTGATGAAGTTGAGAGAGCAGGCTGCCCGCAAGACCCTTGAAGAGCAGCTGAGTGCAATCGTCCATTTACAATCTGGTAACTTATTGTACCCATTGGACAAGTCTCTGGCTATTTAATTGCATAGTATTTTCCTAACCTTGTATTTTTTTGTCTGCAGTTATTCGTGGGTGGTTGGCTCGGAGGCATTTTAATTACCTGCAGAGATTGAAAAAGTTAAGTGCTGATAATACTAAACAAAAGCGAGGGAGGAAGATTTCAGAAGTTAAGGTACTCTTTATAATGCACCCATTACTATGAAAGAACTTTTTTTTTCTCTTTTCTGTTACTTTCAATTAATTATGGACTATAAGTGTCAGTACTTCTCCCAAGCACAACCAATTGAACCCTTGCACCCATTCTAGCCTCCATTACCCAGCACTGTTACTTTTCATGTGGTATACTAATCTGCAACTTTCACCCAGGCTATTAGTTGCCCCAAAACCTTAAGCTGTTAAGAAGGCCAAACAATCTATATTAAGCTCTCACAACTTCCTCATGACTAGCAAGTGTTAGATTGGATCTAAGATCTATGAGAATATTAAAATGAGAAAGGCCAAAAGTTTGGATAAAAACCTTATGATCTTAATTGGTCTTTTAGTCTTTGTGGGTGACCGTAAGGGTCGTAGGTGTATGTGTACTCTCTAAGAAGTATGATAATTACTCAGTAATTGCTGAATTGTTAGAGAGCAGAAGGGAGATTGTTATAATGGCAGCAAAAAAAAAAAAAAAAAGTGCGAGCAGAGAACCAATGAGCCCACTGGATAACTGCTGTATTGATGTTTTGATGTCAGTAGTGATGGGTTCCCCTTCAATGTGGCAACTGGGTGGATGGTTCTGGACTTTCCTCCTACTTTGTTACAGTACCTTCCTGTGTGGCAGGCTTATCCATTTAAATTCTCCTTCATGAGGAAAGTAGAGGTTTCCCCCTTTTTACTTTCTATAAGTGGTGGAGTTAACAAAAGTTTGCCATTTGAAGAGAGCTTGAAATATCAGACTACAGGGACTTTTGAGTTTTGCCAACTCAGCTTCAAATTAGTCTCTCTCTCTCTCTCTCTCTCCCCCCCCCCTTGGATATTTGTGCAGGTGCGTGTGCTTTTTATCGAGTTGTGGTTCATTGTCATGTTAATGTTGCCACTTTGGTATGAATCTTGAGATCATTAGTAACTTGTCCTGAAGTGCATACCTTCTTTAGTTGGCTTGTCCTTATATAAATATCCCTCTCTGATTTTTGCAAGTATTTTGTTACGAATAGACTAAGAAGTACTGACACAGACACGAGATGACACGGATATGTTGACATGGCAATTTTCAAAAAATGCAAGACATGACACGGCAGGAGCACGACAAAAATATATAATTTTATATATTTTTTATATGCCATTTATATATAAATATGTTATTCAAAGCTAATAAAAAATATAAGATAACACTAACTAAAATTAAATAACCATGTTTTCCTTAGCTTAATTATCAACATCGCGTTCCATAAAAAATGATAAAGATCATAATTCATAAAGTAAACCAAGATAACATTTAGCAAAATATTGAATCAAGATAAAATGGAACCCGAAATCATTAGTAGAAATTAGGAGGTTCATATAGACGTCATACTACAAAGCAGAAGTAATTCAGAAATTTTATACAAAGACATACCAAAAATCAGAAATAAAGCCAAAATTTTATGCAAAAATAAAATCAGAAAAGTTACACATAAAAAATTATAAATTATAAACTCAGAAGCCAAATAAAAGCATAAAAGAATTATAAATTATAAAACCTTTTTGTCTTTTTTTTTATTTTTCAAATTCAAGTTTTTAGAATTACAAAATATACCCCATCTTTTATTTTCAAAATTTGTAGTAGAGCCCTTGCTGTGTCTATGAAGTGTCCAAAATTAGACACACGTGTCCAAGCTGTGTCCACAAAGTATCCAAAATCAGACACTCATATCCAAGTTGTGTCCATAGAGTGTTCGAATAAAAAAAAAATTGGACCAACATGTGTCCAATGCGTATCCGTGCCCTAGAGGTGTCTAACACGTATACAGGGACTTCGGGGGAGTGTCCGTGCTTCTTAGGGAATAGATCTTTAAATGCAAGTTGTTTTCTTATGTTAAAAGTTTCTTTATTATTTTTACGTACCACAAAAGTTGAAATAAAATGTACACAAAGTTAGCAAGTCTTGTGTATTGAGTACAATGTATTAAACAAAAGAGCATCTGCTTGTGCATCTTGATTGCCAACCACATCTTAGCTTAAGCTTATCTTGTCCTTATTAAGACTACGCTTTGGATAAAGCTTGGGTGTATAAATATTTTCATGTGCATAATACTTGTTAATTGCACCAAACCTAATGTTTAGGCTTACAAGTTGGAAGTAAGTTGTAAGTAACGCTATGATGCAAGCAGCATTCTGGATATTGGAGTATAGTTCAATATAGTTTTGCTTGTAAGGAAATGTTAGATACATGCACAGATGCCTTATGAGTAAGCAACATAGTCATGAATGGAAAATCAAGTAATGTTTCCTTCTTTTCCAATTCAAATGGGCATTGAGCAGGAAGAATTGCAAGAGCCTATTCTGCCTTCAGTTCTAGAAGAGCTTCAGAGGCGCGTTTCAAAGGCAGAAGCTACTCTAGGGCAAAAGGAACAGGAAAATGCAGCATTGAGGGAGCACCTGCAGCAATATGAGACAAGATGGTCAGAATATGAGGCAAAGATGAAATCCATGGAGAAGATGTGGCAGAAGCAGGTGGCATCTTTGCAAGTAAGTTTGCATGTTTATAAATACACGCAGATAGAACTGTATAAATATATATTATTATAGTCAGCCAAAAATAATGCTGGGACAACTTAATATTTGGGAAAAAAATGTAAACTGGATGGCTCTCATTCTATTAAATTAGTCACTGGATCTATTGAGCAGGAGCTACCAGAGGTGGATCTTGATCATTTTTTGAGGCTGACATTGCACATTTGATGAATGTAGATGGATTATCCTGTGACATAGAACAACTGAAACCACCTTTATCTAAATTTTTAGTGATACAATGAAAGGACTAAGAAATATACTAGGACTCAGTAGATCTGAAAAAACAAAAAAAAGTGCAGCAGCTATATCAGAACCAAGAGCTAACAAAGAAAGAGGAAATAGGTCTTATTAGCAACCTATAAGTGAGATTGAAGTTTTTGTGCTACATTGACATGGTGTTTGCTGATCTCAAGCTACCAGATAGCCTCTAAATCCTCTTTTGGTATTGGTATGATGTTCCTCTACTGCGTACTGGTTTATTGCTTGATGCTAACATAGAGTAAATTTATTGGTTATTAGACTTCTACTTGTGTGGAAACAAATAGATTGATTGCGCTGCGAACATTTTCTTATGCTCCATTTGGAACCCGGATTTTTGGTGGGAAAAGGAAGTGGTGAAGGAAAATTGAACAAAATGAAAGAGTATTTTTGTTATATTTTTCATCACGTTTTCCTTTTCCTTTACTTTTCCAACCGAAAATCCAGGTTCCAAACGAATCATTAATGTGATGTATTGCAGAGAAGCCAACCTCATAGGATGACTTTTGTGTTGCTTCTGTAGTATTTTCGTGGGTAGGTTTTTACTAAGCTTCGTTTGGCAAGGCATAGCAAGCTTTAATCAAGGTCTGTGCTGTGCTGACAGTTCAAAAATATTGGTCAGTGGACCACACTGGTTAGGATGTATTGCGAGGAGCCCAACAATTTCAACCAGTAAGCTTTATATGGTTGCTGACTTCATGTGGCTTTTGGTACTTCACTTAAAGAGGCCTTATTTGCTAATTAAGCTGAACCCCGGATTCTGTTTTAGTTTACATTGTAATCATGTTGCATTCAAATTAAGAAAACAAATCTATTAAAAGATAATGGTGGACAGAATTCTGATTGAATTTGGAGAAGAGAGAAGAGATCTAAGGTTCATAAAGTACCTTCACGTGAAAATGACAGCATAAAGCAGCTTTTAGTTCATCAATTCTATTTTTTTATAAGTTGCTGATCTAATAAGAGGGCAAAAGAAAAAATGCTTCTGTATTAGCTCTCTCAGACTAGTTGTAGCCAAATGTCTACACCATTGAATTTCTGACGAGCGTATATATAATTGTTGTAATACTTACTTCAGGGGAGTCTGGAAGCAGCCAAGAAGAGTCTTGCTGCTGACAACACTGCAGGTCAACCTGGGAGGCTAGATGGTTCCCCTTCGCCCCTCTATTATGATTCTGAGGATACCATGTCCATGGGAGCACAAACTCCTGGTGGGAACACACCCATCAAGTTTTCTAACATTGGTAGAGATGTTGGAGCTGGACGAGAGATTAATGGTGGTTTGAATGCTGTCAGTCATCTAGCAAAAGAATTTGAGCAACGGAAGCTGGATTTCGATGATGAGGCCAAAACCATTGCTGAGGTCAAATCAGAGCATCCTGATGAAGAGCTTCGGAAGCTGAAACTCAGGTTTCAGACGTGGAAGAAAGAGTACAAGTCTCGGTTACGAGAGACAAAAGCAAAACTTTACAAACTTGGGCATTCAGAAGTGGAAAAAGGTCGTCGGAGCTGGTGGGGAAAGAAAACCAAAAGATTAATATAGTATTTTAGTTTTAGATTATACATCATCTGTGTTGGGGGTGTGGACACAGACAAGAACAGAAACATTCTGCAAAAGGAATGTTTTTGAAACCCTACCTGTAGCATTGTCAGGAACATTCTTGTTCCTAACGGCAACCCCCTGTGGGTGTTATTATAGCTTGAGTTTAGTGGAGAAGGGAGAGTGTTTTTATGTCTACCAATTTTTGTTACTTGGTGGAAGGATTAACAAGCTTGTGTATAGCCAAAAGGGAACATTTCAAGATTATTTCCCTTCATTTTCTTCCTTAAATAGTTTATAGAGTCTATTTGTGAATATGCTGTTGTTATTGATGTAATTGCAGTGTCCGCGTAGTTTTTTGTTGTTAGTACTAAGAATATGGAAGAGAAATGTTCATATGTCCTCTCCTTTTCTGTGGGAAAATGTGTCATATTAGTATATTATCTTATTTATAAGATTATTTGGTATACAAATTCTGTTGTTTCTTTCATTTTTGGGGAATGCTTATGCTGTATTTGGATCCCGAATTTATAGAGAGAAAAGGAAAAGGGATAAAAAATGAAATAAATCTCATTCTTTAGTTGTTTAGGGAAAGTGGTGGGTAAAAGAAACTAAAAGAAAAATGAGTGAAGAAATCATATTTTCTCCTTTACCTTTACATTGTTGTTGGTAAATGCTTATGCATTTTTTTTCTCATTTTCTCAATGTAACCAAGCAAGAGCATAGAATTTTGAATCTTACATCATTCTTCTTTTTCATTTCCTTTTTTATTTTTATTTTTTTTCATAAATCTGGATTTCAAACACGCACTAGTGATTTAATATAAAGTTTTGATAAAAGTACTGTAAAATGATACCTGCAGCACCAGCATCACCACCAAATCCAAATTACATAATTGCAAGAAAGTAAACTGGCTAAACCTCTCAGATCCAACAAAGTGAAAACTATGACAATGTACACAAACTATCCATTCTCATAAATTAACACAAGACAAGATTAATGAGCTTATCATGAAGTTTATGATCCGGGTACAAACTTGGTGGCATAGACCCATGCATTGTTAGCCACAGGATTGTCAAGGTGGTCCAAGAGGTTCTCAAGTGGGCCTTTGCCGGTGACAATAGCTTGGACAAAGAAGCCAAACATTGAGAACATGGCTAGCCTTCCATTCTTAATTTCTTTCACCTTAAGCTCAGCAAAGGTTACCGGGTCATCGGCAAGGCCAAGAGGGTCAAAGTACTGTCCACCAGGGTACAGGTCGTTACCTTCTCCAACTCCGGGAAGGCCGTTAATGCGGTAACCCTCGACGAGCCCCATTAGAACGACTTGGAAGCCGAGTACTGCCAGAATGCTTTGGGCATGGACAAGATTAGGGTTGCCCAAATAGTCCAGGCCGCCTTCTGAGAAAATTTGAGCTCCGGCTTTGAACCAAACTGGCTCTTTGAAGTCCACTTTGACCCATTTCTCAAGTACTTCTGGGGTGATGCAACCTAATGCTCCCAGCATGGCCCATCTCCCGTGGATGACCTGAATTTATTAGAGAATGACCAACACATAATTCAGGTTCAATGAAGAAACTAATAGACATTTTTGTTGCTAGAAAAACATTGACGGGCACAACCAAGAGGCAGTAGTAACATGCAAAGATACTTCAATTACCTCGAGAGCCCTGTTCCTGGCAAAAGCCTCAGGATCAGCAGATAAACCAGCAGTGTCCCACCCATAATCACCGGGAAATTCTCCGGTCAGGTAGGATGGAGTCTGAGCTGAAAAGGGTCCCAAGTACTTCAATCGGTCCGGTCCGTACCATAATTCATTGCCCTATTCAAACCACAAACATTAACCCACAACTTTAGTCACCTTAACAACACAAGAAAATGAGAGAGAGAGAGAGAGAGAGAGAGAGAGAGAGAGAGAGAGAGAGAGAGAGAGAGAGAGAGAGAGAGAGAGAGAGAGAGTGCGTGTGTGTGTGTGTGTGGTACCATGGTGAATTTGCCAGCGCCCATAGAGACAACATCTCTAAGAGGGTTGGCATTTGCGTCCTTGGTTTGACCCAGAAATGGGGTTGGTCTGAGGACAGTGCTAGTGCTGGCAGTAGCTCCCATTAACATTGATGCCATGGTTTTTCAAAGCTTAGAATTTGAGCTCTGTCAGAAACTGTTCTCTTCTGAAGAGTGTAAGAATTACATCTCAAAGTGTGCACAAGGGAAGCTGAAATATATTTATGTGCAGGAAATGAGAATCAAAGATGGGTGGTTAAGAATGAATGATTGGAAGTTGTGGTGGTGACACACTGACTATTAGCACATTCTCATCAACCAATCACAAGGCCTCAAAAGATTTTAAATATCTCCACATCATATCCTTCTATCCACAATTAAAGTTATATGTCTTGGTGCTAAAATCAAACCAAAAATCTATGTAAAATCCAAATGATTTTCTCAGATATCTAGAAATTTCATAAATTGATAAATCTAAAAGAATCCAATATACACTGCCGTAGGACTGTTTGTTGTATAAAAATTAGAATACAAAGCGAAGGTGCTATAGCAAACAAGAGACTGGCAATCAGAGTCCTGGTTCAATTAGACACAGTTTTATTCAAAGCCACTAAAAAATCCTGTTATGAAAATTGTCATAGAACACAAAGCATACCCATCTTCTGACCATTAACCTTGCTTGAAGATCTCAAAAAATTTTGTAACAAATTCCCAAGTACAGCATTGAGGATATTAAACAAGTACCTTATTGGATGGTCAATGAACATTGCATTGTTGCAACAAAGGATGAGAATTATCAACATATTTATCCCATAGCGGTTTGTATTTCTCCAGCCCAATCTTCAACCAAGGTTTTGAGTTTCCATTAAAATGCAGTACAGCCCCCTTCTGAATCAATTGTGGATCAACAGTTGTGTAGCCTAATCCCAAAACATGCCAGTTGGGATCCAAAGGATCTGTCAAACCATAGAAAGTCAAAAGTTCCGGAGGCAATGTTCCTAGCTTCCAGAGTGTCCGGTCAATATTTTTCTCCTGCCAGTAGTGATAGTTTCCAGTTACATTCCTTTTCCTCCACTGAATCAAATCAAAGACATTCATTCCAAATGCCCAACCACATGAATTTGGATCAAAATGTGCACGTATTAGCAGGTGGGAGTAATTCAAATACTTATGGTATCTGTGGAATGTCTCCATACAAGTCTCAACAGCTCCATTTACATTTCCATTCAAACCAATAGAGAAAAGTGGTGACAGATCCTTCTGAACCACAACATAATCATCAAGAAATACTAATTTCTCCAGTGCAGGGAAAACTTCAGGAGTGTAGAATCTGAGGTGGTTTAGCATCGTGAGGTATTTAGGATTGCCATACTTGATTGGAGTCCTTTTATCATCATTGTTCCCAGAGAAGTAATTTTGAGTGTCCAAGTCTTGTAGCTGCTCAAGGACGGGGACATAAGAAGCATTCAGCCAGGTGAAGTCTTCAAACTTCTGAACTTCAGTTGTCACCCCACGAAAACTAGTCATGGAAAACCAGGCATTCATTGGGGCATAATTAACTTCATCAGTCACGATGTGGAAAACGCCCAGATCAGGATTGTTGGAGTTTGAAGCAGTTGAGTTGATCACAACTGAAGTTGCGAGGATGTTGTCAGAAAAGATACAGAAATGATAGAGGTGGCTGTCTTCTAAGTTTATCTGCAACTTGACTCCCCACTATGAGTTTCTTTTGGACATTTGAGTTGCTAAACCATTCAACTGTCAACCTGACACCAAGGCAGTAGAGGCTTTTTGGGACTTCCTCAGCAGCTATTTGCCCGTGAGCTCTTCTCACTTACAGAGCTGGCTTGTTCTTCAAGTGACTGGATCCTGGCTTTCAATCTCATGATCATGGTTGCAGTATCATAATGAAGATGCTGAGCTTGATATAGCAAAAGAGCCATATCACAAGTCGCTATCTCTGACTCTCCGGCTGTCAATGGTGTTTGCCTAGTTGCTGCATTTGACATGAGGAGTTGTGAGTTGCTGATTTGGCAACTTAGCTCCCACGCAAATTGAAAGTTTTTGCTTTCTTTTGCAATCACAAGAAGAGCTTTTGCAAGAGCAATTTGGTCATTTAGTTGCCTGGTGATTGAGTGTGGGCTCAACATTTCTTCAGTAATGTTAAGGCCTTCCGAAAATTTGTTATGGAAGCACTAACTCAAGTTATGAAATTTTGATGGGGCAACTGAGTAAGCCTTTATAGGAATTGAAAAATAAATAGTAACAAGCTTTTTAAGTTACGATTATTAGGCTGTATTTAAATTTGTTATCTCTTGAATGACAAAACTCATGTTTCAATTGAAATTTATGTATAATTTTAGTTTTTATTACTTTATTTTTATTGAATTTGTTTAGCCTAACTACTTTTTGACAATGGCTTGCCCAACCGAAACAAATTTCTGGCTCCATTATACAAATATCGATATAGATGTAAATGTGCGTGTACCTATATATGAATACCTGAATCACTGCTGACGTTGATGTTGATCCTTTGCCTGGACCAAAAAGAGCCAAAAAAACAAAAACAAGACACCAAATATAGTGAACCAGAACACCTTTGAATATCTTCTCCTCACCGGTGTTCGAAAATCAATGGCTCTTCGACTCATCGGTTTCTCACCGGGATCAAAGCTGTATTGAATCAAATACGTATGCGCATATATCTATGTATATATAGTCAGAGAGATTTTTGTGGAATTATGGGGGATGGAAGATGATGAATTAGGGTGCTTGTGCTGTGTATTGTGTGGTTAGCAAATGAAGAGATACGAGAATGAAAGCAGCAGAGAGAGCTGAGATCGTTGTCAGCTGTGACAAGACAAAAACCACGTTACAATTAATTTAATAGGATTTGTCGGTGCAGCTTTAAGATTGAGTATAAATTATAAAAAAAAGTTATAGAAAATGGAAATTGCGGTGAGCGTGGATCGAACACGCGACCTTCAGATCTTCAGTCTGACGCTCTCCCAACTGAGCTATCCCCGCCGTATGGTTTAGAGTCTACAATCTTTTATTTTCAGTAAATAAAAACAAAAGGCTAGTAATCTAATGATCTTAATCTCATGTCTATTAGCTATTTATTTTTAGGATTGATATTGCACTCCTTATTTTGGATGTGCGCCAACCAATTGATTATGCATCAAATCATAATTTCACTCTGATTTTTTACTACAAAATTTAATTAGATCTGATCACACACATTGGTTAAATATAAGCCCTCTCTACTATTATCCAATTTGATTTTATCATATCTAAGCCCATTTGATTGATGCGTGCATGTTCATTTTAAGTATTATGTTCTTAATTTTTGCTGGTTAAATCGTTTCCCTGAGAAAAAGATGCCAATATGGTAAGTAATACAAGTTTTTAGTGGTAAAGTTGTATTAATTATGGTCTAAAATCTAAACAAAAAGCTTTTGAAGTCATTTTAGTTATTATCACTAAAATTTAAGCATTATAGTGTATTAATGAAAATAATAGTTTAAAAACATGGGTTCTACTTAGATTTTTTTTTTGGTGGCATGTGTCAAATTTTTTCCAACAAAGTAATTGATCTGTCATGGAAAATACTGACCGTTGGGTGAGGTTAGGTCCTCGCTCTCTTCCTAACTTTTTGAATTCAACGGTCGAATAAACTGATGTCAAACGGCGTACAATGAACAATCACACGAGCATCTCATAAACAGCGTCAAGAAATTCTCTATCGTCTTAATTGTCCTCGGACGGCGTTGAATGCGCTTTTTCTGTTCGTTTCCAGAGAAAACCCCCCCAACGCGATGGTGAAGATGGAGGATTTGAAGCCCGTCGTCAAACGCCGAATCGATCAGAGAAGTCTCTAACACCGCCAATCTAATCGGAGCGTCTTTGAAGATTGTTCATGTTGTAGAGAACACAGAAATGGTTCAAAGAAAAACTAAGCCCCATTTTTCAAAGGCTAAAGACAGAGAAATTGCCGAAAACAGAGAAGGAGTTGCTCCGAGGAAGAGCGTCGAACCAGTCGACCAATGGGTTTTTCTGGTAAATTATGCTTCCTCATATGCATTAGTGTTTACATGCTTGAGTGTTGTTTCGTCAATCTTGACACCCATTTGTGTTTAGGTTTGTGGTTTGTAAGCTTAAAGTAATGGGGTTTTTCGATTCAGTTATTTGGTTAATTTTTGATCTTGGAATGGTGAGTTTCATTTGATATCATCACTTCAATATTTTGGTTTCAGTTAAACTTTAGGGTTTTATTGGAACAGAATTTTCGGGTTCTTGATCTCGGACTGTTTGGTTTCATGTTCAATTCTGGGTTTTGGTGTTATTGGGATTATTCATCACTTTGAATCTGTGTATCATTGTATCTGAGGATGATTCTCGTTTGATCTTTGACCTCTTGATTGTTGTCACACCATTGACCCCTTTTTATTCTTTTCTCAACTATTTTAATTTCATAATCTCTCTTCCTTTTTGCTTTTGTAGCTATCATTTCTGCTTTGCACTTTATCATGTTCTAAATTCAACCACTTTGGGAATCAAAGGTTCATATGGGTTTTTGTATTCCAAGGTCATCTAGTTTACCAACAGAGTTGTGTTCCCATTGCCGATTTGCATATACAGGACCCTTTTTTTTTCTTTTTTGTGATGAGTGCATTTATATATAATCTACAGGACGAAATTGAAGCTCCCATGTGGTTAGATCTCAATCTAGAAGCTACATTTGGTTATAAAGACAAGTGAGTTTCTTTACAACTGGTTCTGAATTGTTGCTCCATGTTTCTTGTAAGTCAATAGTAAGACTCCACGTCTTGTATCCAAGTGTAATCTTCTTCCGCTGCATTGCAGTGACGACGACTGGTTCCAGATAAGCCATCCGTAAGCACCTCCCAGTTACTTGATCAACTTTTGAGCATTGCTAATATTGGTTATCTAATTATAAGTAATTAAATAAGAAAGGCAAATTTGTGATGGAATTGTTTAAATTTTCAGGTTGCATCACTGTTCTTCCCATCAGTTAATTTCTGCATTTTCTCATGTTGGTAAGGTGAACACAATCGTGGACTTTGGGATACAAGGGCCATCTTCTCCAAATCTTCCTCCATCAGTCTCACGATCGAGAGGCAAACACTACAGAAGAAAGGAATGGGGACAGATCAATTTTGGGGTTAAGCTGCAGCCAGTCAAGAATTTAGGCAGTAAATCTTCATGGGTGAATTCAGGATCTGGTCAGAAAATGAAACCTCATCCAAGCAATGAAAATGAAAAGGGAAATGTTAGATCAAAAGCAAATTTCGTTTGTGAAAGCAGTTTAACTGAAACTGGTAGACCCAATTATCCCAAACCATCATCCAATGTTGGGGAATTAAAGACCAGATTGAGCTCTGCAGCAATGAAGGAAGTCGAGAACAAATCAGCAAGCACCATCACATCTGAAAGTAGTGAACAACAAAATCAGAAGTTATTGGAGGTATCTTGTCAAACATGTGGTCACACGAGCGGGCTCTTGTCGGCTCTAAAGGTGACTCTTAGAAAAAGTTGTGTTACAAGACAGGCATCAAGGGTGGAGATAGCTGGTGGGAGGCAATCAGAAGGATGTAAATCTTCCTCGGGCAAGTCCAGTGTGGGTTCCTCTTCCCACCCTGGTCATGATGTAAATACCATGACTCTTCCAGCACTACAAAACAAAGATACAACCCCTGATAGTAGAAATATCAGGAGAATGCCCCAAGCAACCAAGGACAAAGTAAAAGTGAAAAATACATCCAAGGAATCTACTGCGGAGAGTCAAGTCACGACTTCTAAATCTAGATGGGGAAGCAAAACCACTGCTGCAAAGTTGGCTCATCAGCAAACTGAAAAATCAAAGGTGAGATGCTGTGACAATTTGATTGCGATGTTCTTTTTTCAAACTTCTGCAATTTTTGAAGAAAAGTTGAATTTATTGTTTGGCTTTTTTTATCAAGCAAACATAACATGATTTTACCATATGCAATTGATATGTTTCAGAGATTTTGACAAACACATCAAATAAAATGAATGTTGAGGACCTTTCTGAAATGATGCGAGAAGTTTCTGAGTTACTCCATAATTGTAAAATATGATTTGCAAAGTATCACAGTAAAATTCATTATTGTTTATATTCCAATTTATAAGCATTAGTATTTTTCCCTAAACTACTATATTTTCTGATTTGATAATAGCCTTGAACAATACTTGAATTTTGAATTTCTCTTTATGGAATCACCAGAAGCATGTCTAATCAATTGAATTGTGCATAAACTTTTCAGGTTAACCAGGTTGTACATTCAAAAGCTATGAGGCTACATAGAGTCAACGAATCTGCGACTGCTGCTACAAAAGAAAATGGTAAAGTGGGAGTCAGCAGGTATAACAGACCAGGTGATGGTAAAGAGAATGGAGTAGGTAGGATGACTATGAGTGAGAGGTCCAACACCAGAGCTGGAGGCGTGGTTCAGGTTCTGAAAGTGAGAAAGCAAATTGCACAACAAACGGGTGACAGAACAGGATTGGTTGGTCCAAAGGTATATGAATTGTCAGTTAATTGTGCTTGTGTTGTTTTCAGCATAATTTTCTTTTGTTTGAAAACTATCTATTCACCTTCAAGCTATTTAAATTTCAATCCAGAGTAAGTTTTGCAGAATAAAGTCTCTTAGCATATTAAATCCACAAAAAATCTGAAGAAACACCATTATAGAATTCCGCCACTTACTAACCTAATTTTCAAGTACTTGGTTTTCGAACAAACTTCTATTACGATATTAATTGTCAACGTAAAGGAAAGCAATGGGCTTGTGAAAAGGGCTAGTGGAAGAGTTTCAAGTCCCAAATCCTCTTTGGTAGCTAAGAAGTAAATAAATAATAAATGACATCTGACTATCAGTGGTAATCAAATATCTAAGTCATGTTTTTGCAGTTTGATATTGTTGTGCATGTTTCTCAAATTTATCCTATGCCCTTGTGGTCCTTTCCATTACAATGAGCATAGGCAGGCTTTTAAAATAATAGTTACTGAAGGGATCCAGGAGAAACACCACCACTTACCAACCAATTATAAAAAGGAAGAACTGAAGTTATGTTTTTGCAGTTTGAAATTGTTGTGCATGTTTCTCAAATAATAATAGCCGCTGAAGGGATCCAGGAGAAACACCACTACCTTACCAACCAATTAGAAAAGGAGGAACTAAATTTTGATTTGTAGGACTTTAGTATTTGTGTGGAGGTACTTTTGAAGATGCAGTGCACAAACCAAAGTTCCATGTAAAAGAAAATAAAAGGAGGGAGCCTTCTTCTGATGCTCCCGTGTTGGAACAGATGGATCTTGCCATGAGTGAAATGCAGGCTTGGTGTATGACCTGTATCGACATGATCACACCATCTTATTGGCTAAATAAATGTTGCGCATCATTTTTCATTTTTATTTCTGCATGGCTCCCTTCAATTTTACTGAAAATACTTTAAATCAGCTTTCAGTACAAACAACTTATTATAGACATGAAAATGATCATTTTACTGACATATCGAGTATTATTTTTAATTCTTCTAGAGTGTTTTGGTGTTATTTTTCTGTTGAACTCAGGATTTGATTTTATCTGACTTGTGAGCAGGGAAAAATCAGTGGCCGAGGTGAAGGGAAAAGTCTGACAAATGCAATTCAGAAGGTTTACTTTCGGTAAGAGAGCAGAGCAACTAAATATGTATAGTGTACACTTAAAAGACTTCTTTTCTTTTTTCTTTTTCAAGCCCAGCTGAAGTTTGGGTGAAAACAGGATCAAGATCTCTCTGTTTTGTTGAATACCTGGAGTAAATTTTTGTTCTTACAGTCTCCAGCCGTCATTGACCCAGAGAATATTTCCCCCAACTGTTTCTCTTAAATGTTCCTTCTTACAGTTTATCTGGCCATAGTCAGGTCCTCTTTTGTATAAAGCTCTGTCCATTGTCCATTCGAAATTGTTATATAATCAAGTACCTTGCATTCAGTCTTTATCTCTCTCTTTCTCAAGGGTATTTGAGTTTTTTCTTGCAATTGCTCCAGTTTACACTTCTGCAAAGAATAAAACTTAAATAAAGGTGGGTTTCATGAAAGGAATAGATGGAAGAGTCTTGACTTGGTGCCATGAACAGCTAGTGCTGAGGTTGGTGTGGAGCTGTTCATGCTATCTTTCTTGCTTGAATTGTACTAGAGTTCAATCAGCCATTTTAACATTGGTCTTTATAGGTTTGGGTACGAGCTATTTCATCACCCCATCCATCAAGTGTAGGAGATTTATACTTCACATTTTAAAATCAAGTACTATTAAAAAGGAGAAATTTGAAAATGCTGCATTTATAATAATGAGGATAAGAATGAGTAAAACCTCAGTGATAAATTGTTCTTTGATATTTCTTTGGTGAAGGATGTTAAGGCCGCAGTTGAACGATTTTGATGAACTACATTGCTAATCAAAAATTTTGAAGATTGAGCATCACTGCTAAATTGTTGTTTTGAAAGAACTAGATACCTTCAAATTCTGGGCAATTGTTGCAAGCTTTGAAAACTTCACCAAGTTATCTCTTCTAACCCCCCCAAAAAAAAAATTTGGGTGACAAATGGAGAGGTTTCTTTACTCCTCAGACTTCGGGCCTGCTTCCACAAAAAATGGGGAAAATACAAATCTAGAAGTTAATAATTACCCATTTTGTTCTTAATTGTTGTCTTGAGTATATTTTTCCTTTTTTGTCCCTTTTTTCATGCAAATAACTATTTTTTTTTTTTAATTTTCTTTCCCCATCTTCGTAAGTCGAAGGACTATGATCCATTTCCTTTCTTTATTACAATTCACAAGAGTGTTTTTTTTAGTTTCAACAACCATTTTCATACTAAAATAAAAAATAATGGAGTTTTTGACAGTTCCTTTTTTGTTTTCAAAAACACGAAAAACGAATCGTTGTTTCTTCTCCATGCTAATACACTTCAGCTTCTTAATTAAGTTTTATGTGGGTGCTAGATAGTTGAGCTAAGATCAAACAACCAGGGAGGATACAACCATTGTAATATACTTGGCCGCATATTATTTTTTTGTTTTCATAATCCACTCGCGTGGTTTATGTAAAGGATATGGATTGTAATAAAAAGAACATGGGTCTCATCTGGGGGGGATTTGGATCCTCTTTTGTCTTGGATCAACAATTTTGGCCATGGTAATGTGAAGTAATAAAGAATTTGGAAATAGAGTTTAATGGAAAGGCAGAAAATGTGTTTCCACTTTTGATGTTTGCTTTCTTTCAAAGTTTGCTAGGCGCAGTGGCGACTGCACTTAGACTTTTTCAAGTTTCAAATCCAATTAGGCGTACGGAATGACTGACATGTCACTTTGGAAGGGTCCAGATTATCAACAGTTCGTAAGAGTGCTCCCAAACACAAGAGAAGCAACCCAGGTTTTTCCCGGAAAACGTCAAACAGATGCAGCCAAACAGCTTACCAGCTAGGTTGCAAAGGAAAGTCCAACACAGACATTTGTGTGGTCCTGTTTTCAAATGTTATCTTTTTCTCGTGAAACTGAATGCAGTTCCTACATGACAGGCAACGTAGTCTCTTTCCTTGGTGTTATAATGTTTTACTAACCTTCTGGTAGGAGAGAGAGAGAGAGAGAGAGAGAGAGAGAGAGAGAGAGAGAGAGAGAGGTGGTAAACTAGGCCGACCATCGTACGTTATTCAGCTGCACCATCCAGCGATGACCGTTGGATCACATGACTATGTAAGTGATGTAATAATCTCTGAATCATGATCAGATGGTTGATTCGTGGTTGAATATGTATTGGGTGGTAGCTATCAATTCTTCTTTGCAATTATTTCTTTTTGAACACATTGTCACTTCGCAATCTCAACACGTCAGTTATAGAACAAGTTGAGCTTGTGGTCACGTATCCATCAAGAATATATCGTCATCGTCCTAGTTCTGAAGAAAATAAAAACAAAAAACTTAAAAACAAAATTAGAACAATGAAACTGTATTTCTTTATAATCGAAAATTAAATCATGCCTGTCAACTTGATCATTGACCATGTTTTTATATGATAAATTATACATATATATCGGCATTCTAGCTCAAAGTTTATTCAGCTTTTATATCAATATTAATCACACGACTTCAATTTCTCTTATTATTTCACTAACCTACAAAAAAAAAAAGAATTTGAATTTTTTGTTTTCCGAATCCATATGATCGAGCTTCATACACAAGGTCAATGTCACATCTAGATACCAAAGACAAGCAATTTACGAAGTACAAGAAATATCTTAAAGAACGAACAGCGCAGCCGTATAACTATTATCACTCTTTGGCGTGATGTTAATAATTAAGAGCCTTGTGACCAAAACTGTACCATGGAAACTCAACATCAGGCTACAAGATTCTTGTGACCTTCCTCAGAAATATTGTCAAAAGGTGTTTCCCCAAAGATGAAAAAAAGGCTCAAAGTCTACACTTCTATAGGTCTATATATATTTCGTGAACATCTCACTGCCACGTGCTACAGACTAAAGTGAAAGTCCATCATGAACCGCAGAATTCATCCTTCTTGATTCACTGCTGACAACAAAATATACAAACATATACGTTTATATATGCAGCATATTTATACTTTCATAATTGACACTTAATCAAGTGACCCTGAATGTTATACATGTACATAGATTCATTGATGACATATTGTTGGTTTATGTTGCTTTCAGAACGGATATGTAGTGAGGGAAAAAATTATTATGGGAGGAGTACTGATGTGATCCAGAAGGTCGCATTCCAAAAGGCCTGTGCGAGATATACAACAAAGTATGTGATTAATTAACAAACAGACAAAGAAACGAAGCTGCATCGAACCTTGGTTGCTCGAACTTATTCGCCAGAGAGATAGAGACCTCCCTGTCTGCCTCCCTCAGCTCATCTGCCAAGCCCCCAAGGCTACCCTACTCAATATTGTGCCCCTCTTGCTTTCATCTCTTCCCTTCTTTTTCTTACATTCCCAAAATACCCTTAGTATCTGCATAACATATAGATAGGAATCTTCAATTTGCATATAGATGGTGTTATTGCTTTGTATTTTTGGCTATTAAGCTTGCTTGTTTTGTGCTACTTGTTTTGGGAAATCAAAAAGGCATCAATGTGACCTACTGCTTTAAATTTTTGGCTATTAAGCTTGCTTTATTTGTACTGCATGTTTTTTGGGAAATTAAAAAAGGCTCAATGTGACCTACAAAGTGTACCCACACCACCTTTAGGTGGATTCCTTTGATATGAAATCTGTAATTAAATCCCTACCAGTATGTGATGGCGGTTCATTTGTTTTTCATTTGTGTGTTTCTGGTTACCGCTTTTAGTTCTATCCATTGCTAAAAAGTGGCACCCCTTTGCTGTAACATTGTTATTTTCAACACCATACTGCTAAAATTTTGAAGAGAGAGAGAGAGAGAGAGAGAGAGAGAGAGAGAGAGAGAGAGAGAGGAAAAGGTTAATTTTAGAGCATAGACATTTTGTCATAAAGTTTGTCTTGTTGCATGACCATGAAATGATCAGTCCTTTTCAGCATCTCCTTTCTTACTGCCCTAACGATATTATATATAGATAGGTTATTATAGGGAATCAATTATCAGATTTACAGCGTAGATTTAAAAAAAAAAAAAAAAAAAAGAAGAAGAAGCTTACAACATGAAAACTGTGTCTAGTGCAATGTTTGTTGGATCGTAAAGCTTATTGATTGAGAATTGGAGACAAACCCACATTTATCAAGCAACTTGAGAAGTTGAATTGAGTTTCCCCCTCTTCATATCCTAGGATATTCAATTAAATCAAATGATCTAAGTATCTCGTGCATTCACTTCGGCATATTAGTTCACTATAATTGCTAACGTTAAGAAAACGTAGTTGCTTGGAGTTTAAACCATCAAGCATGAAGTACAAATTTGAGTTAAACGAAAAAAAATTTACCATCAATTTGTTATTATTTCTTTTTGTAGGTGGTGTTTGCACTATGCTTTGATGGCTTTTCCCTTTCTCAATTATAACTTTGTGGGGAAAAAATCAACCAACTCATGCTAAAAATTAATTAAATCTTGGGTAAATTATGCGAAGGACAATTATTTTGTGCTAAAGAGGTCGAGAATTGGCTTTTATTCACTTCACACTTTGAGTACTCTTCATTCAGAAAATATATAATTGTTTTGCTATGAAAAATGTTGCTTCTGTGGTTGAAGCAGAGTATGTATTAATTGGTTCGGACATTCTTAACCGCTTAACCAAAAAAAAAAAAGTGTGATTTTGCTCGTGTTAATCATAAAATGCTGGAAACAGAGACTACATTTCAAATGGGATGTGGGCAAGCTTGTTAAGCTTATATATATGATTAGGCACGTATAGATCTTTATAATAATCACTCTTAAAAACGAAAAGTTAGGAACAGAGCTTAGCCGATCATAATTAAAAGGGGGAATCTGGTAATCTCAGCCTATTTGTCTGTTTCCCCTCTCCTCCATATCTCTAACATTATTGTGTCTTTTTTTAAAAAAAATTTCCAATGGTACCCATAAAAATCCGTGCATATATTCCCTTCCTTACAGCAACCTGAACCCACTCTTGTCAACCTCCCTCTCTCTCTCTCTCTCTCACTCTCTCTCTCTCCCACACACAGTAAACATGGCAAGTGATCAAGAAATTTCGCATACTTTCGACGACGACGATGATGATGAAGAAGAAGAGGAAGAAGAAGAAGAAGTATTAGTTGCAGAAGATGAAGAGAAAGAGAGCTCACGAGATTGCAAAAGCATGTATGGCACATGCGGCTCTCGTCGCGGAAGAGGCTGGTCTCTGGGGAGGGTTTTGGACCCTAGAGCCACGTGGGTTCAAGAATGGAACCGGGTTTTCCTCCTCGTAAGCGCCACCGGCCTCTTCGTCGACCCTCTCTTTTTCTACGCGCTCTGCATAAGCGATACGTGTATGTGCCTCTTTGTCGACGGGTGGTTCGCCGTCACCGTCACGGTTCTCCGGTGCATGACGGACGCCTTGCACGTGTGGAACATGTGGTTGCAGCTCAAGATGAACAAGCGGTCTTACACCACCGTGGGTGGCGGCGATAGAAGTGGCCGACTGCACAACGGAAGTGCTAAAACACTTGCTCTCAGATACTTGAAGGACAAGAAGGGTTTCCTCTTTGATCTCTTCATCATCCTCCCTCTTCCACAGGTAAGAATTGTAAATTTTAATATCAGAATCATTATCATTTCTAAATTTTCTACGGCCATTGATTCTTCTGGTTAAGGTTTTTTTGTACACTAGCGTTTTCAGGAGATGACAAATGCAGTCATCTGTTTATTGTATGCATGCGCTCAGTTCAGTGTGAGCATGTGATGCAACTGTCTTTTCTTCATCCTTAAAAGGGGTATAATGGGTAAAAATTAAATGTACTAGTTTTGTGAATTCAATTGGTTTGGATTCTTTGGAAGCAACTCCATCCAACATCCTTGTCTATAACAGAAAATAATTGCGAGCGCCATTGGTTTAATGTTGTCTTCATTAATTCTGTGATCTGAATACTAATAGGAAAATGTTATTCTTTCAGAAAATTTGTACAAAAAAAAAATAGATTATAGATATATTTTATAATTTTTGAAAGAAAGTGATACTATCCAACACTCTAGATTTTAGAATTTAATTCCGGTTGAAAATCTTTTCTTAATGGTCGTGTAGGCACTGGGTTTTTTACTTTCTTTTTTTATTATTTTATTTGATTGTAAACAGAATTTTTGTCCATAATTTCTATGTAGAATGATGTGGTTGTAATTCTTTCATTTCAAACTAAAAAATTCCAGTTTTTGCTTGTAGTATAAAAAAACTATTGCTATATTATTTTGGTAGAGTTTTCTATATAAAATTTTTGTAATAATAGAATTGTCCATAAAGGGAAAATATATGGAAATGATGGACTAAAAAAGGATTAATGTAGTAAGGGTTGTATTAAATAAATTGCTACCACATAAAATCAAATACCTTAAATGAAAATGCAAGATTATCTGCTCAAAGAGCATGAGGGAAGTTTGTTTTATTATTATTTTTTATTGTAATACATATTAAAGACGTACAAGGTCTGTATATATTCATAAAAGCCATTATCACTTTATTCTAGATGCCAAATTCTGTCCATTTTTTTTTTGTGAAACACTTCCTTTTTTTTCTTTATACACAAATAGACAAAAACTTTATAACTTTCACTTGAGCCATGAAAATTACAAATAGAAAATGAAAAAACTTATTCTTTCCTTAAAGTTAAATTATTTGCAAAGTAATTTAAAAATCAAACAGAAATGTTACAACTAAGATATAGTAGTTATGTGTGGATGTGACATACCAACTTTGGGTAATAAAACAGTCTTGCTTTAAAGTAAATGTATTGTAAAGTACCCTTTCAAGCTAGTTCCATAGGAAGAATGCATGAATACAAGAATAAACAGACACTAGTAATTTGAGAGAATTCATACTAAAAACTATTCTCGTTTATGTTGGAGAAAGCAACTAAGTAAATGTATAATAACTGAATTCATCAAGTTAGTTTTATGCAATTGACCTAGGCTTCAAGCTATTTGCTTGAACCAGGATCATCACAAGATGATCCAACCCTTATGAGTACTTTAGGACTATTAAATACTCACTTACACACTCAAACGTACCCTATGTTGGAGGCCATCATCAGAAGCCATTTAGGCGGACAAAATTAATCTTGCAGCAACAGTATTAAAATTTTGTTCCAAGTACCCTACAATATTTCCAAATGTCATTCGAATTGTCAAGAACAATAATCAAACCATCAAGATCAATTTCAAAAGAGAATTAATTTGCTCATTCAAACATTGAAAATCACTTTCTTTGATTATGAAACTTCATTCTTGCCTCCACACAAGTCATGTCATAGCATATGCTTTACTTAATATTACTAACACCACGAAAACCTTGCAGGTAGTTCTATGGGTTGCGATTCCCGCTTTGTTGGAAAAAGGATTGACAACTGTTGTGATGACAGTTTTCTTAGTCATGTTTCTCTTCCAGTATCTCCCTAAGATTTATCATTCTGTCTGCCTCTTGCGTCGCATGCAAAACCTTTCCGGCTATATCTTCGGGACCGTCTGGTGGGGGATCGCCCTCAACATGATTGCATATTTTGTCGCATCGCATGTAAGGTTACCCTATGTTAATGTTTTGTCTGTTTAACTCTCTTCTTTGCAAGGCATATGAATATTTTGAGCTAAATTTGTACTCGTTTCGATTTAAGAATAATATAATATATATGCTCAAGTGTTATTTTGTCACATCCCATGTAAGGTTAATTACCTATTCTTTGCAAGGTTTCTGAATATTTTGGGCTAAATTTGTTATCATTTCCATTTAAGAATACTTTTGATTTTTCTAGGTGAATATAGTATGAGCTTTAAGTGAGGTGGACACAAAATCCTAACAGCCTGCTTTTTCATAAAGGAGAGAGAATATACTTCAAATACACCTTTTAGGATTGTTTTATTATTTAAAGTTAAAAAGTAAAAAGTCTTTGTTTCAAATCAAGCTCCGAACGTGCTCGACTGCTTTTTTCACTTACGTTCTTTCAATAGGTAAAAAGCTTTATACTTCGTCGGCAAAAAGGAGGACAAGACACCAAAAACAGGAACAAAAGTTTGCCAAAGGGTTGAAAACTACAGTAACTCTTTCACCCGTGATGCATGTGTTGTGAACAAGTGCTTCTTTTAGTATTCTGTTCTCACTGCATGTCTTGAATCACAAACAAACCTTATTTAATTAGCAGAAGATCTTATCACAAAAATAGATTACCTTTATTTTCAAGTTCATTAGTTCATTTACATTCTTGAAGAACCTGTACGTAATCTAGAGCCAAGGTCCTTCTTAAAAATCATTTATTTGTAGGAGTTCGACATGCGTGCTCTCTCTCTCTGATATATATATGTATATATATTTGTAAGTTAAAACTATGTTTTCACTATGCAGGCGGTTGGAGCGTGTTGGTACTTGTTAGGTATCCAGAGAGCAGCAAGATGCCTGAAGGAGCATTGTAGAGTAACAAAGGGCTGTGGCCTGAGAATATTGGCTTGTGAAGAGCCGATTTATTATGGAACGACAAGCTTGGTGAGAGATAGAACAAGACTGGTTTGGGGGGATAACAAGCAAGTCAGGTCTGCATGCATAGAAAATGACGATAATTTCGATTTTGGAGCTTATAAATGGACAGTTCAACTTGTTACGAATGAAAGCCGCTTGGAGAAGATACTCTTTCCTATCTTTTGGGGTCTCATGACGCTGAGGTATACGTATAGATATATATATATATATATATATTAATCTCTCTCTGTGCCCGTCCATTGCAACAGTACACTCTACACGTATGCTATGCCTACAATTGGCTTTGAATGATTTATTATTTTCAGTCTAATTAAGTTTCTTACATGAAACAGTACTTTCGGGAACTTGGAGAGCACTACAGATTGGTTAGAAGTTGTCTTTATTATTATAGTTTTGACGACTGGGCTCCTTTTAGTCACCATGTTGATTGGAAATATCAAGGTAATCTTTGTTTTTTTTTTTTTTTTTCCTGATTTCTGGAATAATTAAAAAAAATGCTTTATGTAATTTTATTTATTTCTCATTCTTACACAAAAGTAAATGGGCCGCAAATGAATTTATTAATATAGGTTCTAAACATTATGTATAGTGAGAAAATGAATTATATATGTAGCATTGCTCAATAATTAAACTTATCCTATTATTTTAACCCACTAATCAACTACAAGGACTGATCACCTGGAAGCAAATGGGACCTATGTAATGATCAGGACTGTCAAATCAATACGTAATATATTAGCTGCCAATTGATAGATTTCCAGTGATCGAGCTGAATGTATTGTATTTTGCATGTAATTAGATATTCTTCTGCAGATGCAGATGCAATTTTGTCACTCACTTGAAAGAAACAAATTCAGATGCACCAATGTCTTACAGTCACTGAATCTTGTGACTGGTTACTATGTATAAGGACCATATGCAACAGCTAAGGGCGAAGGCAGAGAATATTATTGCTACCTAAAGTCAATTACTAGGCTGAAGATAACTCAACAGCCATAAGAAGTCAAAAAACAATGTTGTTGGGACATAAATACAGAAAAAATGTATAAACTAATGTGGCTGCATTGTGAATCTATTGGTTTAAAATAATGAACTCACCAAAATGTCAATCCTATATTATTCTTTCTAGTGTAAGATTCCACACAAAATTATAAAGAATTGTATTTTTTTTTCTAAAAAGAGTAATGCTATATAGAAAGAATGTTTGTATCGAATTTTCATATAGAAAGATATGGGTGTTTATAGTTCTTTAATTTTAAAACAAAAACAATCACTATGGTGACTTATAAAATGCTACTCTTACAAAATTATCATATTATTTTGATGAAATTTTTTATACCAAAATTATGTAAGACTAAAAAATTTGCATACTTTTTCTTTTACAAATGGTCTCCTACATCAGTGGACCACTTCACTTTAGTTTAGTTACTGTTACCTGGTACATGAACATATCACTTTAGTTACTGTCGTACATGATTAGATCAATTATGACACAGGAGGCCCTTGTGTTTCGTTTGCATTAATAATGGCATAGGAGGCCCATGTGTTTGGTATGTATATATATACAATATTATATTATATATATACATATAATATTCAATATATAACGTCTGAATGTGGAAATACAGGTGTTCTTGCATGCAACTACGTCAAAGAAACAGGCAATGCAATTGAAGATGAGGAATATAGAGTGGTGGATGAGGAAAAGACAATTGCCACAGCCGTTCAGGCAGAGAGTGCGGAACTATGAAAGGCAGCGGTGGGCAGCAATGCGTGGAGTTGATGAATGTGAGATGGTCCACAACCTCCCTGAAGGGCTTCGGAGGGACATCAAATACCACCTCTGCCTAGACTTGGTCAGACAGGTAACACAAAATCCTATCAACCTGAGAGCTTGATTCCTTATAATGCATTAAAATCACTATATAGAGTATAGACAATCATAGATATAATATCGATACAATCAGAAAGTTACATAATTTCCAATATTGGACATGGACATCTCGAAAACAAGAAGATTTGAAAAAAAAAAGCGTGCCTTAAAAATACCTGAGGGTACTGTGAACTTTAATAACTTCACCAACTGTGTTTCAGGTACCTTTGTTTCAACATATGGATAATCTCGTCCTGGAGAATATCTGTGACCGTGTCAAGTCCCTCATATTCACAAAGGGAGAAACAGTAAGTCCCAATTGGTTAAATTTAAGTTTGTATTCACTCTATGTATTAAAATTTTGTTTCAATGTGCTATTTGATTAGCACAGCAACGGAAAGCAACAGAAATATTTCAGAAGCATTTCAAAAATGTTTCGAAAACATTTTAAAAACATTTCTAAAAGTGACAAATATTAATGTAATAAAATTTAATTATTTTTTTTACATTTTTTTAAATAAAAACTGTACAATATTTATGAAAAATTCTAAATTCGTATTGACACAATTTATTATTTCAGTATATTGCGCTGTGCTTCAGTGTGTTTCACTATATTTAGGTGTGTTTAAAGGATGACACTAGAATTTTATTATTACACAGGTGTTTCATATTTTGGTCTCTTAGAAAGCGAAAACAAATAAAAATTTTATTGCTTGCTCTAGGGCACACCTCTGTATATTCACTTGTAATTGAATTTAATGGTAGATAACCAGAGAGGGTGACCCAGTTCAGAGAATGCTATTCATTGTGAGGGGTCATCTCCAAAGCAGCCAAGAACTAAGAGATGGTGTGAAAAGTTGCTGCATGTTAGGCCCTGGAAACTTCAGCGGAGACGAGCTCTTGTCATGGTGCCTAAAAAGACCCTTTGTCGAGAGGCTGCCGCCATCTTCATCGACCCTCGTCACCCTAGAAACCACAGAAGCATTTGAACTAGAAGCCGAAGACGTGAAATATGTCACCCAACATTTCCGCTATACGTTCGTTAACGAGAAAGTCAAGAGGAGTGCAAGATACTACTCGCCTGGATGGAGAACTTGGGCTGCTGTTGCGATTCAGCTGGCTTGGAGGAGGTATAAACACAGATTAACCCTCACTTCATTGTCGTTTATTAGGCCTAGGAGACCATTGTCGAGGTGTTCTTCACTTGGGGAAGACAGGCTCAGGCTTTATACAGCTTTGTTAACCTCGCCGAAGCCAAATCAAGATGATTTTGACTTCTGAAAAATCAAAGCAAAAGCTGTATGGATTGTGGAACCTTCTTTTGTCTGCATTTTTAGTATGTTATTTCATGTTTCCTTTTCTTGTCCATGTTTCCTTTGCAATAGGAGAGAATGACATGAGACCGTCACAAATTAGCATACAAATTTGAAAGAGGCAAATCATCAATATCTTCGGCATCAGCCTTGCATTGAATTTAACTGGAGAAAATAAATCTCAGACAATATTGACTTAATAAATAATACATTGCAGCTCCAAAGATGAGGCACAGTAACAAAATTCTCTTACTTTCTGAACTCTAATCTGAATCTCTCAAATATTACGAATAATTTCTGCCCGAATTATTCAAATAATTATAGAATTATAACTTACATTTTCAAGTTATTCAATATAAATTGTATTTTAATCAAAATATTTCTTAGATTCTTCTCGACATATTGCTGATATTTTTTCAAACTCCCGAATCATAAATTATTTTTATGCAGAATAATTTCCGAATCTCAAGTCATTATGAGATGGGTAGAAATTATAAATTGGATCCTAAGATGGCACCCAAGGGGAGGAGGGAGAAAAAAACTTGGTTTCCTATGGTTTCTAATTGCTTAAGAGTTTAGTTTTAATGCACAGATAGTGTAGAATATTTTTATTCAAACAGAGCATCAGAGTGCAATACATGTCTTTTAAAATTTAAGTACAACATAAATAAGCAAAAGTCATGGATATATGTCGTATTCTGGTGCCCGTTTGTGTAAAAAAGTTCTATACTGTCAATGCATTAAAATTAAACTCATTACTTAATTGGCTCCGCTTAAATTCTTCTTTTGTTTGTCCTTTTTGGCTACTTTTAAATTAAGAAATTCAAGTATTGGCTTCTTTTTTGCCCTTTTTGGGCTCATCTATTGCATGGCATTGATTAAACGACAACCTCAAGCCTGGGAGTTAACCCCACCTTGAAAGGTGAACACGGGACAGAATGTATGCCCTGGTGGCAAACTATAGTTATGTTTAATCCAACTAATGTTGCATTTAGATATGCCACAAGAATTAAAACTCCGATGTTCTGTACAAAACTGCTACAGCCACCATCTTTTCTAATTTTAATCACTAATGGACACCAAGCAGAAAAAATGCGATAATTCTAACATTACTTGTGTTCTATACGTGAATTACTACACTTTATAGCTCCGATTTGAATCCATGACCCCATCCGATATTCAACAAAAGTTTTTACTCGCAACCAGTTTTGTCCTTTCAAACAAATTTTCTTTTTCTATGACTTGAGTCTTCAACTAGAATTGATTCACCTCTTATCTAATTTGTTGTCACAACTTGTCCTTATGCTCCAATCATCACTTCAATTATTTATCAGAACAAAACTCTCTTAATCAAATTCTCATCCTACCAAATGACTAGACATAAAAACAAAAAGGGAAAAAGAAAAAAGAAAAAACAGTGGTGTTCATGAAAGATACAGCGACGTGGACTTTGCTGAAGGGATAGGACCATATGTTATACGGGTGGTGTATAAAAGGCTCATATGCTTTATCCGATCATTGCAACAAGTTCCTTGATGTTACTTGGATTATTATAACTTTTTTTTGGTCAGTAACTTGGGTTATTTGCTTTGTGTAAATTAAATGAATTTAAAGCAAAAAAAATATTCAAACACAATATATAATAAAACTAATTTTTTTGAAACTGTTAAGTAATAATCCGTCGGTCATCCACCAACACGTTTCATAACACTTTGTTCACTTTGATAAATTATTAACTTTACATGTTGGTTACCCTGTTTCCAATATTTTAGAGCCTTAAATATCACCATGAACCTAATCTCAGAAACAGTTAATGCTACAAATGCACTTCCATATGTTCAAAGAAATTCAGCTCCATCCTGTATACGAAAGTTAGTAAAGTAATACAGATGTCAAAAAAACAAAAAAAGAAAAACTCTTTGAAGCCAAGAATGCGATTGGTTTTGGCTGCTGTTTGCTAGTCTTATAGATCAACTTTGGCTTAATAGCAGGCTTGTCCATTGCCTAGGAATTCCATGTGGCTCTGATTTTTCCATGCCTAAGATAAGGTCTCGTCAATTCCACAAAATGAGAATAACCCATATACAAGCAGATGAAACAAGTAGGTAGAGTGTAGAAAACGTATGAAGAAGATTAAGGGCAGCGACTTCGAAATTTAGAAAATTTCTCCTTTAATTTCACGTCTACACAAGTAAAGCAGAAAACAAAAGGAAGAAAAATGGGCAAGAAGCTTCATGCTTTCACTGCCCAAATCGGCTTGCCTCAGCCTCCGGGCCCGCCGAACCCCTGAAGAGTAAAATTGCAAGGCTGCCAATGCAGAAATGAATAAAACAGCCATAACAGTGAGTCACAAAGGAACCAAAATCTGTCCCCACGATGCATTGCCACCCCGGTCCGTACGTCCCATCAAATTCCTACATCAAAACACCCAAACCCAGATCAATACATACATATATATATATATATATATATGTATATACTAATACTATAGTGGTTTGATACACTGGAAGCAATGTGAGACTGTACCTTCTTTATGAAGCGAGCTATTTCAGTTGGCTCAGTAACATCGTAGAAGTCAAGTGCCTTCGCAGCCAAATCAAGTGCATCTTGTTGCATGGTTTGAAGCATATCAGTCTCGCCGATGACTGCTTTGCCTTCAAGCATGGTTAAAAGTATACCAAATATATGTATTGGTGTTGATGATTATATGTATATATGGTAGGAAATTAAGGAAGAATACTAGCTAGGCTATGTATATGAATACATAGAGATGGTTAATGGGTTTATATACTACATGCATGATTGGGGAACTGAGGGAAGAAGAATGGGGCTGGTGCTGGTGGGTCAGCCACGTAGGTGTCGATCTATTGTTTATGGCCATCACAGGTTGAGGAACTGATGCCAAATGGTCTATCTAATACAGAGGAGACGAGCAAAGTGGGCTCGGGCTTTTGCCATGGCTGGTGCTGGTTGGTGCATGGTTTGAAACACAGAATGGTTACCAGCTACACGGTTTTCTGGTCCCAGTTTATCCTGGACACGTGGTCAATTTTTGGTGGACTTGTGTACAAGGTTCTGCCATGTGTTAGTGGGTAAGGTGTCATAGTTTTGTCATTTTTTCTACTATGGTCTATTTTACTGGAAAATGTCGGGGTGGAAGTGACTGGTGGAAAAGAGAAAAGACCGAGTACCTGAAAAGAAAATAGGTGCTATAGCTAGAAATTTCTTGAAGTATGATTTGTCATTCGGCTATACTAATCATTGATACTGTTATTTTTAAAGCAATATGGATTTTGGGCAAGTAGTTCATGGAATACCCTGGTGGACTGCTGAGCTCTATTCGTGGGAGCTATCAATAGATTAATACCAAAAAATTAGATTAAATGACAAAATAAAATTTTCTTTAACGATTATTAAAGTAGTATATTATCATAAAGAATCCGGACAAAGGATAATTTTTCATCTATACTTTAGTAAAAGCCAACACCCACCTGAATTGGTACATGAAGCCTTTTTAAGGATGGAATTGTAATTTTAATTCAACTTGACTAACCACAGATTTTTCCAGTTAGTGGAAATAATGGGATTAGTAGGGTCACTTAGGGAGAATAATGGGATTAGTAGTCGAGTCAGTCAATCAGTTGGAACAATGGGATTAATGGGCCGGTTAGTGAGTGTAATGGGCATCTATACAGTCAGAAGACTCTTTCAAAATGCCCAGCGGGCCAGCCATATTAACATTAGCTGGGCAATCACTTCAAAGATTTTTGTCCAACCCAACCTAACCCCTCTCTCTCCCTTTCTCTCTCTCTGTGCAGATTCTGAAGAAAGAAAGCAAAAAAAAACTCTGGATTTCTGAAATGAAAGAGAGGGAAAAACTGAGCCCAATCCCAACACCGGTCCATGTTAAGCCCACGACTCCCTAGGTGTTTGTTTCGGCTGGGTATAGCCAGCCCAAGTTGTGGTCGATAATTTGGAGTGATTTTTGGACCCTTTGGGCCCCTTCTGTCACACTCATAAACGAGAATGGCTAGGAAGTCCCACAAAAGTAAAAAATTATGTAAATCAAACCAATGTTAGTATGTGATTTGTAATTCCTCTCGTAACTCACATAGATACTAAAACAGCTACCTCTTTTGTAGGGCTGTAAATGAATTAAGCCGAATAAAGTGTTGTTCGAGTTTGATCTGATAAACTTAACAAGCTTAAAAATGTGTTCAAACTTAATTTGTTTAACTTTTGAACCGAACTCAAACAAGTTTTAATCGAATCCTATCATGAGCCAAGTTTAAGTAGCTTGAATTTTTAAATGTATATAAGCTTATTCAGCCGATCTTAAAAAATTAACGAGCTCTAAAATATATTCAACCTTGGTTTATTTGCATAACTGGTCAATCTTAAACGAACTTTTAACGAGTCGAACGCGAGCCGAGCTAGCTTAGTTCATTTAGAGGCTTACTCCTTTGGCAGTATGAAAAGAGAATGATAAATTTAGATTCAACAAAAGTCTACTAAAAAGAATACGAAGCACTGATCAACTTCCATAACTAACAGAAAGCATTTCTGACAATCACACCCCGAAGAAAAATTTAAAAATAAAATAAAAGAAGTGAGAAGATGAAGGAAAATAATTAACGACAAAATACGTTTCAAACCAAGTCAGAAATCTTGCCATTGTCCAGAGTGTGTCTCTTCACACATTGTGTGTGGGTTTTTTTTTTAATTTTAATTTTAGTCTTTCATTTTTCATTTATATATTACTAGCTTTTGGGATGACCCTTGAGAATTAAGAAATATATGATGTAAAGACAATGGACAGATTATCTCCGGTCCGTCCCGTGTCAAGCAAAGAGAGGCTACCCAAACCGTAACGGAGAATTTGCTCCAATATGAACATGTATAATTCTCTCTGTTTCACATCGTTTGGTAAAGATATACGTACATTTGACACAAATATATATATTGGTATTTGCATTTGTTTATAGCAGTTGAGATTCTTTGTCAAGGCATCCCACCTTTCTTACCTAGAACTAGAAGGGTGGTGGCACTTCAAGACCGGCCAAGCTGGGGACAAACAACAACGTGCCACCGACGCATTCGTGTCGGCAACGAAATCCATCCCAACCCAACCCACAAAACTTAAACTTCTCTCTTGGATATACCTGTCTTCACCCCGTTTTCCACTTCTATATATTCAGATATTATATACATATATATATATAGAGAGAGAGAGAGAGACTTTACATATAAGAGATAAGAAAATTCCAGCTGTTGTCAGCATTTCATTCGCCACCTTTCTCTCCCAACCACCACCCTACCAACCTCTCTCTCTCTCTCTCTCTCTCTCTCTCTCTCTCTCTCTCTCTCTCTCTCTCTCTCTTCATATTACACTTCTCTCCTCCTCCCTTCTCTGTTTCATTTCTCTATCCTCTTATCAATCAACCAAGAAAAACTCCCCTGAAACGACAACGTCACACAACGCAATGCCTCGCCGTCTCTTCGTGTGCTTCGGCAGAGGCGCCTCTTCCACCTCGAACAACGAGTCCTCCGATAACGCCACGGCGGACCTGACGGCGGAGGAGCAGAGGAGGGGAGGGGCCGTGGTGGTGGAGCTCTTCTCCTCGCAGGGCTGCGCCACCTCCCCGGAGGCGGAGCTGCTGCTATCGAGGCTGGGGAGGGGAGACTTCAACCTGGAGGTGCCGGTGATGGTGCTGGCCTACCACGTCGACTACTGGGACTACACCGGCTGGAAGGACCCCTTCGGTTCCAACCAGTGGACGGTCAGGCAAAAGGCCTACGTGGAAGCCCTGAAGCTCGACACCATGTTCACCCCTCAGGTCGTGATTCAGGGTACTGCCCAATGCGTTGCAAACGACGAGGACGCTCTCCTCTCCTTCATCGCCACCGCACCTCGATTCCCTGCTCCCACGCTCCAGGTTGGTATTACCTTTTGTTTTCTTTCTTCTGTATTATTTTTAAATTATATTTTGCACTTATGTATTTTTAATTATAATAATTACGTCAATTTAAACTTTTATTTGTGTAATTAATAGTTAAAAACTTTATGCATCTCATGTGATTATTTTCAAGTGAAAAAATACATTTTCACACCATTTTGGCATTCAAACACGATTGAAGGTATTTTGTAACTCTACTTTAGAGGTTATGACAGAAATTTATGAGAAATGAAGGTTTTTGGATACCAAAATAATGTGACAATATATTTTGTTCTTATAAAATGATCACATGAGACGCATAAGGATTGTGGTTGTCAACTGCACAAATGACAGCTTACAAAAATGTGATATTATAACAAATTAAAAGTACAAAAACTTAATTATTACAATTAAAAATATAAGTCTTAAAATTAAATTTAATATAAAATGCAAGAATTTAAACTTTAATTTATCTTTTACTCCTTTTAAAGAAGAATGTTACATGCACTCAGCTTTGTTTACTAAATTTTTATCACGTATAAAAATAAATAAGTAAATCTCACATATATTAAATAATGGGATCCATTACTTATGAAAATCCGGTGAAAATAACAGTTAGGCGCTAGCATTACTCATTTTTTAAATATTGACCTTAATATGGATTTTGTATGAACAGGCAACGTTCCAGAGGCCTTCGCCGGAGTCCCTGCAAGTATCTTTATCGGGGGCTTTAAGGACCAAGGTGGACGGCCATGGTGCCAATGTCATGGTGGCTCTGTACGAGAACGGTTTGGTGACTGACTGCAAAAATGGTGAGAACAAAGGCCGCGTCTTGCCCAATGACTTCGTTGTTAGGAAGCTCGAAAAGCTCTGTTCTGTCAAAGACATTTCTGCCAAGAAGACAGTAACTGGAACTGTTAATTTCTCTCTTTGGGAAGGTTTCAATGGCAGCAAATGTGGAGTGGCTGTCTTTGTTCAAAATGGGTCTCATCAGATTTTCGGTGCCCAGAACTTTCCATTTCCAGATGATGTATAAGCTTTACATAGCTTCTATATGTTTAAAATGACTAAATTCCGGCCATGGTGTTTACAAGCTTTCAAGTTTTGAACAGCTGTGTGTTTTCAATGATCAAATTGTAGCCAAGGTTTCTAGCTGTTATGTATATAAGTTCAGGTTTAGGTTAATGGCATTTTTTTGTTTCTTTTTTCTTTTCTTTTGTGGCTTTTAATTTTTCTGGTTTTATATTTTTAGGACATGGCAGAGGTTTTACTGTTATGAAATCTTATTGAGATTTGTGAGCTGATTTTTTTCTTTGAATTTGTTTTGGTGTTTGGAAGTTGAGGATGGACAACAAGTACTGCTTTCATTATTTTTTTGGGCGTGTTTGATACTCGTAAAAAATTTTACCAAGGTTTCTTGTTTGATTTAAAAAAATAAAAAAAAAATTTTAATTACAAATTAAATAAGAAAAGAGAATAATTATTTCCTTTACCCTTCTCTTCTCAAATATCACACCCACCCTAACTTAACTTTCCCTTGATGACTGTTTTTGACCAAAGTCTTGCTGTCTTTGAAAAGAAAATGTCAGATTAGTGTTTCTTATATAAAGCGGAGACTTTATAAAACATTTTACTAGGAATGTAGGTTTTAGAAAAAATTAGAGCCACTATTAAACATGAAGATATTAATTTGAAACTGAAAAGTACTTGACAAAGTCACTTTATGTATTTTTTGAGCCGAGGCTTTAAAATCTTCAAGTGTAAATTTTTTTTTTTGGGCACAGTAACACAAAATCCTCACTTTTTTTTTTTTTCTTCTTCTTGCATTGGATATGTTGTGGAAAATAAACTCTAAATTCGGAAATAGCTTCTAACGAGCACTAATTTGAACATTTCTTTTGAAACTAAAAATATATAGGGCTATAAACGAGTCGAGCCGAGTAATAAGTTGTTCAAGCTTCTTTAAAATTTTAACAAACTTGAAAATGTGTTCAAACTTGACATGTTATATAACGAACTAATCTCGAACAAATTTTTAACGAACCAAAAGGCAAGCTCGATTCGTTTTACAGCCCTACTTGTATGTAGGGTGAGCCAACAGAATCAACTGTCTAATCTAAGGCATGTAAAACCTCCTCATAAACGAATACAAATTCAATTGATCAGTAGATCTTTCTTCAAGAACCTCCTTGTAGATGCTCCTCATAGATAAACAAAAATCAGGAACAAGTTAAAAGAACTTATATCATAAAGTTCCACAACATAACACTTTTAGTCACCAAGCATGGCCCCTAATTTTCTGAAGAGGATGATTATTTGTATTCCTAATTATGAAAGTCCATAGTAATTAGCAAGGAATTGAAGTTGCTAAACTTTCAATTCCACAAATCATAATGATAGAGAAATCAATAGGTGTTGGACTGTTGGTGCAACACATTTTCATACCTTAACTCAATTGATATGGTTGTAAGCTACTGACCAACTGATATGATTGTAAATCCCACCTTTCTCAGGGTAATGTTATTGCCAGGAAAGCTTTCGGGGCGCTTAAAGAAAAAAGGAAAATAGAAAACGGATCAAAAAATATCTTCTATCCATTTCATATCACTGTTACTTCACATACACAGATTAGTGGTACTGCATAAAAGCAACCTCAAAGTGACACTACCTTCATTCACCGAAAGCGCGCGCGCACACACAAATTACGGAGAGAGGAGCACGTAGTAAGCACTGGCTTAGAGACAAAAATATTATTTTCACAGAAGAATAAAATCCATTATCTACAAGCAGGAAGGCATAGCCCAAACAAGGCACATTATCAACATACAGTTTATCTCGCAAATAATGACATAACATCACATTATTGCTCTCTACATTAAGTGGACGAACACCTCCATCTCCATTCGTCACAAGGAATTAAAATACGAGGGTGTTGAAACATTTCTCTCTGGGCAAAAGAAGCACTTGCAAGGAAAGCAAATTGCAATTTACAGTGAATCTACTGCCTCAACCTGTTGCCGAGCAAGGTACTTCTCTCTTCGCTCTTTCTGCAAACAAAAAGGCAAAGAGAAAATACATGTTTAGAAGAAGAAAATCATGAATATCAACACTTCAGACAAAGATCAATATAATACACTCACCCATTCATCAATAACAAGACCTTCCCCGACAACTCGAGGACCCGTGTCTGGTGGAGGCTTCTTTCGCGTTTCAAGTGCAGCTTCAGCTTCAGCCAACTGACGCTTCAGTTTTTCCAATGCCTAGTATAAAGAACCGTGGTTATTGGACAATAATCATGAAAACCATGGAAGCAGATGAATTCACAGATCACTACATAAACAACTAAACATTTAATTTCTACTCACAGGACAAGGACGTTCTGCATCCAAAAACACAACACGCAAAATTCGTTCAACAGTTACTTCATCCTTCTGCTCATCAAACTGTACAGAAAGATCAGGTAGCATAGTTAATTCAAAGCCTGTTCACAAACTCTCAAAACTAGAAAATACTTGTTAAATGACAATAGTTAACAAGTCAAGCACATGATTTTGCGCTGAAATCCCACATTTTACAGAGTTCTTATTTTTCATTTTTTGGATGGTACATTTAACAGAGTTTACAAGTTACAACTATAACCACATTCAAAGAAAATTTTGCACACCTGGTAGCCAATACAGGGGCATGCATAACAAATGAGCACATTTTGTGCATTGGGTGTCGGTTGGGCCAAGGGCTTACAATTTTGAGTAGTAGTAATGATTTTCGTAAACTATATCATATAGTAACTAATCAAGCAAGGGAATTATAAAATTAATTCTGTTTTTAAGCTGAGAGTGCTTAAGTGGACAAATAATGTCTAGATTACACACTATGAGTAGTAATCACATATTATGGGTACTTCAACAAAAAGATAAAATATATTAGAGGTCTCATCAACATGACAAGAATTTTGGCCATGTTCACCAATAGAGGCAAAATGACATTAAGAGGCACTGCAGCTCACCAATTCAGGCACATAATCCATCCCTCCTTTCACCTTCAAACTCATGATTTTAAACTTGACCTTGCTCTTCTGATCTAATTGTTTCTCATTGTTCTCTGGAAGCTCCACGAACTTGAACACTGCCAATAACATTCAAAAGAATGTGTCAGATACGAGTCTGAACTTTTTACAATAGTATATGCCTTCCTCTATAAGCTAGTCTGTGTCTATGAATACATGTACACAACATACTCAACTCAACTCAACTCAACAAGCCTTAATCCCAATTACTTGGGGTCGGCTATACTGATCCATTTTCTCCAATTGGCTATGAAGAGTATGTGAGTGACAGTGTACATATATTTTATTTTTATCCATTAGTTTATCCCAGCATACATATTATGTTTAATCTCAATAATTATTCCATATCCTTCATATGATATACCTATATAACACTAATTTCCTATCAAAATATTTATTCCAATATAACCTTTTACACATACCATAACCTTCTTAATAATAGTGTCAAAGCTTCCATTTAATCTCCAAGCTTGATATTAGTTATAATAAAGATCATGTCTTTATGTACAGTATAAGTATGCTAAAGTTTTCATCTTTTATTGATAATGCTAAAATTAATTATTTTTATTCTTATTCAGTTCATTGAACATAAATCTTTATCCATCTTTCTTGCTTATCAAAAATACATAAGTAAAGCTTTATCCATCTTTCCCGATTACATGCCATAATATCACTGTTCTCTCGTATGAATGTATATGACATTTTTGTCTCTTTCATACATCATAACCTCTATGATTTTTTCCTTTCTATCTTTGCCACTATTTTTAAGTTATATAATATCTTTATGTCTCACTATATCAAAGTTTCCTTTCCATTTTACACTTGATAAATAGCTAATCATGATGACTTATACTAAAACCATAAAATACATGGATAACAACAGTCACACCTTATTTTTTCCCTTAAATTACCAAATATTAGGTGTTATGAGCATAACAACTGTAATTATTTCTTCTTAATTTTTGCCACCAAGTCTAACTTCTATTGACTAACATGGCATTGCCGTGTAAGGTGTGGGTAATCTGTACTAGTATTAGTTAATAGTGTCAATTTTCTTAAATTACAGGGATAATGCTGTCCATCGAATTTCAAAGCAGCACAATCTAAATCAGTTCAAACCTTTAATTTTCAGTAACAATTGCAATGACAATAAAATTAAAAATATATTGTTATTCACTTTTTCAGACATTATTTATCAAATATATTAGTTCGCATTACATTTCACTACATGAAAGAATCTTGTGCATTGCGTGGATTTCAACTCATGGCCAGGGAAAATCCAATATGGCACCCGTCAAAACAGAAGTTACACTTCCAAATAAAAAAAACAAACAAGCAATATATTATTACCAGTAGCAATAAGGCTTTCTCCAGGAGCTAGGATACCTCCAGGAGGTCGCATGTAACAGCTCTTTGGTGCAGTTGTTTGAAACTAAAGCATGATATAAACAAATCAGTTAGAAATTTGAGTAAAGCAGATGTGTTGTTGCAAGGAGAACAAAGATAAACAGGGCATATGATCTTCCTAGTTCTCATGATTTCAGCAAGTATGTTGTGCTTTTTATTTCATTGAAAAGCAAGTTGGTACTTTGTCATGGAAACATCACTTTAATGGGGTTTTAAAAGGAAGAAAAATGCTGCGTAAAAACAGAAAGAACTTCCAGTTCCCATGAATTTTTAAAGAAGATTGCTAAATCCAAAGCCTCTCTCCTACATGGGTGCACCCTCCCTCCCGTAAATTTAGCAATCCTCTTTTAAAAGGGCTATAAATAGCCAAATAACCTAACCTACAGAGATGAGTAATGGCTCATCTTACATGTAGAATAGCCATTATCTGCAATTAAAGAATGCAATTTGGCTACATATAAAACTAGAAATTTATCCAACACTCAAAAGCTTTATGGGTTAGCAACTGAAACCATGGATTAACAACATATAAACAAACTAAACAAACCATTGAAAAACTCATTACCTTGAAAGCAACATGAGACCGGCTAGTGTTCTTAATCCTAACAGCACTCTTGACCTGCTTACCCGGCTCATCTTCAAGTTAGAGAAAAAAAAAAAAAAAAAAACAATCAGCCCACTTAAAAAGATATACAACACTCTGAAAAGCAATTCAAGCACACAGGTCTATGTGAGTGACGTTAATGGCACCAATTGAACAGAAATAATTACTCAAAAGAAAACATATTTAAGTTTTCCTTCGGCTTTCCTGCATTTTCTTGGCAACGGAACGGAGAATGAGAAAGAAACAGTTAAAAATCAGACATTTAAGTTTGCGTTTGTGCATGTATAGCCGATGAAACAAGAATTAGTCCTTTCAATCAAATTATTTAATGGATAATCGACATGAATACAAACCACAAGGAAACGAGAAGCAAAGTCAACGAGTAGTATAATTCGAATAAAACAACGACGCACATGGAAAGTAGAGATTGTTGGCCGGATCGAAACGGAGTCGGCGCCTGGTCGGAAGGAGCGACTTCGCCACCGAAGAAACCGTATTAGATTTAGAGGAGCGAGTGTTCGATGCGACGCCGCCGTTTTGATGGCTCGAGTTCTGACTCTGAAGATTCTGTGTAGAAGAAGAGGACGAAGAAGCTGTTCCCGATTGCCAGAAGGGGCAGAGCCGCCAGAGCTTCCCGTCTGAGTGGGACTTGTGGCGGTCCGCAATCGCCATGGTCTCGCCGGAATCTGACACAATTTAGGTTGTCAACGGCCGTTAAGGCCGTAAAAATTCAGGGTTCGGATATAAACTCCGGTGGACGGAATTAGAATTCTGATCGACACTCTTATATGCTCTCCCTCTCTCTCTCTCTCTCTCTCTCTCTGCTGCTTCGAAGGGGAATTGCACAGAAACACAAGTCGTACTTCAAAAGGGGATTTAACGTAATTGAATTAGTTTTGACGTCCGCGTTCCCACACCCGTTTGTTAATGCATTCAAGTGCAGTACTTCAAAGCTTCAACGACTCCAGATGGTTTCAAAGTACGAGCCCTTAATGCAGCAACTGTGAGACCACAGGAAACGAACTGCAGGGGAACCGAGCACCATGCAACAGCGCCGTGAGAAATAACCAATGGCAATTAGACAGGGTGGAGAAGAACGAGGGCAATTATGTCAATCAACTGGAGGGTTAAGGATACTTAATCGACCTTTTCACGGCTGATCTGTCTGACAGATTTTAAAAAACGTCACCAAATCCGAAACCAATGATGTGGGTTCGATTAGGGAGGTGGCTGAGTTGGCAAGAATTCGAATAATGGGGCATTTACAGTTGTCGGCTAGGTTTGTTGGCGAAGCGTTGGGTTAGTTGGAAGGAAGGATGGTAGGAAATTAATTAGGTATTTATTCAATGACATTCCAAGTCAGTTTGACTTTGTTGTCTCACCTAAAGTGTGATTGAATTGGTTAAATATTATAGGTTGAGCTGTTTATTTTGTTCTTTATCTATCTATAATATGGTAAAATTTTAAAAGGGAAAATTCTATAAGTAAATTCACTTGACGTGAAATTTAATTTTTATAAGTGATTGTCAAACTACGTCATCATATTTTAAATAACGAAAATTCAAGTAAATCAATTATTCATTGAAATTGTGACATTTGTGAAATTTTTTGCATAGCAAGAATTTTCATTTTAAAACTCATTATACAGTTGGGATAATACTTAAAAATTTTCAAAAATTATTGTCTTTCTGCATATGTACAAATTATTCAAGTTGACCATCACACACTTCATTATATCTATGTGGTATAACGATTTATTTATATAATGCTATGTCTAGAGAGATACAACACTTTTTAAAAAAAGTAAAGACATTATTTTAGTGGTATGGTGAATTTTCAAATTTAAATTCATGCTATGTAAAACTTTAACATGTGTCATGATTTCAATGTAATATTACACTACGTAAACATAATGATCTGGTATACGGCTATCCTATACATAAACTAACATGAATAAACTGTATATGGTGTCGAGGGTTATAAATAGACTACAATTCAAAACCAACATTCATTAGGCCGACGTTTAAAAGCAATTTTATTGAGGAGCCGCATCTTCACCATTTATTAATGTGAGCCCATATCACCTTATATCTGCTATTAGTGCAAATACAGGGAGAAAAAATGGTGGGCGTAATATTTTTGATTTGCGAGTGGGCAAGATCGCTACGCAATCTAATCTTAATCACCACTTGCTCCGCATGATTAGAAGGAATTATATGAATGTCATTTTCATATCAAAAGACCTCTATGCAAAGATTCATCCTTAGCCACTAACCACTAAATCATGAATCATCTGCCCTCTCTCTCTCTTACTTTTTTTTTTTTTTTTCTAATTAAGATGCAAAATGGACTTCAAACCATCTATTTAATGGAATACCATGTTCGCACCACCTCACACAAAATGCGCTGTATAGTGGCGGAGCTAAAATTTTGGTTGAAACGGGGGTTAAGGAAATTTTTTTTATTTTGGGGATAAATGCAATATAGAATATTATAGATATTCAAAAATCTAGAAGGGTGAAGAAAAATTGAGAAATTTTGAGGGGGAGGGGGATAATACAATATATTGTATTTTAAATAGTAAATATCTATAGAGTATAAAAAAAATTTCAAAACTTTGGAGGGAGAGTGACCCCTCTCTCCGTTCACCACTGGTTGGATGTGTCCGAATACACCCACAACACTTATCTTAAAATCCACCTAGTAAGGAGATTCACTGGTGAAACTGAACAATTTTTCAGAGTTGAGCGTCCTATATACTGGCCTGTCTCGTACACTAAGAAAATATCCAATGCTACTCCCTTGCTACATCCATAAAAGATGATTGTGGAGTGGAGTCAGTGGACTACCCAAGGTTAGCCCATTGGGCTGGACTGTGGGTTTCATATTTTGATACCGTCAGAACTTTCCTCGCATCCACTCAACCAAAACGCGAAGCCCAAAGAAACGGTCCAATTTGGAGGAAATAATAAAAAGGAGACTTATGTTATAAAATTAAATTAATGTTAAGTAAGTAAAATAATTAAATACAATATATAATAAAAGTAGTTTTTCTGAAACTGTCAAATAATAGTTAAATAGTTCTTTTGAAATTATTAAGAATAGATCTTCTTGATCACTTAAGAATTTATTTCTATCATAGAATAAAATATAAAATACAACTTCAATTTAAATATTTTAACTACATTCTTTGCTTTTTTCTTTCTTCTTTATTTTTCTCTCCTCTTCTTTCTCTCTTTTCTCTTCCTTTTCTTTCTCTCTTTTTTCCCTCTTTTCTTTCTATCTTCAAACCCCTTTTATATATGTATTTAATGAGACTATTCTACAAAATTTATTAGGTTGCAATCACATGTTGAGTTTGGTGAAAGTCATCCATCATTCTTTTTTCATAACACTTCTCCTTAGATAACTACCACAAGAAATCTCATAATAATCGTAATGAAGAAAAAATAAGTCGAAGCCCTTTTTATACATGCATTTGATGGGACTATTCTACTAAATTTATTAAGTTGCAAGCACATGTCGAGTTTGGTGATGGTCATTCACTACCCTTCTTTCATAATAGCTTAATTTAAAAATAATACTTGGTTGGAAAAGTCCAATTTTATATATTACCTTCAATGTGAGACAGGACAAACTTTTTTTTCATATTTTTTTTTATAACAAGGGTGCGCGTGGAATGAATCAACTCGAATACACGTACTCATGTTTAACTTTTACAAAAGAAAAAAAATACATGCACAATTACAACTAGGCAAAAGATGTTCAAATTTTAAACCCTCAAGGTGCCCCAAAAACGTCTAAGGTGAGACAAGTATCCAAATGATGTGTAGAAATCGAAGAAATGATGGCTAAAAAATTGGGTATGAAGTAGCAAATTGCAACCTTGCTAGGATTTGAATTATAATTGAATATTAGGTCTTAAGCCACCAAATGCTGCCAACATGGTTTACAAGATGAAGAATCACTCCAACACTATTACACTTTGAAAGATTTCTTTTGCTCAATGCGTATTCCATTGGCTAAGGAAAGCTTAATTGGGTCCCCAACAAATCAACTGCATGAGAATTTCAGCCCTGTCTTCTCTCCTCCGCTTGTCGTCTTCGGCCACCCTCTTTGCTTGGTTCACTCCACCATCGGCGATCCGCCTGCCCTTGCTTGATTCCGACGAAACATTTCTCTTCTGTTGCATGGTCTTGAATGCTGCCTCAAACTTGCAAACCCTGCCATTGTTGCCACTCATCTCTCTCTCTCTCTCCCCCTCTCTCTCTCAATGAGAAAATACAGAATGAAAAAAAAAAAAATGATACACAGAAGGATGAAAGGGAAGTTCTAGATTTTCATCAATTAAGAGAGGTTGTGGAGGTGAACAATTTATATAGAAGAAGAAGAAGAAATTGGACTGGCAAGGAAACGGGTGCCCAGAGGTTTCTCAGAATCGGTACTGTTAAAAACTGGGGCTGAGTTGACAGATTTGGAGCAGTGGTATCTTATAATTCAGCGGCTTCTGAGACAACCCATTGTTTGGTTTTCACAAAAGCCCAGTGGGTTTGGCAACGAAGATATTTCCAGCTTTTGATGGGAAATGAAATGCCAAGGGATGTCCAAGCACTTTGAATTGTAGAGGTACGTACTAGCGGTTGCTTTTCCTAAGAGTCCCACATAGTCTTCCCACGTTTAGTTGCAACAAAAATGGTCGGACCAACAATCCTGACCGGATAGTTTATCCCATATATGAAGGACTAAACAGTCGAGGTGGTATTAATAGGCCTGGGACAATGGGTTGTGTGAACAAAGTGTGTAATAATCAAAATACCCCTTATCCTAACTTACATATATTGTTTTATATTATATTTAAAATAAAATATAAATAATATAATTAGTATTATATGATATAATATTACATTACACATATATTAATATATTATTCATGTATATTAACATTTTATTGATAATACAATATATAAATCTTATATGTTAATATTATAATTATATATATCAATGTTATATTAATAATACAACAGATATCTCATATGTTAATATTAAAATTAAATATATATTAATATGTTATATATTAACATTATATTAGAAATACGATATTTATATAGTAATTATACATATGTTAATATATTATTTATGTATATTAACATTATATTGACATATAATACAAGTATCTTATATTTTAATTATTATAATTATATAATAGTAATATATTTTGTATTAACATTACATTAAAAATATGATATTGATATGATAGCTATACATATATAAATATATTATTCATGTATATTGACTTTATATTGATGATATGATATATGTATATTATATTAATTTATTTTTATCAACATTATATTAATAATATGATATTGGTATAATAATTATCTATATGTTTATATTATAATTCTACATTTAATTATAAACCATTAATATAATAATACTATATGTTAATATATTATATTATATTCAATACAAATTAATGAGGGACACTACACTTATTTGGTATTTTTATCTTAGTCCAGCAAAACAAACAAGCGTAGGATAAAGTTAGTCCCTATATAGACTATAAGGTACTATACAAGACTATTACTCAGGGACAAAGAGCCCTAGAACTCTTAGTCCAAGAACTCTTTATCCAGTTAGTGCAAACAAAGCCTATGGGTTTGGCAATAAAGATATTTTTGACTTTTTGTATGAATTACAAGTGACTTTGTAGCTAGTCGTCATTCATATAATGTGTGAAATTTATTTAGTTCATGTGAACAATAACTATACACAAGTTCAAGAGTAATTAGTTGATACCGTATACCCAAAAATAAATAATTAAAAAAAAAAGAAAAAACGTATACGAAAAAGAATGTTCAAGATCTTGGATTGGGGAGGTACTCTGAGCCCAAACACTCAATCTAAGATGTGATCTGTCTTGATCAATGTGGTTGTGCTATCAACTATCAATTTCAATTATCATGGGTTCAAGCTGGAAAACAGAGGAAAGAGAGTGATGGGTCATGATATTTATGACGACTCAGAGCCCATGGAGCTAAAGCTTAGGCATCAAAACTTGCTGGGCAGCTACCTATTCCAACTCAATTGAAATTCACGTTGAACCAAGCTGAATCACCACGCAATCAATTGAAGTGGCTCTTCCATTACATGAACCAGAGTTGTTGATCTTGTTGGTATCTACTTTTCATAACTTACTGTTTCTTTTAATTTTTAATGGTACTTTTATAACCTCTAAAATCCAAAAAATAAAAATAAAAAAACTTGTTCGAAACAAGCTAGTATATGCAGGCGGTGGCGACGCATTCGTTTGCGTTCTAAAATATATAATCATATATTATAGCATGACCTTAACATTTTATTTTGGTTGTTTTGATAATGACCTCGGCACTTGCAATCACCAGAAAGAAATGTATTTTCTTTGAGAGAAAAAAGAAAGTGCACCTTGTTAATTCTTCCATCTAGTTTCTCATGCATGCATCTTCCTTCCATGTCAAAGAAAAATTGTGGCATACAAATCAACTAAATTAACTAATATTGGCGTCTCTTCATCAACTAATTTCCAATCTCAAACATAGGTGACAAAAAAATCAAAATACAAAACGTACCCAAATGGAGAGAGAGAGAGAGAGAGAATGAAAAAAAATCCATGTTTTCTAAGATTGAGAATTTGGGGTATGGGATAGAGCAAGCCAATATACGATTCCATGTGTTTCTAAAATCTAATGGTATTGGGACCCCAACAGTTCAAATCCATGACTTTTTTAAGCTTCTCCTCTGTTCGCTTCACTCTCTCCTCTCTGATCTTCTTAGAGATCACCGCAGAAGAAGACGACGAAGAAGCAGAGAGGCTGTGAGATTGGCAATAGGATCTGAGGTTAGTCTTGGCGTGTTGCTGGAGGGATCTGAGAGCATAGTTCCATCGACAGAAGCCCTGATCCTTCAGTGCCTCTACTGCTCCAATGCTCGCCGCAACAATCCAGGCTCTTCCTGCGGCACTCATTCTTTTCAGTGAAAATAGGAGGAAAGAACGGCTGATTACAAATGGAACTCAGAAATTGGATAGAAGATATAGATGTTTAAGAGAGTTCTTGGTTGGTTTGAGAAATCTTTGCTTGTGTCATGTGTGTGTGAATATATATATATATATATATATGTACAGAGATTTACAGAGTATGTGAAAGATCTGAGGCACGTGACATGAAGTAGGGGGATTACAAAACTAGGGGCGGTTTAACCTACAATTTGGGAATTAAGCCACAGTATTTGGAATAATATAAAAACCATCTGCTGGGGTCGTTTTCTGTGTGTGTGACCCACAGTTTTTGGATTTATTACTGGAAGGTGGAAAGCGGAAACCACAAGCCTTGGCTCATTTGCTTGTGGCCTGTCATGACTCTAACTGAGATCCGGAAAGCGTGTGGAAACTGGAAAGGTGTCCTCAAGCTGGGAGCGAAGGTACTATCAGTCACGTGCGAGGCCAAAGGATCTAAATCCTATACATGAGACCTTGTACATTTTAACGTCTTCTTTCTTCGTTTCTCGGATTTTTGGAATGATTCTATTGCAAGAGCAGTCTAAATTTTGTCACCATTTTTTTTTTCTTGAATTAATAGCTTTATCTAATCTATAAAAGATGCCGAAAAAATGGTTTTTTTTATTTATTAAGCTTGCCCTTCGGTCTTTGACGAGATCTCTTCTGTTGGCGTATGATCCTTTGCTCTAAGCACAAAGGTATGGTGTTTGCCAAAGACCTTCCGATAATAAAATTAGATTTTTGAGGATATGGTTATTCAGAGAATACTTTTTTTAAGATTTCTCTTTGATACATATCTAGTAAAGAAGGCCTTTGTTTTCTCTTTGTATGCTTGCATGGAGAATGGCTACGATCTCTTCACGTGACGATGCTTCATTGGAGGGTCAAATTTATGGCAGGATACTTGAGAGGATTGTTGCCTCACTCCGCTCGTGGTATGTGTCAAAACAGCGTCAGGAGTGAGGACGGTTGTCCCTCACGCACTCTAAGTTCTTACTTCGAGTGCACGCTACAGTATTCGATGTCAGTTGTAACCCCCATCGATGTGATGAAAAGAACGTACAAAACAAAAAGCATGCTCGAGGGACTAATCTATTCAAGAACCAAGAGGACCAGCTCTGATCAATGCCCGATCAAACATTCAGGTCCTTGGTCTGATCGGAGCCCGAGCAAGGGATAAGAAAAATGTCACTACAACACGCGTACAACTAGACCTGTCAACAAACTTGGGTTGGTTGGAATCTTACTACAAATTTGACCAGCTAGCACCTGAATACTCAAAGATCACGTAAAAGGTTTTGGACACGATCCGTCAATAATCGGGCGTTAGATTCCAAGTACCTGATCCGACCACTTCTTTTGAGGGAGGGGAACGGGGAGGGAGAGGGAGAAACTTTTAACCATAGTTGTCAGAAAATTAATTTAAGAGAGGGTAGCACATTTTTTGAGAAATGCGCTTATGATACAATTACAAAACTCGTTTCAAAATTTTGAGAAAACGTTTCGAAAATTTTTAAGATAATTAACAAAAATTCTTAAAAAACTTAGAGAAAAGCTTCGAAAACTTAAAATATTAATTTTTATATATATTTTTTCTTTAAGTTTTAACTAAGTGTGAAATAATTCATGTAATTTTTCGTTAAGTTTCCTTTTAATTTTGCAAAAGCTTTTTAATAAGATTCCTATTAACTTTTCTTAATAAGATTTCTATCAACTTTTTTAATCGTTTTTTACTTTCTGTATCTCCTTATTTTTTTTAGTTGCATCTTTTGTTACCATTTTTCCTAACGTTTTTTTACTTTTGCTCTCTATTTTGATAACGATAGTTCTAACAAACCTGTAATAGGAGTTCTGATCACGCTCACATAGGAGTTCTAACAAGCGTGTTAACCAACGGGTAATATTACCAAGGCATTCTGAAGTCTCGTTAGCTAGTGGGGGCAGCACCTCTGTTTTTTACTTCACTCGTGAAATTCCGTCTCTGCATTGTTGTATGCTAGTTTTAGTGTCTACATAGGATCTGTTTGGAGCACACCATCTTGCTAAATTAGCAGCTGTTTCTAAGATTTCTTCCTGGGGAGCTTCTTTAGTTTTTTGCTCTGTTCTTTGTTTGAGGCCTCTGCGGGCTGATTTTAGCATGTCTTTTCTTCCTTCTGTAGAGTCTGACGATCAGTTGTTGGGGAAAACGATTCAAGCAAAGTAATTAACAATTAAAAGAAATCAAATGGTGCTGCTGATCACTACAGTTGCAAACAATTTATGTGAAATCTTCACACCACAACTAAGCCAGTCCATTGTCCGAAAGCTAGTGGCCCAAAACTGAGGTAATGCGTAACTGAATTGGAACCTAACATTTTAATACAAAAGTACCCACAAATAGAATGTGATTACACAAATGCCCACCAACACATTCTACACAATAATTATGTAAAGAGTATAATTTTCATCCTTTTCTAAATCATAATCCAACCCTCTCATTTATTAAGAACTTGCATCATATAAAATCACATATTTACAAAAATGTCAATCCATTGGAACTCCAATAGCAAAAATACATTACTTGACCACTCCTCCGGCTGATTCATCTTTTTTCCTTTCCTCATCTTGCTAGACATCACAGCTGAAGATGGTGGAGAGTGGAGGCAGTCTGCTAGTCTGATAACACGACCTGAGGCTGGTCTTGACTTGCTGTGGCAGAGATTGGAGCATGTAATTCCATGTACAGAAACCTTGATCTTTCAGCAGCAATCCAAGCCCTGCTGGTGGCACTCATCTTCTCTTCCAAATTTTAGCGGAGCAATTGGGTATTGGATTTGCAAGTACCAGTAGTAATCAATAGAGATAGGACAATTCTATTCTTACTGAATTTTTATATTGAAAACTACACCAAAATAATATGACAGTGGCATACTGTACACAAGGGAAACTGGGTTACACTAACAATATTTGGACTCTTGCCCAGTGTTCCAAGAATTTGACTAAAGCACTGGAGATGCAGGGTCAAGATGTTTCATATATGTCTAGCAGCAGTAAGCTATTAATTGGACCACAGAACAATCAACTTAAATGTGCTAAAGTTTTAAGGCTAATGAATGAATAAAAAGAATGGAGAATTATAAATAAATTGAAATAGGGGAGGGATGGTGGCAGATGAATTTGATGTTAAAATATAGGAGTAAGTAATAGAATCATGGTGGAAGCAAAAAGAATTGTCAAGTTGAGGTACTTTGTTGAAGCCATGTAGCACAAGCTGTAGAGGCTAACTGAGATGAGCTATGTCAATCCCATCTGGTATTCGGAAAGTGTCAGCTGCCCCTAACTTCCTCCGCTCTTCCCAGTCTTCCTCTTCATTACTGTCATAGTCGTCGTCCTCGTGTATGTGTGGGGAAGAAGGGTCCTGGATACTTTTGGCTCGGCAATGAGGGTTGGCGAGCATGCTTACTTGGCCAAAGTGGGAGATTTCAACAACAACAGTGTCATCATCTACTGGGAGAGGTTGTTTCCATGGCTCCCCATCTATCCGCATGAATGTATGGTCAGCTGCACCCTTGTGAAACTCGAAACGAATTCTGTTTGCCTACATGCAGAAATCAAAATGGTATTTTAAAAAAAGAAAAACATGAGAGAGAGAGAGAGAGAGAGAGGAATGATTTTGTGCACACAGGACTCGAGGATAACTAATTCCTAGATGCACATTAACAAACACCCAAAACATTAATGAATTCTGTATTGCTTCATATTTTGGTGAGGGGACGTTCAGATATCCCCTTGAATTTTAATCCCCATGTGCATATTACATATCATTTTTTTTTGTAGAAACCTTAATTGAATGGGCCATTAGAAAATGGCAGCCGTCTCTAGAAAGTTAAATGGGGCCATTCAGATTTAAAGGGACTCCAAAACACATAATCCATCGCATTATTTACGGGAGTCATGAAACCCAACAGAACTTTAGAAAGTGACCTATGTAATCCTTATATACAGATGCACATATAAGTTCAGTGCAGCATGAGATGACCCAAGCACTGCGTGGGTCAGGGGGGGGCGTGGTGGTGTGTGTATTACAGTATTATACACTGATGCATCATTACAGTATTACCAACTTAAATGTGGGTATTACAGTATTATACACCAATGCATCATTGCTCCCAAATGAATGCCTATAATTGTTGTTGCAGTTGTGTATGGGTCCAATTTTAATGGGCTACACACAGTCCGCATTCTCCTGTCCATGAGCCTCCCTAACATGAGGATCAATCCCTGATTTTTCTGTCACTTTTGAGAAGCTTTACTAACTTAGCTAGTTGAGTTGATATCTTCCAAATAAGACTGCCTACTACCACTCTACGAAATGAAATTATATGTCTTGCTGACAAGTCCTTAACTAGAAGTTCATTAAGACCTCTTTGTTTATTTTCAGTGCATCCATGAAAGGACTAACCTGGTTGGGTAATTACATTTTTCTCAATGGTCCAGATCATGCAGTGGATTTTTTTTGTACCAAATAGCAAGACTCAATATAATCCGATACAAAATTTTCACTTTTTTTTAAAAATTATTTTTGGGTTAGTAAAATTTGATCATTCGGTCTCCTACTCAATATCGGCCCTAAGGAGTCCATGTCTATCCCTGGTTACGGCTTGTCTTAAGCTTGAAGAAGGTCGCTATGGTACTGCTTCTGCACCTGCAGAAACTGTAATTACTGTCCTGAACGTGAAGCTGACTCAAAGTAGCTTCTCCCTCCATTTCATTGGTTCATGTCGTCATTTCTGATGAACATGATAAGTAACTTATGAGGAGTCCTCTCTCCCTCTTTATATCATGTCCATCAAAATTGACGATATGAACCAACAAAATCGAGAGGCAGAGAAAAGGGAATGCCAAGGAGGCAGAGGATCTAGACTTGGTGATGAGACTTTATCAGGTTCAGTTGATTGAAGTGCTAGAGACATCAAAATTATCAAAAGCACTGCATTCTATCACCCTCTGAACTCCTCACCTCTAATGCCTCTACCATTGAAAGAGAGTTGACCAAGCAACTCATTGCTACCTGCAACTGGTTGTTGCTAATTGCAAAACTCTTCCTACACATAGGCGAATGATGTGATTTTCATGGTTAAGCTTTTGGTTGTCTTTTGAACTATTGCCCCTCCTGCAATCAAACGAACTCCTCACCTCCAATGCCTCTGCCATTGACAGAGAGTTGACTGAGCAACTCATTGCTACCTGCAACTGGTTGTTGCTAATTGCAAAACTCTTCATACACTTAGGTGAATGATGTGATTTTCATGGTTAAGCTTTTGGTTGTCTTTTGAACTATTGCCCCTCCTGCAATCCCGCACAGGGAACACCAATTGACACCACTTAATGGGGTGGAAAACATGCATAGAAGCCTCAGGTCATTACTAGAACATTGGCTAACACCATTCTACCAAAAATCAGCTAAAACTGTGGGTTGAGTACCTTAATGCTACAAAGTTCCAGCACCACTGCGACAGTGCAAAGCCAAGCAAAAGAAAATGCTCAGGCAGAGGAAGGGTTGGACATACTCAAAGAAAATTATATCCTACCATGTACATACACTCATAGCAAAAATAAAAAAATAACAAAATAAAAATGATAATAACTTAAGATTGGGTGCAAAAGCACTTTTACAATCTTTATTATGAGAGTTTGGACATACGAGTAATACCGTAATTTTCTGTGTGTTCAAACTAATACTTCAAACATAGAGTATATCACACCTCAAAATTAAAGACTTCTGTAGTGTCTTTATCCTAAATTGCACAAAAACAAGAAATTTCAGCAACTCCTTGCTTCTGACATAAATGTGAAAGCATTTGAGTGAACTCCTTATGACACATTAACATCCATGTCCAATAACACCACCATATATAGCTGAATGAGGAGGCCAATCAACGGGGCAACATAAATTTTCTTGTGATTGGTCGTCTGCCATTTTTTTTTCTTAAAGAAACCCATGAGATGGTAAAATATGATAATTACATTAAAATTTTATAAGTAACAGCATACTGCTCAATAATTTAGAACAGTGGTGCCAATTCTCTATGGGAAACATTCTATTATTCCAAGATTTTTCCTAAGTAAAGAACTTTGACCAATGAGATTTGTAGTCCCTGCATCAGTTCTTCAGCAGGGAAGATATACAAATGTTAGCTTTATCATAACAGAAATGGTTCTTATATTCTGCATGCATGGCATCACTGTCACAGTCACAGTCACAGTTATTATATTCTGCATGCAGAACAAAACATACCTTCTTATCAGAAGATTTGTAGCATTATATGCCTTCCATTTATTAGAGGTGAATGCTAATGGTATCAGTAAGATACCCAAGTCTGCTGAACCATAAATTTGTTCTTAGAGCCAGTCATCATTAAAAATCTAACACAATGCCTACCTGTGCAAGGCGAGTCCCATGTCCACTTGGAGCTAACGAAACGAGCCCATGCCAAGCATCTCTAAAACCAACAACCTCAATAAGGCCATCATCAACATATGGAGCAGTCAAGTCCCTCTGTCCAAAAAACATCGAAAGAAAAAATAACCATCCAGAACTTCCTGTTCAAACATGCTAGTGGTGACTGATTTACAATCCTCTGTGATCAATTCATATCAAACAAGCAAATAAGAGAAGTCACATTGGAACTAACATAACGCATCTTCTTCTGATTTGGCATTCCCCAAGGATTGAATCCCCCAGAAAAACTGGGTAAGTTGAGGCAAACAATTGACCTGATGCTGCATAAAAAAAACAAAGTTTCGGTAAAAGGGGCCATCAAATTGTTTGGGATCATCAATAATTTTATAATTTGTCCAAAAGATTTATTTATAAAAAAAAAATTATTTATCCAAAAGACATGGGGAAGAACAGAAAAGTGTATTCTCTTAACTTCAAGTTTGATATTCCCCAAGGAACAAAATTTTCTTCTGTTTCCATGGTAATGACTGAACTGTTTTTGTTTCATAGAGAACCGACACAAAACATTAGTGGAATACCGAAATTCTGATGTTTTCACGAAAAGATACCATAAGATATTCATTTACAAACTACAATATTAAAGAAACCAATAAACTTTCAAATTATCTTATAATCAACTAATATCAACATTAATGATTAATCAAATTAATTTTCGAACATTAATGAAATTAATATAAATGATTGTACACCCCTTAAACATGTTCAATTATTAATTTCTTAGCTGTAAAAATACACATGAATGGACTTTAATTCATGTTTCCAGATGTTTCCAATTTTTCTCTATTTCCATTGTGCTACCAAAATGGTTCCGTTTTTTAGCCACTGAACGATGCATCGAAATATATTTCCCTATATCATGTAATTGACCATAGGAGACATGGCATGTCCCATGACACCCAATCTGTATATGTGTCCTAAGAAATTACAGATTGCTTAGCAAATTTGCAAATTGCCATAAGAGTGAAATCTGCAGATCCAGGTGACTTCATATTGGACCACAGATCGGCGGGTTGTTAAGAACATCGCACATACAAGAGTACACCTTTCCAAGCCTCAAGAAAAAACCACCTCATATATGCCAAGCTCCCAATCAACCACGAAGTGATGTTAACAGTTATCTGACAAAACGTTCTGCACAATATCTGACAAATGCTTAAGTAACACACATACAGTGGCGGAACCACATGTAGACCAATGGTGGCCAGACCCCCTTGAGTCTTGGAAATTCTGTTTAGGTCCCATATTTTAGTATTTGTGAAAAACAATAGTTTACTGCAACAGCCACAAACAAACCCCCCCCCGGGGTTCTTTAAAATTCAAAAAATTTTAGCTTACCTCACCAAAATTCAAGAACTTTTTTTCCTTGCATCCCCCATCAACAAAATTCCTGGTCTGCCCATGTGACAAATGTATATAAATAGTCCTATGATTGTTTCAGATCAGTGCTCCCAGTTAACCCACCCAACATAGTAGGGCCCAAGTCCTATTCTTAAAAACCTCACGACTTCTAAGAAAATATAGTAATATTGAATGAAAGACTTCTGATTTGACTCAAATTACGAAAAATAAATGGTTGTCTATGCTATGTACTACTGTGCCTAGGTTAGGTCCTCCAACAACATTGGTTTGTGATGGTGTAGAACTGCCATGGTCAAAGTACTTTCATATGAGGATACATTAGTATGTTTCTGTTGTTAGATAAATATACTTTTGCCTATCATCAGAGAACTAGGCATTATATCCATAGCCTTGTATTTTCCTTTCTTGTTTTATATCAAGATCTCATGATCTTTTTCTTTCTACTAATTATAAAGAAAACTATTACTTTCTTATCAAACCTCCACTGGCAATCACTTTGTTCTCAAACCTTCTGCACTATGAGCAGTGCCAATGTCTATAACCAATTGCTGGAGTTGCTTGGCCACACTCATTCCTGCAATGACTTCAAAGTCTTCTACTATGGACAACTATTTCCTCCCAAAATAACAACTCCATGTAATCTTCTTCACCCAACTCTGCCAAGTCAAGGAAATCTCTACCCTTTTTTGAAAGCACAACCTTATCTTATCAATGCCATCACAACGTCGGTAGTCAGATCTAATTTGCATCATATCTTTGCCTTTTCTGATTTTAAACCTTTTTTTACTATATTTCTCTGCATCACTTTTTACATATGCCTAAGGGCAGGCGTTGACGCAATAGTAAGGTTGCTCCATTGCAATCTGGAGTCAAGGGTTCGAAACACGGAAATAACTGACCTTCTCAGACTCAGCAGTTGCAGGAGCTTCATGCATAGGGCTGCCCTTTGAATTTTTTTTACATACCTTCCATATATATTTTATCCCTAACAAGAGTTTCTCAATTGTTGGAGAAATCCATCAACCTACAGGAACTGTTGGTCAGTGCTGCGATCTAATCCGAGCATGGGATCAGAGATGTTCATCAATTGGACATATACAAGGCCCTTTTGGATAAAGTAGGTTTGAACTTCTTTGGCCGAGGTGTTGTTATGTGGGAGTGTGCATGTGTTATTTACTGTATGTTATTTACCAAAAGATTAAAAAAATAAAAAATAAAAAAACTGGAGGCATACAATGCCATCATTTGAACAATTGTACTCCATTTCCTTTTCTCTCATGGATGTTTACAAGTCAAATCATCCACCAAAATCATTTCAAAGGATATGCCCCAGGTGTTTTTATGTGAGAGTGTGCATATGTTATTTACCCTTTGTTATTTACCAAAATATTAAAAAAGCAAAAATTAAAAAAACTGGAGGCATAGAATGCCATCAATCATTTGTACTCCATTTCCTTTTCTCCCATGGATGTTCACAAGTCAAATCATGCACCAAAATTCATTTTGAAGGATGTGCACCACTTCTGAGCAACAATATCTTGATTTTTAATCTAAACAATATGAAAGATATGTTACCTTACACATGAATGCACCAATCAAATAATTTATGGGCAGGGCCGCAGCATACCATTTGTCAAAATTTGTGAAACGAAATGAAAAAGCATACAAAGTGCTGCTAACTAAGTCAAGTGAGTTTCCCAAAGGGCAACACAATGTGCACAACAATTCAAGTTGTGCCGGAACAATATGAAAGTGAAGTTGTTGCACAAAATAACCTTGCAACTAAGGTCAAAAGAAGCATGGTCGACAGATTAAAATCCAGATAGAACTGTTGACATACCTGCGTGGTATGTGAAGCTCTTCCCACTGACCTGGTCTTTTCATGATCTTAACCTTTGCCAGCTGTGCAATGTTCCTGTAATAAGACCAACCCTTTCTCACTAAAACCTTAACATAACTACTAAACAATAAGCCAGAATATCAAATATTGATTGTACCATCACGTTCAAAATACTTGGGCAAACTTCAAATTTTCAACAAGCATAAAAATCAGTCCACTTAGAAAGATAAGTCCTCACATACATAGTCTTTGCGGTAAAGTAAAAAAGGGCATCACAATCATGACGGGTAAGTATCTTATATTCCTACAGATGCATGGATGAAGACAAACAGAAAGTTTTTTGATTTGGTTAATTTCTTAAAAAGCAAACAAGTATTGACAGGAAGTCACAGAGAAAGTTAAAAAGGTTAAATACAAGGCCCTTTCTCTTAATGTTGTCTACAGTTGGAGATGGACCAACATGTATGCAGCTCCCTATTGGGCACAAAGTCCAGTGCCACAAGTTTATTTGTTTTCAGGTCACCATTAAAGACATTTCTTTATGCAGCAAGACCTGGCACCATGTGTTTTTTTTTTTTTTCATTTCTTTTCTGGTTATGCGTGGGTACCCAAACACATTCTGAGTCAAGAGTAATCCATATGGATGCAAGCAATTACCCAAAACTATGTGCATTGGGTAAGCTCAGGATGAGTTGAATCATGGATATCTCTTTCTTGAGCTATCAGCAAGGCAAACTCACCAACCTGTGCAGGTTGTGTGAATGTTACTATGATGTCGCTAAAAAGAATAGCATAGATATTTCCATCAGAATCATGATATATAAGTTTCTAAAGAAGACAAGTTAGGTGCATTGTACTTGGCAAACAAATTTTCCTTCTCTGGATTAGCGAAAAAAGCACGACACAATATGATGCTGCAATCTCAATATTTGACCTGAGAAACTCTGGCAATACCCACTGGAAGAGCAACTTACAATTTGAATGTAAGAAAACACATAAATAGGAAACATGGACAATGTGGAGTGTGTGCCTAAATTCTCTTTCAAATTTAATCATAGGAAGCAACTAGCAGATTCCAGTAACAGGCCATTGATTTTGATTACAGAATTCAGTCAGTCATCCCAACTGTGCACCTGTATAGTTGAAGCATATTCCAATATTGTCCTTGTCATTCAGCAACTCAACTAACAAGGAATCAAGGCAGGTATCTATTGAGACAAGATTATCTAAGTTCTTGTTTCAGCACATATCAAGGAAATCATGTATTGAGGTGGCATGGTTACCATCTCCACGTGGGAAATATCAAACTTGGTAAGATGGTACTTAAAGGTCCCACAAAACCAAATAATTAGGCAACATGTTAGTTTGAAATCCCACCAGATCATGACAGATTTACTAAGACAACTATCTATGAAGAAGGATGGCTGTTTAGGGACCAATCACACCACAAAATGAAGAGAAAAAGGTTCAATCAAACGAATCAAACCATATGAAGGAATGATGTATTAACACAAACCGTAACTACAAGCAACTATCTATTCATATATATCAAGTCAATTACATGATCAAGGCAACAAAAGTAACAAAACAGTTTTAGTCCTACTATACCCTATATTAAGGGAACCATCAATTACAGCAATGTGATAATGAGACAACTTTCTATGTAACGAACAGGGTAGTGTAAATTCCCACAAAACCATGTATCGAGTAAGTTCCCTGTTACATGGTAGACTACAAATGTACACAATAAACAAAAAGGATTCATGCATGAAAAACTTGAACTTAATCCCACGAATATATAATTATTTTCAATCCAAAGGAAACTACAGCATTAAGCAATTTAAAAAAAACTATAGAAATATGACTCTTGCATTTGATAGATCTTGGTTATATATAAAAAATTATGTTCAGCTCATTGGAAAATATTCAGCCAATTGAGAAATCAAAATCATACTAGATGCAAATCCACATTACAATGGCACATAAGCAAATTCTCTATGACATGCTTACCGTGAAGATGGATGAAAAAGAGAAGCAAAAAACCATCCTTGTGTGCACCCAAGCTTTGCATAAGTACTCTAATCAGACCAAAAAAAAAGAAATAACACTAATCAATTATAGCCAACTAATTCAGAAAGAATCTGACAAAGCACAAAGACAGATTAAAACAAGCTCAAATAGAAATAAAAAAATACGACTTCCTATGCTGTGACGTCTGTACAGTGGCTGAACGTAGTTAGAATTCAGATTAGCAATTTTTCATACAGTATGTCAAGAAGAGACATTGACCAAGATCCAATAAAAAAGACGTAATAAATTCTCAGACCATGTAATAAGTGCCACAATGATTCTAGATGAGTTGCAAACCCGATAAAGCACTTTATCACAGGAAAAATAAAAGAGTCGGTAAGAATGGAAAGGGATAAGTAGTAATAATTACTAACTACAAGAGGTGGACATAAATGACTTTCAGGTTTTGTACATGTTATTCTTGGACAAATAAGAACTACACTTTGAAACTTGAAGCTATCTTATATTCACAAATTTGATGGAATATAAAAGAATTGCATTTACTGAGGGTGACATTACATATCATATATTCACAAACTTCAACAGACATCAACTGCAGGTCCATCTCGAAAAAGATTTCTACTCATGATTTTACAAAATATATGTGCATTACGAGGTAAACTTGAAACTAGGTGACGCAGATGCAAATCATAGGACTGCTCTAGCATTCCACACCAAGATCTATTCAGCCAGTTACAATATGCCCAAGAAGTCACTAAACCCATATCAAGTGCCCATAAGTCAATTAGATTTTTGTTGAGTTGGAAAGCTTAAAAGTCTTAAATTATAGAAAATTATTTAGCCCTTTTTGGATGTTTCTATATGTATTCCTAAAAGTAAGCAAAGCTAGTCAAGGTTCAATGTATCTCTTCCATTGTATGCTATAAATATTTAAGAAGTAGATAAAAAAATGAAAATTCTTGGCTTTGGTTATTACTTGTGTTATCTTGTGTAACTAGTTCCCTTTTCAGTCAACCATAAAGCATGGATGGGGAGATTCATTCCCAGGTTAGAGGTGCCCAATTATTCCACCTCCCTTAGTTGATGAGTCTTGCATCCTTTCCTATTAACTAGTTTTGGACCCGTGCATCGAATACCTCTTTAGATCCATTATTTAATGACAATTATTTTAAATAAAAACTGAATATAATTTATTTGGTCATATTTTTAAAGTTTTTATATAATTTAACTAGCCCAGATACACTTATAGTAAATTGAATATTAGTATACTCAACTGTATTATCTATCTCTATTTATGTATTCTAAAAATAATATAATTTTTTATGAAATATATTAGCCACATAAATGTAATCATTCTAAAAATGAAAATTAATAATTCGCATAAAAAGAGTAATGAAAAAGAGGACTGATTAGTAATTACTATATATATGATATTTTTAGTAGAGTAAAAAAATTATAACTACTCATACATTTGCAGTCGAAACTTAAATAATTGAAACAATTTATTTTAAGTATCATGAACGTGTTTTTTTAAAGGTAAAATTAAGAAGATAGTCCAATTAAATTTTCAAATTCGTATTGAAATTAGAGTTCAATTTATACATAAACTACATATGTTTGATTGTACAAAGTATTGAAAGTTGTGAAAAATATAGACCCCCACTTTGTACAACCAAATGATGCATGCTTAACTTTGTCTTAATATTTGTCGAAGTAATAAAAATACTGTATTTAAGGTTATAGGTTAGGAAATTAAAAAAATAATCAATTGACTAATTCTTATTAAATGTAGATACAATCTTAATTTTTTATAATGCATGTACTTAAAGTAATAGTTGAAAAACTAAGAAAATAGTTAATTGACTTTTACAACTTTTAATAAAAAAAAAAAGATGCATTTTATTTTAGGATGAATTTTAAAAGGTCAAAAGAAGTAATATCCTTTGATAATTACTTATTGATTTGCATAAGGAAGTGAACCTAAATAAATTAAAAAAAACAACGGATAAAAAAAGAGCCACCCACAGGATTTGTGTTTTAATTTTAATTTCTTATTTTGTTGTAATGATTTCAACTATTGTTTTTGTTTTTGTAAGTGTTGTTTGCATAGGGAAGATAACATAGATAAATTAGAAAACAAAGGTTGAAAAAAAAGGCACTCAAAGTAAGCAACTTATTACAATCACATCGGCAATGACCAGTGCACAATATGTATTTTTTAAATTTTTTGGTCTTATATTTTGTTGTAGTGATTTTACAAATAAAATAAATATGATAATATTTATTATTTAATATTTTATGTAGTTTATTTTACGTAATTTAATTGTGTATTCACCTAACTATTTATATTTAACTCATCTAACCATTTATGTAAACTAATTGTATATTCATCTAACTATTTGTGTTCAATTGTGTATTTCATCTAAATAGATAAATATATTAATAATAATTCTTCTATAATTTGAGCATTTACATGTAGTAATCTATACACTTACATGAATGTAGTGTATGTTTATGAACATAATATACATGAACCAAATACAATGAATCTTATATTCATGTATTAATCAATATATGTATATGAACCTAGAATACATGTACTAGCATAAATATAGACATAAATGCATTAATCAATGTACTAACATCTATAAATAAATGAACAAAAAAAATTACAAAGCCACAAACACCATTAATAGATTAAGTAAATACATTGAATAATAAGTACATTGAATCAATCTAAAATAAGAAGTACATGCACTAACCAAAGAGACAACGAAACAGTTAAATACATACATAGTGAACCAAAGAGACAACCAAACAATTATTTTTTATTTTTTATTTTTTAAACAAAACTTTAGAGCCACTCAAAATGAACCACTTGTCGCAACCTTGGCGATAGTGGCCTCCTTTTCTATATTGTATATAGATAGATGCTAGAAACGTCGAGAAATCCGTCATATCTGAAGCACGCAACAAGGTTTATTTTTGTTGTGTCACTTTAACTGCAGATTGGCCAGTTTTTTAGGCACCTAGAGTGCATCACTAGGGTTGGATTATGTTTAACACTAAGTAAACTTTCAAGTTGTACTGACCACAATCATACTAGACATAACCACATTCTCCCCCCCCCCCCTTCTTCTTTCTTTTTTTTCTTCTTTCTCTTAATGTATATCAAATTACAATGTCTTCTGACAACTCAGATCTTGGACTCTCAAGTGGATTATGAACTTTTAACCATAAACCAAATAGCACAATAATGAAAATAATAATATTGTCCATGAGGCCACCAAACGATGCAGATAATGAATCACCACCTGATTAACTAACTGATTTTTAAACTTTTCTGGATGTAACTTCCTCTCAGCGTGAAATGCATACGATACTTGGGCATCCATCCCTGCACGTCAAAAAGAAAAGAAATGAAATACTAATAACTAAAAAAGCATTTAAGAGCTCACAAAAACATCAAAGCAATAACGGATGATACTTAAAAATGAGCCATCCTGCTCTTTAACAAGTTGGAAAACAAAAGGCCAAACATGATTAAAATTTGTTTTCTTAATGGAAACAAAAAAAAAGAAAAAAAAAAGGACATCTTATCTCTTTAGGCCTTTTGCAACCCATTTGCAACCCAATTTATCCCAAAAAAGAAACTTCCTAAATTACATCAACACAAAATTATATGTGGATAGTCAGCCTGAACCTTTTGTATAGGGCTTAAGAACTGCATGAAGCCAAATTTAGAGAGGATCACCTGATTCACCTTATTCCAGGAGGGACTTTGCTTCACTCTCCTTGAAGAAACCAAGTTTGTGGTTACATAGATGAAAACCGGCTTATACAAACATGTGTTTGGTGGGATCCTGTGGGAGGCCTTGGTGGTCTCATAAGATTAAAAATGGTTTAAAAAGCTATTCCTACAAGGAAATGCCTCCTTTGTTTCATCTAAAAGGTGGCTGGTCTCTTTCCATATTCAAAAAGGGAAGGCGCCACTTTAAAGCAAGTCGCCTAGGTTCGTAAGAATTTTTTTTTTTTGTTTTGTAATTCTTAATTCTCCCTTGATTCAATCTTTTAATTGAATTAAGTGAAAGGCGCATTCCTTACACATGCATGCTGCACTTAGTAGTCACCTTTATGGATAAAATGCAAGCATCAATGCAACATTAGGTTTTCTCTTTAGTTAATTTAACCCCTCCACTCACAAAATCATATGCCTCGATTAGACCTTTAAGGTTCTAGTTTACCATCTAAAATATACTAGTCAATATCTGAAGAATATAAATCACCTTCCTAAATGTAATTTTAAATGACTTCATTGCATCAACGTAACATTTTTATTTTTTATCTTTCCCACTTGAATGGTATCATATTATTCCTGATATTATAAAACTAAAAACTAGCCTAGCAAAACATATAGATGTATAACTAAATAGCCTTTATTGACATTGCTTGTCCCTAGTAGTGCATTTCTTGAGCTCTTATTCGACAGAGAACATATAATAACCTTGTAAAAATAAAAATTGGGAATATAAAATCAAACAAGTTTTAACATTCCTGAAGAGTTTTGAAGCCATCGTTAAATAATAAAAGATAAAATACAAATAGAATCAGATAACTTCAGAAAAAGAATTCCTGATACAAAGTTCAGTTAAATAAATCTCTTACCCATGCTGAAGTAGTTCCAAAATCCCCCACGATATGTGTGGAAACCCTCCTGAGGGAAGCCAAAACATAATTTGCACAAAATTAGATTCATATGAAGCAAATGTATGTCAAGAATCAAACAAGAGTGAAGACAAATTTTATGAGTTCTAGCACATTTGAGTATTTGATTCCTCTTGTTCCTATTAAGTTATAGTAGTTGGTAACTTGGTGTTAGTTCACAGAAGTATCTTGGGTAGGAACTCAAACTAAGGTAACTGGAACAGATGTTACCATCTGCTGCTTTGCATCATGAAGTTTCAGGGTCAGTTTAGTATCAGGTGACAAATATCCCTTTTCTGATGAATTAGGAAGCACAACTCAATTGGTAGGAACTTTGCCTAGATATATTTGTAAGCATTGACCGAGTAGTAAATCTTGAAGATAAACACAAACTTAAAAGGTGGAAAAGAAAGAAGGTTCTCCCCACATTCCAAGATATGGCTGTGTGTAATGTAGATTCTCTGATTAGTAGCAGCAAACGTATATGATAAGAAAGTACTCACATGCACAGAGGAAAAGGAAAGAAAGAAATAAGGAAGAGAGAAATATGTTACCTTGTTCATTGTGTCATCTTGGGTCACACGATGAAATGCGTGCAAAGAATGTGGTAGTTCAAGAGGTGCAATAGGTTCACAAGCACCTTCTTTAGGAGCTCTCATTCGCATCAAAATATGCCAGCTGGAACATTATAAGAGACATAGTGCTCAAAATTTGAAAATATAACTTTACCAAGTATCTGACAGTTAACTTAAAATATACCTAGTCCAAGCAGAACTATGCATATATATCACGAGAGATAAACATTCTAGGCATAATCTTAAATATGACCATGTAAATTCTTATGTCAAAATAAAATAACAAGTACATGATCTAAGCTTGTCAATCATGCCCAAACCATTATCCAGTATGCTCACCACTGCATACACATGATAGATGCTAAAGACATCCTACATGTAATAATAATAATATAACAAGGGTATGTAAAAGATTGAACACATGACAAAAGATAATAAAAGCATTCAACAAAATATTGATATTCCCAATAACAGAAAAACAGGGAAACACAGAAGAAAATAAATCGAAGCCTGGAAATTTATAGAATTCCAAAAATCCCACTGTATTTCAAATGTAAAAGAAGAATTCTACCTAGCAATATATGAAAGTTATTTTTTTCACTTAAGCATAATTGGATATTACCATCTCAACATTTTAGCTATATTTTTGTAAGATATTAACATGTTTGTTTTTTTCTTTTTCGAATTGGTTATCTGCTTCTTGCCTTCATCATTCAGGATGTCTTCCCTTTCCACATAGATATGAAGTCTTACCATTGCCTTTTGAGTTTGCTCTCTTGTAAATAGGATCACATTTTACGCTTCCAAACAGTAGGAAAAAGGCCAAAATAGCTGGACTAAGGTAGTGAAAGAATCTGTCATGATATAAGCTATTGCATATGTAATATGCCTGACAAAGTACCTACTAAAATAAGATTGGCAGCTGATCCAAATCGCTAAGGTTTAGATGTGGAGCTCAAGTTGTGTTAGTAAATTCTAAGATTTTTTCATGGAACTTTATAAATAAACATATCAGAGAATTGGAAAAGTGTAAAACTTGCCAAAATCCGTCTATTACAGATGCAGACAAGTCAAGACAGTTTGCCCATCTTATCTATGTGTTGAACCTTGCAGTAAAAGTCACTGTCTTCAATAAAAGACAGTCATGTGAACTTAGAAAATTTTGAAAAAGAAACAAAAAGTGGAACATTTCTGTCTTGAGTTATCAGTAACAGAACATATGAAAGAGACGTTAAATTTCATATTCATCAAATGTTACAACTTCATCCAACTTGAGTAACATCAGGATGTTCTCTTTCAGCATTATGCAAATCCATATGCATTAATTCCATGTAATAACATTTATTTAAACATATATATCATAGAAAGTGAGTATAATAGGATTTAAAGCAACTACATATGCCAAAGAACCCAGAAAGCTACACAGCATACTGAATAGCAATATCTGGCTATATACTATGAAATAATATAAATCATCTATGTGGCCACATGTTATATATTTAGCATAACAAGATGCAATAATATAATCACGCAGCTATATATATTTCCTACTTGGATCCAAGAAAGAAAAGAAAAAGAAACAAAAAGAAGATCTTTCTCTAGCTCTTTATTTTTATAATGATATTTGTCTGTGTTACTAAATCAAAAGGCCAATTGAGAAAACAAAAGCAAAAATACTTTACCTGTCAATTTTCATCTCTTTTGCATTCCTTACTTGATCCAAGAATGCCTCCACAGATTGACTGTCTGTACCAGGATTTTTCTTGCCCTGTGAATCAATAGAAAGTGCGTTCTTACGTCTCCTTTCGAGTGTAAGCAACAAATGTGGTACTGACCAATATCTGGGATAAAACTTAATTTCTCAACATAGAAAGCCACCAATACAAATTTGTACTCGAAATAACAGGTAATGAATCTCATTGTTCTCTTCCACATCTTACAATGTAAAATAAGTTTCAGATCTGAAGTAGCAAAACATTACAGAAGCACAACAAAAATGAAGAACCAAAGTTAACAGGCCCAACATGCACTTAAATGCAAATATCATATCTATCACAGGCTGCATTGTTTTGGCTCTCATAGGATTCCAAGCTAATATATAAGACCACACATTAAAATATTAAACGTCAGATCCTACCCAGCCAAATGCAAATGGAAGATTGTTTCCAGTTCCCAATGGCACTGTAGCAATTGGTGGTGACCGCGGTAGTTTGAGATCGCAAACTACTCCAAGGAGCCAACCGGCTGTGCCATCCCCACCAGCAACCTAGTGAAGTGAGTATGTATTAGACATGTAAGAAAGGACAACCACCTTACAATATCAATGAACTACAGAGTCAACTCACAATTATTCTCAATCTCTTCTCAATTTCAGTGGCCAGGCTATCCCCACTTTGCTTGTGCTTCTCTATATTGATGTAAAGCTGGTGTAACACTTTATCAGGAGCCGTTTCCCCCAAATCAAAAACCTGAAAACTCAGTTATCCCAACGTCAAACAAATTCATAAACAAGTGCATCCATATTCAAAACCGTCCATCCTATCCTTAAAAATGTCTTTATTTATGTCAGTATAATCCCACCCATTCTCACAAGAACGAAATACATATGCAGATAACCTGGTTTTCATTAAGACGAGTGCGATAAGTTTTCAGAAGTTCTCCTCCCAGCTGGCCACCACTTTTAGAATTGATGAATACTATCACAGGACAGGCTGGTATATAGGAAGCTTCATCAACTGTTGCTTCTGGTACAAGTATGTAATCAGGAATGTAGTACTCCTTCAACGTAGTCTCAGATTCAGAGCCACCAGTTACTCCTTCTCGACTGCAGGGTTATATCAAACGGGGCCATAAGGTTTGGAATATAGATATAGTTAATCCAGTTGTGAGTACATAAAAGTCATATGGATCCCTTTACCAAATGCATCTGCATGAATAATGTAAATGACAGAATGATAAACATTCATCCAAGTCTTTAGTTCAAAGGTTGATCTTATCCACCTAGTAGCCCTTTTGCACAGTATCACCAACATTCATCCAAGTCTTTAGTTCAAAGGTTGATCTTATCCACCTAGTAGCCCTTTTGCACAGTATCACCAACTTTATATACTTTATGGTGTACATAAAGATGCCTTGGTAAAACAGTCGTTACACAGATGAATGTATTAATCTGCATTTATATGAATAAATGTGCCCACAGATTGACTTGAATGAGAATATTTTATGCAGGACGCAAAAGGACTCAGAAATAAAACAAAGTTAGAGGTGAGACAAAATTGATAACCTAGCATTCATATTTCATCAAATTTGAGTCACTCAGTCATCCTTTAAAGACAGTTGTCCAGGTGAAAAATTAAAACTATATTTTTTTTACAAATGAAGTAAGGTGAAAAATTAAAACACATTCATCAAAATCGATTGATGCTCAACAATAATTCACAAAAAAAATTATTATTCCTCTTCCATTTCTGCTGACCAAGGGCAGTTGTGATTGTCATCGTCAAATCCCGTGTGTTATAACAATTTTACCGAACAGGGTAATAGGGTTATGAAAAACAGAATCGAATGTGAAACAAATACTTTTGAGCGAAGCCAAAATAGTTTCATCCAAGCACAGAATGATAAAGGTACCAAAGACGCTCCAAGAAGCATTACAAGAACTAGATTGCTCTGTTCATCATTGATAAATGTACAATCCAATGAACTCAATTTTCCAGCATCAATCTACGAAATAACATTTCTTAATGCAAGGTAGCTTGTAAGAGTCCCAGTCCCACCTGGAGGAAAGAAAATTGTGCATCGAAATTCTGAGATCTTTAGCCATTATTTGAGACGCCAATCTATGCAAGCAATCCAAAAACAGAAACCATAATTTGTCAAGCACCTTCATCTCTCTTCGCGTTTCAGACGAATTATGAAGTCATTTTTAGAAGGAAAAAAAAATCCCCAAGTGGAACGAGAAAAGCAAGCGATGCTATACCTGACGAAGATTTCGCAGGATATTCAAATGCCGCAATTCAAAGTAAACAGTAGCCCAAAAGGAACTCAAGAATCAACAGAGAGACGGGAAAGATGCTTTGCCTGAATAAAGTTTTCACATATATTCGATGAGGGAGATTAAATTAAGCCACGGACACATATATGATATGTATACATGTCTATACGTATATATGAAGAGAGAAAGTGCGTGTGTTTTACTTGAGGAATATTCAGAAGGAGATTCAAATGCGGAGGAGATTCAACGAGGAAAGTGTTTTTCAAGGGCTTCGAATCTTCCTGCGAAACTGAATCGCGATCGTGGTAACGGAAAACAGTTGAAGACGAAACGCGTTTGGTAGAAAGGAAAGAACGAAGAAAGGAGGAGGAAAGTGAAGGCGATCACGATGACGATGAGTCTTTATCGTCTTTCCTTACCATTTCTCTCTGAATAAACTTTAAATAGGTGACGATGTTGTCTATTTGCGGTTTATCGCAGGTTTTATGTTTTAAAACACGGGGTTTTTCAAGCCTGCTTTCTTAGACTCTCTTTCTCCCTCTCTCCATCCGGCCATAAAAGAACTACAAATTCGATTCTAACATCACGTGGGGGCCCGCCGGGCTATCGAATATTATACACCGCGAATTTCTATAGCACTTTACAAATTGAATTATGCGACGTTGAAAAATTTTTAAATTTGCGTTAGGTACAACAGTCTGGGGATTGAAGAAGAAGTGATAATTTAAAAAACAAATAGAGAAAAGTGAAAAGAAAATTTAAAAATAAAAAATACTATTAAGATATCTATTTATAAAAAAAAAAGAAAAATAATAGGTAAGTGAGAAAAGAAACACTTTTTTCTTTTTTTTTTTTATTTTTTTGCCTCCTAAATTAGAAATCAAATAAAAAAATCGGTCTCAATTTCTAGTTTTAGTTTCGTTTTTTATATTATCAAAATCAAAAAATTTGACAACATCTCTATTTTTTTTTGCTTCAGAAATTGAAAAAAAAAATAAGACTATCGAAAATACCATCATTTTAATATCGTTTTTATTTTTGTATGAAAACGATTTTACAAATTCAAAAAATATATTTTTAATAATTCTTAAAATTGAAATATTTTTTAAAAAAATATTTTGAAAACAAATTCCGTAACTTACCAAATGCAATTTGGATGGAAACCGATCCAACACTAAACGTGTTTCTGTAAAATCATAACGGGCGTAGCATGTTTAACACCGGGTTTAACGGCTGCACTCGAATTTTTTTTATCATGATAGAAGCGTGTGTTGGCTTCTAGCCTTCTACGTAGTTATCTAGGAGCTTTTGTACTGGCGAAGGTCAATGTGTGTTTTTCAAGTCATAAGTTGAACACGAATAGAATTGTGCCGTGTCAAAAATACAATTTATACAACTAAACATATGTTAAAATGACCCTTAACCAAAATCACGATTGCATAAAAAGAAAATAAATAGGCAAAATGATATACTGATGAATAAACAAATGGAATTAGGATTCTCTCCAAATCTCCATTTCATTTTGTTAGAGAGTCAATAAATGAATAGGATGAGGCCAACTTGATTAAGAGATCTTAAGACTCCATTTAATAACGCTGTCAGTTTTTGATTTCAATTTTTTGTTTATGTAGAGATCTATAATCTATCCATTAAATGGGGAGGATTTTTATGAGATATAGCCAGCAAATTTTTTTTGGTAAGTAAAATTTTTTTTTATTTTATTTTGTCTTTACCAATAAAATGGGCATAGGTTTCTAAACCTTTTTGTTATCGTTGTGTTTTCATTTTTTAATATTTTTTTTGAGTTGAAGAAGATAAGTTTTTTCAATTTTTATGAATTTTGTAAATAATTAAAACCAAAAATCTGTAATATTAAAAGAATAATTATTTTTAAAATTTTTGAAATAAAAATAAAAATAAAAAACAAGAACAAAAAATGTTACCAAACGGGACCTAAATCTCCTGCTATGTTTTGTAATTTTTTCAGTAGTTCATTTGGCTCATGTTGTCATTTGATTTCAATTTTATAATCCATCCATTAAATGGGGAGGATTTGGATCAAAACATATGAGATATCAGCCAGCAAATCTCCCCTTTTTCTGCTAAGAAAAATTATTTGTTTAATTTTATTTTGTTTTGTAAGAAGAAAACATATAGTTGAAATAATATTTATAGCAAAACCATTAGGAGGAGAAAAAATTGAAAATTTTCAACCAGAATAATAGGTTTCTAAACTTTTTTGGAGTTTTGATTTGCTTTCTTTTTTCTTTTTTAATTTACTTTTGTACTTTGGGCCTTCAAGGATGGGTTTACTTTTGAATGGAGGTATCAGCCCAAGTGATAGGCTTAACCTATAATCTTTGCTTGGTTTTCATCAAATTTACAGTAACATCATTGTAAGAAGAAAACATATAGTTGAAATAATATTTATAGCAAAACCATTAGGAGGAGAAAAAATTGAAAATTTTCAACCAACCCACATCTGGTGAAAACAAAAATTGATCAGAATTAATGTTCATTTTAATGGATTGGTCTCATCCTTATTTATTTAATGCTTTATTCTATAGATCAAAATCAAGACAGATGTCTCCCATCAACAAAACCTAGGCCCAGCTGGAGCTAGAGGGTCGTTTCATTACCTTCCTTGGGCTCCTAGTGTTCGGCTAGCATTTGGGCCTTCAAGGATGGGTTTACTTTTGCAATGGAGAAAGGTATCAGCCCAAGTGATAAGTGATCTGGTTAACCTTAACTCACCTCACAAATATAGCCCAACGATCTCTAATTCTAGGCACAGCTGGACTTACCAGAGGGTGTAGAGGGATGAAATGGCTTTGAAGTATTGAAAATTTTTATTAATACTGTGTTTGGAATTGAAATTTATCAAGAAAAAAATAAAAAAAATAAAAATGTGAGAAAAAAAGAATAAAAATTATACTAATTCTATGGTCCTTTGTATTTTGTTAAGAGCTTATTCCCTTACACGATTTTGTAAGGAAAAGAAACCCTTTCTCAAGGCGTGTACGAAGAATTTTCTTTTTTGCTTGGTGCTAAATTTTTAATTCAAACATAGTCTAAAAAAATTATAATCTTACAAAACTTTTGTATCAAACACACCCTGTTTGAATGACATGGCAATAATATTTCTGAAATTTTGAATTAAAATGATAACATCACCTTTTTTATTATGAAAATTTTATTTATTTTAGAAAATTTGTACAAAAAATTTCACAAAAATAATGTGGCAATAGCATTTTTTTTTTTGGCAATGAGGTGTAGTAGTAGATAGGTTAATTAATGAAGATAAGATTAGAAATACATGCATTTGGAATGCCAAACGCAGGATTCTTATTGGTGACGCCAAACAGTAGTGATGTCATGTCTGAACCACGTGATCGATCATGTCCCAATAATACAAACCAAAGCATAGTTAAAGGATATGTTAATGAAGTTGTTGAGTAGATGAAGGGCATTTTTTTTTTTTTTGGTTATTTTTGCTGATTAAAATACCTTCCTTGTTCTTGATCGCTGTCGATGATAGAGGAACCTGAAAGAATTTCTTGGGAAGTTAAGCATTCCATTATGTATAATCATAACCTTGGCTGTTTCTTCTCCAGCAAGTGCTTCATTACGTATAATCATAACCTTAATTACTTATTCCCCCAAGTGCCCTTGATTTGCAGAATACTACACATATTCGCATTGAAAAAACTGTATCTGCAAGAGGTTGTGTATCAGTTTCTTAAAAATCAGGAGTTTTTAGAAATCCTTGGACCTCAAGAAACCCAGAGCAAATCTCAGTAGACAAACAAAATAATATTTCACTAGAACTTGATATATAATAGGGTTACAATTATAGAGTTAGAGAGTGTCGAACAGTCACAAATGCATATATTTTTTCCCCAAGACATGCTTTTCTGAATGAGACATGTTAACTGCATCATTTTCGAGTTATTATAACAGTTAATCGACTTTGTTTTAAGTGGGTTGCTCTCACTCTGTGAGATTATTGACTTTCTTCACTCTAATGTCAAGCTTTTTGTTGTTTGTGAAAGCATGAAATGCGAGTTGATAATTTAGGAAATTCTTAACCTTCCATTGAGGCTAGGTGTTCCCTTCTGTACTATTGTTTCGTAGACCTGATGTATGAATCTTCAAAATATATTAGGGAAGTTCGCAACGTCCAGACAGACCAATTGCCGCTTAACAAAAATGGGTCTTTGTTATTGCAGCAATGGAATCAATTTATATATGTAAAATTATTAGCTTAGATGATATGTAAAAGGCAAATGCTAATATATGCTTAAGGGCATATGTTAAGAAAAGAGTTAATGTTATTGTTTTCTCGTAAAAAATAAAATATTAATATTTCAGTTTTTAATGGTCTGTTGGAAAACTCAATAAATGAGATTGTTTGTATTTGCTCTGCATTTATATTGTCTTTGTTATACATTAACTTCTAAATGACGAATATACTCTTATTAACTTTTACATATTTTTTTCTTTATCTTAATTAAAATATAAAATAAATTTGCGTAGTAAAATAAAATTAAAAATAAAGGAATCAAATTGATTTCGTGAAAACAAAATTGTTCTTTAGAGTCCAAACCCCTATATGTTCCATTGGGAATAAAAAAAAGAAAAATAAATTGAAATAGTAATAAATAATTATGTGCATAAAAGATTAAATTTTTTTATTTAAATATTTTGGATAGCATAAAGATTACAAGAATTATGTCATGGTTGTATAATTTTAAAATTTTATGTTAATTGTATAATGCAAGCATGGGTAAAAGAATTTTTATTTGTTCATACTAGCGATATCTCAATGGTAGTTTTGACAAATCATAGGAGTTTGATTTTCAAATCGTTTAGTAGTTGTGTTGGGAAATGATAGTATTATTTAATATCTTATGTCATTAATAACTCTTAAATAATGTCTTGTCGTAACTCTAAATTTGTAGAAAACCCATTGCATTTATTAGTTCTTAAAATGTGTCCTTAGGACACATGTTAGCAAAATCATATATAAAATACCACTGGTTATACACTATGCATACATCCAGACCTCATATCTGTACCAAACTCTCATTTTTGTATAACTGCCTGCATGATCGTATCTCCCAGAAAATATAAAATTTTCTATACTTATTGAAACCACAGAAATTAACTATGCTTATATTTGGCATGTCGATCAATTGACTTATTTTGGTAGCTTGTGTATGATCAAGTTCTAGATTTCGATTATTGATTGCAGCCTTAACGAGTATTAACTAAGTTCCAAGTACGCTTTGACTAGAATTAAAGAAGCCTTCGAAATACCGTCTGAAGATCCTTGGTAGCTAATATAGCGTGTTACATCAATTTAAACAAAAAAAAAAAAGTATACCGAACTATACTGAGGCTATGACTAATTTGGTGTCGATGCAATTTACCTTATAAGAAATATTATTCAGTATTGGCAATATGAATTAATGGATGGGAGGTGCAGGCAACCAAGTAAGGTATTTGGGCTCAAATTAATCATCTTTAATTTGTTTCAATTCATATTCAATTTCCCGCGACTGCATTAATGTACTTGGTTACAAGGATCACTTTAGGTTTAACTTGCCTTGCTTGTCTAGCTCCCCCCTTCCAAGTCCAATAGATTCAAATTGACTCAGCAATTCCTATGCATGTGTTTGTTACAGATTTGGCCAACAAACTTGGCAGTTCTAGTTTGACTTCCTAAATCATCAGCTTACTTTTTTGAGTTCTCTTGTTCCCGTCTAAATTTTAACCTCAATAATTATAGCTGCAAAGAGCTGTAAGACCTGTTTGGTAACGCTGTTAGTCTTTATTTTTTGTTGTGTATATTTATTATTTATTTAATTTATTTTTTGTATTTTTTATAGTTTGGTGACGGACATTTGTAGGTTACAGTTGTACCTATTGTGGTTATTTTAGTTTTTTTTTTTTTTTCAGAATTTTGTAAACAACTAAAACCAAAAAACATTAAACAATCATTATTTTTTAAAATTTTGAAATAAAAAACAAAAAACGTTACCAAACAAGGCCTAAGTGTTTTGAGATTCTATTTTCTTGCTAGTTTTCCATTTTTTGTTTAAAGCCAAATGTTTTTCTTATTTACTTCTTGTATATAATTTTTTTGTGAAATATTCTTCTTCCCTGCTATAGTATGATGCCTGCGAATTTTTTTAATTTTATATTATCTTCTTTAATTGGATGCATAAGTGGCATATTAATTTACGGGTTCATGAGAATTACATAATAGAAAAGACCATTGCTCGTCCACACATGCATGCACAGATCTGAGATCTCGAGCGAACCCCGTAATATTTGAGTCATTTCACTTATAATATCTAGATAATCAACGTTTGTTGGAGCTAACGAACACATCATAACAGAAACTGATAATATAAAAGATGTCTTAACTAATTTATGCACGTAATGGCGAGTCAACCTAACGAACCTGTGGATATTGACTTATCGATTAGGATAACTTGCACACAAGCATATCCTAGATTTGCACAAGTGATTACCCTAATTCTTACCTGAAAGAATGATTCTACTACATTATACGAATAGAAAACCTTAATTAAGGATCCTCAAAGCCTCGATGGCACCAAACATGGAGACATTTAACTGAGATTATGGTGTATTATATTGATATTATTGTATAACTGGACGACATTGAAGCTTATGTGTACTAGGACTATCATTTACACTTACTATTGTGCATTATTTGGTTCCTACAATTGTAATGTAGTAGTTGAGTTGGCCAGCAAGCACACCTACAATTATTTTTGTTATGTTTTTTTCTTTCTTTCTTTCTCGGGATTAGTTGATTAGCAACCAAACAAGGTACTAGCATTTTGAATTGGTCAAGTTTGCGTTGGACATTTCATTGGACTCTTCTACCTGAATGGAGCCTCTACATTATTCTTTATTGAGAAGTTGCAATTTTTTTTTGATAAATTACTTTTTGCACTTTTGCATTTTACACACAATCTCACTTCAGGAACTTTCACTTTTACCTACATATTTCTTCTTTTTTTTTTTTTTTGGTTTTTTTTTGCTCTTTCTAGAGCTTAGAGATTAGCAAGCAAACAAACAAGGTATTGGTCAAGTTTTTGTTGGCACGAAAGACATTTCATTGGACTCTTCTACCAGAATGAAGCCTCTATACTATTCTTTATTGAGAAGCTGTAATTTTTTTTTTGCTTAGATAGAGCCTCCAAGCATATTGTTCTTTTTCGAGTTGTCTATCATGTCTTTGCGTAGCAATGGTGTACAAGTGTTCTTTTATGCCTATGAAAAACTGGGGTCTGTCACTCTTTCTTAATCAATCCAAAATGACAAACGAGTACAGAACTACAAAAATAAATTCATTTATATAATGCATAAAAAGGGACGAAATAACTTACTGTTAAAAGGGGAAAAACCATGGTGTTGCTTGTAAGAGCTTCCTAGTTCCTGCCTTCATTCATGCTGAAAGATGGTGAAATCTAACAAGACAAACTTGTTTTGATTCCTTTTTGCATTGTTAACATGGCTGAATCAACCAAGTAATCAACGTGAAAAAAATGTGATAAATAGTGGAGAGAAAATAAATTTTTGCGTCATAGAAATGGTAACATGATTGAATGAGAGGCAATAGGATCCATTTGATCAGCATTTGGGTATTCACATGATGGACCATACAGCAGGTACCAAACTGTCAAATGGACATGATCTAGTGATAAGTTTCTTCTTCATCTTTTCTTTACTTAAATTTAAATTTTTTTTCACCCCCGGCGGGGGGAGTGAATGGAATATATGCCTGTAATCTTTATATGTTGGGACTTCATGTACACTATATATATAACACAAAAATGGCAACGTTCATCAAAGGGCTTCTTTTAACATACACACTACAAAAGTTGGTAATATGTATTTGCTGGAGTACCTTAAGCTTAATATCTGCATAGAATGATGGACAGATTAATGAATATACAAAACTGATCACAAATAGGATGGAGGTAAATTTGAAAGAAAATCTTTCTTATTTTTTTGTTAGGAAATAAATAAAAAAATTTAATGTCAAAGATCAGGACGAATCCCCAACATCAGCTTCAAGGCACTGTGGTAGTCACGGTTCTATTAGGCTTTGAGAGTCATTTCTGAATACTGCACATTTGACCGCATGACTAGCCGCCCGCTAGAGTAGGAGGAAAAGAAAAAAGGTAATGTTATATCACAATGGCGTGAATGAAAGAAATTCATCCACTTAAAAATAAAGTACGTGATTATTATTTACAAACGTATCACTGTCATATTATTTTAGTAAGATTTTTTGTATAAATTTTTTGAAAGAATAACATTTTAAAAAAAAAGATAATATTATACAAACAAAAAAATCTATGAGTAGTTATCTTCTTGTGGTGATATCAGCTACTATAACCCAACCACTAATCTACAGTAAAGCTTTTGCTAGTAAAAAGTTACCAATAACTTCAATAGAATCTAAGAAAAGACTTTAATTTCCTTTGTAAATCTCATTTGTTCCATAGCCGCAATCACTTAATGATTTATATTTTTTCAGTCTTCTTTAATTCATAACAAACCTCTCAAGAGCCCCCATGAAAGGAAGCCTATGACATAGCTTATCGAATGAGAACAGGCTACGGGACATGAAACAGCTAAGAAGAGATTTTAAATCGCTGTATACATTTTTCCCTGTTCTACACATTTCATAATCTTTAGTGCCCAAATATTTGCCAAAAGAAAACGTCTCTAAATGAGTTTCACAGGAAGGCTTTTTCGTTGTACGAATAATAATAAAAAAAAAAACCATAGGTTAAGAAAGGTACCAGATTCAGCTACGTAAGAATAGTATGTGGCTCGGCACTTTCTGTCAAAAACAATATCTAATTATACAATGAAGTTTTCAATGAAAGAGATTTACATCGATGCTGGTTTGGCTCAATGAATTGCTACCATGAACCCAAAATATTGAACCTTGGAAGAACAACAAGCTAATCAACTCTGACTTTGTCAGCCTACAAATACAATAGGCTCAAATTTTCACCGCAGCCCCGAGCCACGGATGGTATGGACAAGCTAAGGTTCCTGTGCTAGCAGTGTACGTTTGGTAGAGATGGCAGTGGATTGAGGTGGGTGAGAATTAGCACATTCATTTTTGGATTCACATAAAAAATTTATCTTTATTCTTGTCTCTATATCTGTATGGATATTTTGTTGGATGTTCATTTTTGTCTCGATTGTAAAAGTCTCTGTTCACCTCTGCCTTCGCACCCGCCCCCACTAAGCCCAAAAATACTAAAAAAAAAACCCTAAAAACAAATACAAAAATAAATAAAAGAGCAAAAAAATACGGTTAGAAAATTTTAAATTTTATTATTTATAGGTGAGCCCTCATTTTTTGTTTTAAAATTTACTGTTAAACCCCTTTTTTTAGTCTTAATATTTATAATTGAGTCCTAGATACTTACTAATTACACCAATACCTAACGGGTATGGCGGGCCGGGCGGGAGAAAACCTAAGTCCATTCCCGTCTCCATACCTACATGTATTTCGTTTAACATCTTCATTCCCGCCTCTATTACCATTTCGAATCCTCCATACTCTATCCATACAGAACGGGTTCGGTTGGATATTTACATTTTTCGATCCACTGCCATCCCTAAAGCTGGGGCCAAGCATGATGACATAACACTTGTCGATGACAACTGACAAAGCTACTACCATGCCAGAAAAAAATTGATTTTGCCATCGGGGAGTAGGGATGGCAATGGATTGGAGAAAAGTGGAAATCTGACCGCATTTGTCCCATTTGGAGGGAAGATGGAGGATACAAAATAGGGATGGAAGTCAAAATAAAAATACATATCTGCCCTGCTTCTCCCTCTTTTAGTAAATTTTTTATTTTTTTTATAGGCTGTTTTATGTTTTTTTATGTATAGTATGTTAGTGATACTATCATTAAGCTTTGTGTTAATTGGTGTTCAACTTATATTCAATAGTTTTTTAATGTTGTTTGTTGAATGACCTTTTAATATATTATTTTAAGTTTTATTTTTCTTAACAGTATAATAACACTATTTTGATTTATATGCAACCCAAACTGTTTGGACGTTAATTCCATCTTACTGTCAAGTGGAAATCATGATACTATTAATATTCCTGATACCTTAGTTTTTTTTTCTTTTCTTACGCTTTGTGTTGTTTGTTTTTTTATACCAAAAATAAAAAAGAGAAAAGTTTGGGCTGGAGGCGGAGGCGGCGGCAGAGGCGGAGACAAAAGTGAAAGTGAGAATGAAGAGAAGCTTGTACCCGTGGAGATAAACATAGAAATCCAAATTAATTCTCTGCAGAGATAAAGACGGAGACAGAAATAAATATTTTAAGTAAAGACGGAGATGAAAATCTCAATATCCGTCCCATCGCGTTACCATTCCTATTGGAGAGAGAGAGAGAGAGAGAGTAACTATATCATGAGTTTGGCATATTCCAGCCGCACCACCAATCAAGAGTGGATCGATAAGACTTGAATCAGAAGCATAGTATGTAATAATATGATATATTTTAGTTACTTGACTATGACTAGATTGGTATTTTTTTTATTTGACAAGCAAAATACCATAGTAAAGAATGCTGGTTAAATGGGATGGAACTTGAAAGGTTGTGTGAGGAAAGAGATTGAAGAGAGTCTATACCCAGAGAAAACACGTTTGGATGGTAATTAACAAAGGCCGGTACCGAATCCCATTGACTTCTCTTTTGCTTACCATTCCTTCCTTCTCTACTCTATATATTCATATGCACTTGCTTCTTAAGCGTATCTATAGCATCACTTCTTCTCTCTCTCTCTCTCTCATTGTGTTCACTTCGTCCACGCGAAGTTCACTGGTTTTAGAGTCTTTTTATAGGCCTTATAAGTTTTTAAGATGAGGAAAGCACCATGCTGTGAAACAAATGGCTTGAAGAAGGGTTCATGGACAGCAGAAGAAGATGAGAAACTGATTGATTGTATTGAGAAACACGGGGAAGGAAGATGGCGAAATGTTCCAAAAAATGCTGGTAACATTTTTTTTATGGGTATCCTATACGTCTTAAGTTAGTATCCTAATAGAACTAGCTAGTAGTTGTTAAGGTGTTTATGTTGTAATTAATGACTAGTGAGCAGGTATTAATGTTGTATGAAATTCAATGTATAGGACTTAAAAGGTGTGGAAAGAGTTGCAGACTTCGCTGGACAAACTACTTAAGACCTGACATCAAAAGAGGGAAATTCTCATTTGAAGAAGAAGAGACTATTATACAATTACACAGTATTTTGGGGAACAAGTGAGTACACAATTCATTCCCCTACTTTGTGCCCGAAATTGAATTATCATGGAAGTTTTTATTTTGTGCTTTCCTTAGGATGGAAATTAAAGAGCTATAAACAAATGGATTACCTACTTCATGGCTTCTTGTTTTGTATAACAACCCCAGTGTGCTCTAGGTTTTATCAAAGTCAATGTTATCCAATATAGCCAGTGTTTTTTTTTTTTTTTTTTGTTTGCCCTTCCCATTAGTTTTTGCCCCTTCTCTTTCTCTATTTTTGGTTAAGCTTATAAATACATACACCCAAACAATCCGTTAATTTTTTTTTTTTTTTTTTTTTCTCTCTCTGGGATCTGATTCTCTTTGTTTACTCTTATCTTAGGTGGTCAGCCATAGCTGCTCGCTTACCTGGAAGAACCGATAACGAGATCAAGAACTACTGGAACACTCATATTAGAAAGAGACTTTTAAGAATGGGTATTGATCCCGTAACTCACAGCACACGCCTCGATCTTCTTCAACTCTCCTCTAGTCTCAGCACATCTCTCTACAACTCATCTCAAGTTAATGTCCAAAGTTCACTTGGGCCTCACCCGGCACTGAATATTCCAAACCTCCTAACTTTAGCCAGTGCCCTCTTATCCTCTCAATGCAAGAATACGCAATTTCTTCCACAAAATTTTCAAGAAAACCTGTTTAGCAACCCTCATGTTCAAAATCAGTTGCAGACATCGAGCACGTTGATTACTCCTTTTTTAAATGATACCCAATTCATGCAAGCCAATATGGATCAATTTTCTCTAAACACCAGCTTTAGCTGCCAAAATTCCATGCCAAGTTTGTGTGAAAATAATGAGGACGAGGCTTCTAATATAGCCTACAGTTCTGTGACTTTGCCGGAGTTCTTTAATGATCAATCTTTCAGCCAACTTATTTGTGAAAACCAAATGTTTCAGTCCAAAAACACTCAGAACTTTGGTTTTGGCTCGGTTATATCAACAACTTCTTGTAGCTCGACTCCCTTGAACTCGTCGACAACCTACATCAATGGCGGCACTGAAGATGAGAGGGACAGCTACTGCAACAACGTGATGTTTGAATTCCCAAATAGTTTGGATGTTGATGGATTTATGTAACAACTCATAATAGAAAAATCAAACTGATAAAAGGATTAGTGCTTTAAGTTTGGCTTGAAATTGTAATATCTGTTGGGTGCGTGTGTTGTACATGTAGCTTTTCTAATTGTATCAGAATTTTAATTGTTTTTGTAGTTTTCTATAAATAGGAAACATATATTCCTAATTTGTGAGGGAAATAAGATTTCTAGGATGTGCTTATAAATAGAGAAGTTACGAGGGTTGATTGGTGTGCCAATGTGAAGTTTTTGTCCAAAAGAGACTTATAGAATTCAAAGGAGACTTGAAGAGATATAGGAGAGACAAATTGGAGTATCAGACATGCATGACTATGAAGTTCAGGACATTAGGAGGAGGAGCAAAAAAGCATATGGCTTCAGGGTTGGGATACTTTTGAGCAGTCAAAACTCAGATATTAGTGTCAATTGTGAGTGTTTTGTAATTGTTTTAGACCTCTAATTTTTGTTTATAGTGAAATATTATTTTCTCACCTATGTAGACATAAATATATTCGTACCGAACCACATTAATTATTTGTGTTGTGTTTTTATTTGAATTGTGAGTATGCTTCCGTATGTATTTGAGCTGGAGTTGAATCCCAATAATATCTACTTGGTACGTGTTCGTTTTGTGCAATCATTGAGCTAGATAATTGATGAAATTTTTAGGATTCATGCAACTGCTTTGGTCATACCAAACTAGAAAGGAACATTGGAAGGTAGCATTTGGCTAGGCTTTTCAAAATCCTTCCTGGAGTCCTTTTGAATTTTTTTTTTATGTTTACTGAAATAAATAGAAGTGCTTTCAACAAAAATCATGGCTTCCAAAAGTCCATTTCAAAGAAGTCACCAATGCATTCTAATTCACTTCTCGCGAAGTCAAGAGCTCCATTTAAGTGAATTTTTAACTTTCCAATAATACTCTTAATTTATATTACAAACTGACCAAAAAACCCTTTTAGATCATAACAATTACAACCCCTAAGTCATAAAAACCGTTTGGAGGTCTGTACTGTGTTTTGTTTTACTGTTATATGTATATATATGTATATATGTCTATACACATATATCGAAGTGAATGCCAATATGAAAATCTTATACTAAAAGTTATAATTTTAGCTAGCTAGTAATGAATAGCTTGCTAAAAGAGGAGATTGATACTAAGGATTAAAAAATAAACCAAAAAAAATACTGATCTGAAAATCTAATAGTGTTGTGTTTCTTCTTCTTCAATTTGCAAACCCCATTGTATTCTTCCTTTAGGTAGCCTTTCATCTTCTTTTGCTTTTTCTTAAAGAAATAAATATAATCGTAGTAATACATACATAGAAGGAGATAAGGTATGGATGGACAGAGAGACATAGAAGGGTAATAATGGCTTTGATGGCTTTTCTAAGCGTATCTGAAAAGACATTTTTTTATGAGAAACATTATACAGTTTACTCTCTCTCTCTCTCTCTCTCTCTCTCTCTCTCTCTCTCTCTCTATCTATATATATATATATATATTTAAGTCTGATTCCACAAAATGGAGAATTGGTTAATACAAATTATCTTAGTGAATAACAATGTTAATGAGTAATATGGTTTGGCACTATTAAAATGTTATCACTAAACAAATATTGACATGGAGAAAACATTACTTGATTTTAAAGGACTTTTAAAATAAATACTTACCAAACATTGATATTTGTTTTTAATATCCTTGCTGTGAAGTCTTTCTTAAAAAATCCTTCTTGATAAATGACTTCAACCGCGAGAAACTGCGCCAAACGAATCCGAATTAAATTAACCTAATTGAACCGGGGTTGAATCCCAATAATATCTGCTTTGGTACGTGTTTGTTTTGTGCAATCATTGAGCTAGATAATTCATGAGATTTTTAGATTCATGCAACTGCTTTAGTCATACTAAGCTAGAAAGGAACATTGGAATTAAATGAACCTAAGCTATTTCCTTTTTCTCCATCACTTCTCATTGAAGATCTAATTATAAACTTTATTTTCAAGTATCAAAAAAAAAATCTAATTATAAACAACGAAGATAACAAAACAAGATCAATCAAATCAAAGTTGAATCAAGTTGCGTTTCAATCTTTTCGAACGTTGCTTCAATGCTGACCAGTCTTCCGGAACCCGACAACAAGCATCCCGGAAACCATGCCGGAGTAGATGAGGCCTGTAGTGAGCCAATACGTGTCCCTCCACCTGTGAATGCAGCTATTTCACGTAGTAATAAAGTATGCCCATATTTTTTGATTGAGTAATGTTATACAAACAAAAAATTTATGCAGAATGATGTGTTTAAGTTGTGGTCCTATCACTTCATAATAAAAAACCGATCAACATGCATATTAATTACAAAACTATCATTATTATATTATTCTGATGTAAAATTTTATACAATAATTCTGAAAGAATAGTATTTTCCTTTTGGATTAACGTCTTGGAACCGATAGTAATTTTAGAATATGATATTATATCTATTTTTAATTGAATAATATTATTCTCTAATTCAAACAAAAATTTTATACATAATGTAATGTGATACAAACAAAATTTTACATTTCAATTTCATTATATATTTTTACACATAATGATATGTCTATTTATGTTCATTTCAAACCAAAATATTTATTTTTTTACATAATTTAAAAATATTATTGTCACATCATCATAAAATTTCTTTCATAAAAAATTATCCAATTAGAGGAATATTAAGGTAGGGCCGCTATGAAGAGGTTGCTTTATTGAAAATTTTAGCACGGTTCTTGTAATCTTGTGGTGGGCATGTCTTTTACTCTGTGCACCATAACTGTGGCAGGGTCAACTGTGACAGGAGGACAAAACATTGTACAATGAGTACAAACCAGGCTCTTCGGGTTGGAATAGGTCACATGATTTGGGTCTGTCTCCGTCATGAATGGGGCTGAATTTGAAAAGTCAAAACTGCTTTATCCTTCTGACTCTGGATGATTAATGTTACCAAATCAATTTGGACACACTCAGCGCTTGAAAGTGCTTAACCCCCTTGATCAATCATTCTTTAATAATTTCAAATTTGGTTCGATTTTCTTTTTTCTTTTTTCCTTTTTTTTGGTTTCTTTGATTTTGCATTGTCCTTTCCATGCACTTAGGTTAGCATATTTTTATTTCTTTTCTTTTCTTTTCTTTTTTGAGTAAGCCCTTGGAATTGTAATAGGATTTTAAATCCTAAAAGTTGGGATGTCTCTTACATTTCTGGTAGCAAAGAGAAGAGAGAAATTTAAAAATTTTTATGGAAGGAACAACTTCCTAGGCTTATATTCCTTGCCATGGCCGGTTCAGTGCTTGGACTTATGGTCACATCTGGGCCGTTTAAAGGGGTCTTGGTGATGTGTAGCACAGTAACAGTCTCAAATTTTCTGAAATTGTACACAGCTCAATCATGGAAGATGAGTCCAAAAAAAACAAACCGGTGCTATCGCAGACCTACGTGGAGACCAAGGGAAGGCGGCTCCCTTTGAATTTTTAAATATGTACGAAGCTTCATAATTTTTGTATATTTATGATAAAAATTAGTGCTTTGGCCTCTCTTAGGTTTTGAAATTTGTATCTATATTTCATAATTTTGTTAATTTTTAGGATAATAATTTGAGTATTAGTCTCTTAAAATCTAAAAAAATTTTCCTTCAATGCTTGAAGTTTTAAATTTTTTTACCTTGACCCCGTCTCAAAAAAATTCCTAAGTCTACCCCTGCCGGTGCCTAAACTTTGCATTTTACAGTGCACAAGATATTATCCAAATGGATACATTGCTATGTATTTTCTTTCTTTTGTTTCTCTGAAAAGTAAAAATTGAACTCTAAGCTTACCCCACTTTAGATGCCGTGCCAGCACTTTAACCACGGTAGATAATTTGAAACTTCAAAATAAAAGTTTTAGTTATAGAGAGAAACCGAACATTCTAGTGAACCTTTTATAATTTTTTTTCCAAGTTGCTTTGATTTTTTTTTTGGTCCAAAAGATCGTTCCACATATAAAATATAAATCTTTTTTTACATTTTCTTGGCCGACCAAACGGAGTAATACGTATTGCTTAAGCCCACAAGTAAACCCATAACCCATGAGGCCCAATTCCATGGGTTACCAGATTTGGGCCAACGATTTCAATCAACACCACCAGTGAGAACCCAACTACGACCCCAACCCAATATCAAACCTTCCCTCCCCTCCCAATCTTGGATCTAAAGGACCACTAATACGGGTCACTTTCATATTTTGCCGGGTTCGCGGCGGGTTACCCACATTACGGACAAATTGCAATCCCGTCAGGAATGAACGGCCGTAGTGATCGTAGTGAGCCACCGTGTACAGCCGAAACACCTCCAACTTTTGGGCTTCACTCTCCAGTGTACACTAGAAGTCTAGATCCCCTACCTCCTCCTCGCCCCAGTCCCAGCCGCCGGAATATCTGACACGCACACCCACCACCCGCCATGCGTCAGCAAGGATTGCTGACTGTGGCAAGGGTTTTGGATAAACGCCATACGACCGCGACAACGATGATTCATGGCCCCTTCGATTGAAAATGGCGCAGAGTGCCGCACGCCTCCTGCGCATCGTAAACTGGATCGTTCCTGATATCTATGGCCATGTCAAGGTATGTATCCTGTAGCTCATGCAACTTTCTTTCTTTTCATTTTCTGGGATTTTTTTTTGTTGATAAATTCATTTTCTGGGATTTTTAGCTCTGGCTTTATGTGCCTCATCGAATCTCTCATAAATTTCCAATTCGTCTGTTGATTTCGCGCCTATTGTAGTGGACGGTTAGTGGATTACTGTGAATCAGTTTGGATTTAGTCCTTATTTTTCTTGTAATTTGGATTAAGCAGTCCCCAGAACTTGCTTCGGCTAGCTCCTTCATTGATTGAGATATCGGGAGCATTAGTGTTCTGGGGCACTTCTTTCTCTGATTGTGTAATTAGTTTTTGTTAAAATAGAAACCCCAAGGTTAAAAGGGAGGTTTTCCGATTATTTGAAGAATTATAACATTTTGTTTACAATTTACCTAAGTATCTATTGTCTAGAAGAACAACATAAAAATTTATGTTTTTCTTAAATAAGTTAATTGGCAGATACTTTTTCTACAGTCGTAGCCAGAGCCTCAATTCTTTTGTCTTTATAGAGAATAAATTCGGAAGAGAAGTTGGTGGGGGAGGTTGCATAAGTATTGTGATTGTTGTAACTAGTGAACTAACTTACTGAGCATTGTCCATGACATGAACTGAATGAAGCTGGCACGTCTTGGTTTTCAGAAAAATGACATCCCCAAAATAAAGGGGGGAATCCATTTTCCATCATTTTTGTAATGCTTAAAGATGTTACTGCTGAGGCTTCTCTACAGACTGGTTCAGGACAGTATTGGCGGTGTAGATACCATTTCTAGGATTTATTTTCCAAACACCATGTGGGCCCTAAATTATATGACTACAGCACTTTTGAACAGGAAGACAGTATGGTTGCTTAAATTTAGTCATAACAATGAAGTTATATCTCCATTGCCATTGTTTTACTATTCAAACTTAGTGGTATTTTCAAACTCTGTAATTTGCATGAATGATAGATCTAAACATTTAAATGCAGATTTTTGGAGTTTGGGAATGTTAGGCGGCTTGCACATTCTCTTCTCCCAAGTCAGAAAACCAGCTGTTCAGACATAAATAACAATGGGACAAAATTTACGGTTGGGCTCCCATATTTCCTGTGCAGATTGTATTCACAGTATAAGCTTTTTAATATAGGATTTACTTCATGTAAGTTATGTAAAACAAAGGAGAACTTGTGGAAGCGTACTAGTTCTAGGAACTTTTATGTCCTTTCAGCAAGTAACACAATATCACACCATGCTCAAATCGCCTGGAAAAGGCTTTCTCAGATTTGCTCCTACAGTGGACCAGTTCTTCCGCCAATAAGTAGGATTGCTTGTACAGTGAGCCTTGCATTAACCAGATCACAAGTGGTAGCTCCTGGTGTTTTTGCCTTTGTAATCAGAGAGCTAGCTTGGACACAAAGAACATGGGCAGAGGCGGAAGGCTTCCCGACAGGGAATACTCTGTACATGCATGCACAAGATGGGCATGTTTACTTGACTTCATTTGTATGCTCACTTGTAGAGGGTTTGATATTGTTTCTCAGAGCTATACATTTAGCAATTTTGTTCTCACCCTGCATAGTTATGGCTCCTTTTGTGGATTGCCTTGGCATTGAGTTTAGAAAGACATGGCTTCGCAATATCCATCTTACATTGGAAAAAGCAGGCCCAGCATTTATCAAATGGGGTCAGTGGGCAGCAACTAGGCCAGATCTCTTCCCCAGAGATCTATGTACTGAGCTTTCAAAACTCCACACGAAAGCACCAGCACATAGCTATGCATACACGAAAAGAACTATTGAAAAGGCATTCCACGGGAAGGTGCATGAAATTTTTGAAAATTTTGAAGAGGAACCTGTAGCGTCTGGAAGTATTGCTCAAGTTCACCGAGCTACCTTAAAATTCCGATATCCTGGCCAACAAATTAAGCCCATTCTCGTTGCTGTGAAGGTTAGACATCCAGGTGTCGGTGAAGCAATTAGAAGAGATTTTGTATTAATTAATTTGGTTGCAAAAATTTCAAAGTTCATCCCCACGTTGAAATGGTTGAGACTGGACGAAAGCATTCAACAGTTTGCTGTTTTCATGATGTCTCAAGTTGATCTTGCAAGGGAGGCAGCTAATTTGAATCGATTCATATACAATTTCCGCAGCTGGAAGGATGTCTCATTCCCGAAACCTTTGTATCCCCTGGTGCATCCTGCTGTTTTAGTAGAAACATATGAGCATGGTGAAAGTGTTGTACACTATGTTGATGAGCTTGAAGGATATGAGCGCATTAAAAGTGCCCTCTCTCGCATTGGGACTCATGCACTCCTAAAGATGCTACTGGTAGATTTCTTATATTTTGTGGTTGTTGTTGTTGTTCTTCTTCTTCTTCTTAGGTTCAAAATTTTGACATTTACTGCTGGAACTCGATTGGTCTGATCAATCCCATTTAGTTGACTGAAGATAGCCTTTCTTAATCTTAATGCTGTTTTTGTAGAGCTTAATCTATATCCTCGTCATTTCACTTGTTGATGATAAATTTACCGAGTCTGGATTCATCAGTTGCTTTTCATAGTAAAGTAGTTTAATAATTGTTCTGAGATTTTATTTTATTTTCCCAGGTAGACTATTTTATTCATGCAGACATGCATCCAGGAAATATTCTTGTTAGAACATCTCGGAGCAAAGCTACAAGTAAACAGCCATTTAAGTCAAGGCCTCACATCATTTTCCTTGATGTAGGCATGACTGCTGAACTTTCTAGGAAGGATCGATTTACTTTGCTGGAGTTCTTTAAGGCTGTAGTGCTTCGAGATGGTCGCACTGCTGCAGAGTGCACACTTAAATTATCTAAGCAACAGAACTGCCCAAACCCAGATGCTTTCATTGAGGTAACTTGCAAGTCTTCTATATTTTTTCGTACAAAATGAAGCTCATTCTTAGTTATTGTGATACATCACTAAGTTCTTATACTTGCAGCATTTTCCAATGAACAGTCGTGTGTTATACTTTATCTGCAGCAATTTGTTGCATGTACTTAAGTTCTAAATTTTCCAATTGGAGATGCAATTTTAGAGTATCTTCAAAGTAAAGAATTCCCAAGTTTGCTTCAAACCTGTTGAGATCTTTACAAACCAGCCATCCTTGTTTCCCATATTAAGCGACTAATGCTATAGAAACATAAAATTTACACAGAATTTTAGCACAGAAAATGATATGACTAAATTAGAGTCTTTCAATTTAAAACATAACACCCATCAAGGTGACTCCTAATTGCAAAAATGTCATCACTATGCCATTCTAGGGGTGTTTCCTATGCAACTTTGTAAGATTAGAATTTGCCCCCTAAATTTCTTTTGTAGCCTGTACAACGTACATATCTTGGATCTTACAGGCCTAGCAACAGAGGCAGAAACTTGACATTGTCACGTTCGTCAGTTTACTAGTAGTGACCAATGTTTTTATGGTTATTTGGCTTCTTTTATATGGGATGGTGCTAGCCATAAAGATGATATAGAATCAGCCATTTTCACAACATCTATTCAAGGTACTAGATGCATTAATTTAGTAAAAGTTGTGACAAAAGTCACATACCTTATCAAGCTTTCTGTTCTCTAGATGAGCTTCACTTCTGATTGTGCAGAATGGGTTTGTTAATCGGTGCTTGTCTGTCACAGTGTCAATATATGTCTTATATTGTTATTTAAATGTTTGCTTATGCTTGATGTGGGTGCAGGTGCATGATGCTAAAGCCAAAGCAATGTGGTCCTTAAGTGTGGCTTTAACTTCATTCCCTCACAACTATGCAGCTTAATTCTTCAACTTATGATGTTTGTATATATATACCTATATTTTCCTCTCCTTCCTTTCATAATCACCTGTAAGAACAAACCAGTAACCCACCTATCCCTTTGAGATGCCATGCCAATATGTTACCACCGCAACAGCATTGGCTTTGATTTCTTTTTCTTTTCTTTTTTCTTTTTATTATTTGGTTAATAGAAAATTCATTATACTGAGTTGTCTTCTTATAAGTCATTTTCTTAAATGAAATCTTACTGGTTTCACAGGAGATAGAACAAACTTTTAGCTACTGGGGTTCTGCAGAAGGTGGTTTTTTTCATGCTGCTGAGTGCATGCAACAAATGCTTGAGCAAGTTCGGCGTCATAGAGTAAACATCGATGGTCATGTCTGCACTGTGATGGTAACCATGTTGGTCCTAGAGGTAGCGTCTGGCCTTCCTTAAATTTATCAGTCTTGGCTTTTATGGGCCACATCCTCCTATGTCTCCATCTTTTTGAATAACTGACCCAAGATATTGAAAATGGTCACTCTTACGTATCTCTTGCCCATCAAGTTTTGCTTTTATCTTTATCCCTATTTCTAGTTTTCTTAAAATTACTCTCTATGTATATAACTTCATCCTACTTAACATAGACCCTTCAAATTCTAAAATAGCTCTCTACAATTCTAACTTAAAGTTTACTCCTCTTGTTTCGTCAACCAAAACTATATCATCTGCAAATAACATATACTAAAGTCTAAAGGATATTCTATTGAATGTTCCTAGTAAGTTCATCCATAACTAATGCTGATGGATATTCATTCCATAAAAGAAAATACCTTTTTGAGAATTGCTGCCATTACTTAATGGAAGGAGTTCTTGAAAATTGCTTCGAAGAGTGACATTCTTGGTAAAAAAATATTTTCAGGTAGAATTGATAAAAGGCCTTTCCTGAAAGAATATGGATACAGGTGATGATTTGCCTGCAGAATTTTTTGAGCTTGAGAATGTAAATTTACAAATTTCTTTTTATTGTTGTTTTTAAAATTTTCAGCTTGATTGGGAGGTGGGGTTTGGAATGACTTTAACAACATGCTGCTTGTAATATGCAGCATAAGCTATCTAATTTGATCACACTCTTAATACTTATATTTTCTTTGTCCTTTATCTAATTTTTCTTGCAGGGGTGGCAGCGAAAGCTTGATCCGGAGTATGATGTGCTGCAGGCATTGCAAACTTTGCTATTTAAAGTTGACTGGGTAGAGTCTTTCTTCTACACAGTTGAAGGACTCATGGCCCCTTAAAAGGTGCCTGTCTGTTTCATTTTTTCCTTGTACAATTTCAACATAAGTTTTAGAACAAATTGAAACAAATTACAGTGCTGAGAAATAAGGATACATACATTACAGTGCTGAGAGAAAATGGAGTGTTTCGAATCAGTTTCGTTTGACACCTTTTTCTGCTATTATGATTCTTTACTTGGAATAATATTGCAGGTGAGATGTCAATATGTGCATCTTGTTTACTTCGTTTGCTTAATCATTACATTTTACTTATGCCTCAACAGTGTCAAAGAAAAATATTTTATGGGACAACAGTGGAAGTAAGTGTTGGTGGCTAAGCAAGGGGTAGCACTCTTTTTCTTTGTAATTTTGTTGTCTTTTTTTTTTTTTTGTTTCTGTACATATTCCAACACCCTGGTTGATGCTCCAGGATTGTACTGTAACACTTGCCCTTACCTGAATTACTTCAGTAGACTGATTATCTAATTGGCATCATTGCAGTTTCTTAATTGAAAGATACATATAATTTCCTTCTTAATTGTTATGATTCTCTTTGAAAATTGTGTTTACTTCCCTGATAAGGAGTGAAGGAGACTGAGAAAGTCTGGAAAAGGGGAGAAAACCTTGAGAATCTGAGAGAACAATAAAAAATAGAATTAGTGGCCAGAAAAGGAGAGTGAACAAGAACAAGAGGATCACAAAAGCCATGATTCAGTTCTTAAGACAGCTCTAGTACTTGGGAAAGGATTTGAAACTGCATTTTTGTAAAGATAGACTAAAAGGATTGTATGTGAGAATACCAGAAAAGAAACCTGTTGGATCAATTTGGGTTCTCCACTTTGCTGGAACTGTCCCCACGAGCACTGAAAACATGATTTAAGTGCAGCGCAGATGAAACCACATTCTAAATTGCAGGAACAAAAACTCTGCTGAAATGGAGATTCATCAACGCTGCACTAAATGATGCTTTTAAGATCCCTGCATATAGTTTCTTCTCTTGTGCTTGCTTCCCATTAATATGTACATACACATACACATGTATATCTATATGGGTGTTAACAAGCTTTATCAAGTACGTGGAATTGTATTACATTGTACTACATTTTCATGTGTTACTCCTCGCAGGGCTTTGCTCATTGTATTTGTACTGGAGTTCTTGCACGACCAAACCATCTGTACCTTTCGTTTGTTTAATGATTGTCCCCAGGCTCTATATTGGGAAGTAACAATTGAAAGAGTACAACTCTCGCAGCCATGTATAAGAATATATACACACAATTGCAGTTAGTTTCTGTAGATCCAGATTCAAAAATTCATGATAGACAGATGGTTCTAGCAGTTTGTTTGATTCTTCAAATAGATGGCTGCTGTAGGAAAAAATTGTTATTAATTCCATCGCAGTTGATGTAGTTGTTCGAATGATTTTAGACACCAGGTTTTTACAATTCTGCAATTGCAAGTCTTAGGGGAATGCTAACATCGGGTGGCTGTGTGAAAACTGACAGATAGCCCAGTTGAGGTGGCAATGTCTGTCCATCAACCATGCCTGAGGCTAGCATTTTCCAAGTATTATTGCATTAATTCTTATTCTCTTACGGAAAAATTCAATTTCAATAATTTCTCTTCAAATCACATTATGAAAAGTGCTGGCTCCAGGAAAACTAATTTCAAAATGTCTATCTTAATGGTACTTTTGTTTTAGGCATGCCCTTTTCTACTACTTTTCTTTTTTTTTTTTTTGCAGCATCCAAAAATGAAAAAACTTGTCAAGAATCGAACTAATTCGACTTTCGTTCTTTTTTCTTCTTTTGTCTTTTTCGGGATGAAATCGTGACAGGGAATAAAAAATAAAAAATTGAAGTAAGAAGCTAGCAAATTGTGGGACCAAGCCAAGCCATTTTGGAGCGATTGGCTGGTGTAGGGCAGATCAGATTTCGGGACACGTGTGAGTGTGAGGAACCCGAAAAGTTCTTGCGCTGGGGGCCGGGGCTATCAAAGTTGAAACCCTCTATATATCTAATTGAACCAGTTGAGTTTGCCAAAACCCATGACTTTTTAAAGGGAGGTACGGATATTCGATTTTTATTAAGTATAAGAGTTTTTTTAAAGTTTTTGATTCGATAATTATTTATTTTGTATAGAATGAAGGGATTATACAAATTTTAAAATTAATCGAAGTGCACATAAATTGTCAACAAAAATTATTAAATGATATTCTACATATCTATTCCCCAAAAGTGTATAAAAAATTCACCAAAAGGATCTTTGATAAAGATCATCCGAACTGTCAACGGGAGTTCGTTGAGTTGGTAAGAATCAGACATTATATTTACAATGTTTAGATTTTACTCTTATTGTTAATAGTATTTTTTAATAAGCAATCTATAAGTATTACTGTAAACTCTTATTAAAGCTTGTGGCACGCCCTACTTTAGGATGAGATAGTCTTTGCTCACTTTAAATTTTTCACGCTTCAAAAAAAAAAACCATCCGAACCAATGCAAAAATGGAAACAATATGTTTTTTTTTTTCCTTCATAAAAAGGAACTGAAACCCGGACAATGTAAAAAACCGGCCAAAAGCGTGATGAACCGCTGGAACAACCTAATTTTTGAACCGTTCCCGGTTCTTTAGGACCGTCCGGTTTGAAACTGTATAAAATTTAGGGCTTTTTGTGATGTTCAGTTCCTCATTACCAGCGACGCCACCCACTCCCAAGTCCCGACTCCCAGCTCCACCAGGTTCTCTCGCTCTCTCTCTCTCTCTCTCTCTCTCTCTCTCTCTCTCTCTGCGCATCCACAGTTCTTCATTACTGTTCTCAGTTCTTCAGTTCTTTGGTTTGGTCTCTCTATTTTTGTTATTTCATTGGTGTTTACTGTTGTCACTCTCAGTCCTCTGTGCAGAGTGCCTAGTGGCCAGTGCTCGGTCCTCCGTCGCAGCCGGCAGGCATCATTTACGTCCAGGCCGAGCAACCAGGTTCTCCCTCTCACTCTCTCAGTTCTTCTTCTTGAATCTTGGCAATGAAAATGACACTTTGTTGCTGCAATTTTTACTCACTTCAATTAGATTATGAAGTTCTAGCATTTAAATCTTGCAACAAAGTAATTTCAGCAAACCATCGGAATATTGGATACATGAAAGGGTTTAAGAGCTTCAGTAAAATTAATGAAATTGAGCCTGTCCACTGCATAATTATGCCAATGTCACTATCTCGGAATATTGCTAGTGTTTTTTTTCTTCTTTTCATTTAAATCCACCCAAACTTGATCAAAATCAGTTTTGCCCCTTTATAAATTAGAACTACTTTTTGTTTATTTATCCCATTGGGAACCATAATGGAATGATCCTCTGCATTACAAACTTTTGAGAAACTAGAGACCACATGGTTGTCCTTAGGATAGTGATTAAACATGGAGAACATATTTCAGAAATTGCATAACTTCTCTAAAAGGAACTAAATTTTAGAGGCACAAGAGACCAAATTGGTGATCAAATATGTTACAATGTAGTATTTAAAATGATTGAAATCAAGAAGTTTAGGCTAATACTATAATGATTAATGTTGTTTTGTTATTTTAGAAGAAAAATATCAGGACAAATGTCTAAGAAGATTTAGGTTTTTGGGTAACTTTTCGGTAATTTTGATACATATTTATTTTTTGTATTGAATATATTTATGTCGTACTTATGACATCACTGTTCCATTACAGTTGAACCAATGGTTGAGCTAGTGACCCGTGACCCGGTTCAACTCTGTTGAAGCTATATAGGATGCTATCTTCATTATTCACTTCAATAGGGATAATTCTATCTTAAAAATGTTTTCCACCTCTAAAGACATTTTATAGTAGTAGAGGTAATCAAAATTGTAATAAATTACATTTCAACTTGGCAAAAATGGTACCATTAGATTGAAAATTTGTGCTTAAGTTTGTTTCCAATTCTGTTTGGGATTGCGCTGGACAGATTATTGTCAGGAATGGAGGTCAGTGTTTTGGGACATTTCTGTTAGACCCACTTTGCACGATTGGTACATGGATGAGTTGGTGGATGAATTTGCGAGATGGAGAGGATGGCATGTGGTGCAATTTTTCGAGATTCGGGAAGTCCAAAGTGAAGTCTTTTTATTATGCTTTGGAGGGTTCTAGGGATGTTCCATTTCCTTCGAAAGGGTTTTGGAGTTCTAAAGCACCCACAAAGGTTTTGGATATCTAATTTGGTGTAGGCTTATATCTGTTTAGTGTTTTATGCATAGAATTAAAAAACGGTCTGTAACGGCCGTAACAGCCGTTCCGTAACGGTAACGACAGGTATTGAGTCGGTTACAGGCGTTATGTAACGGAGAAATCAAAATCACGCGGGTAGTGGCCGTTACGGTGCCGTAACGTCGTTACGATCAGTGTAAAGGCCGTTACAGACCGTAATAGCAGTCGCCGCAGTGAAGAAGGAGAAGAAGAAGGAGGACGTCGAGAGGAGAAGCAGCAGCAGCTGCAAGGCGGTGGCGGCAGTAGCAGAAAAAGGAGAAGAGGGGGAGGAGGTGATTACTTGTACTCGCCGGAGCTTAAGAGGAAGAACAACTCAGATTTCTATGCAAAATAAAGTTTCAAGTTTTAGTGGAGTATTTCATCATGCATGACCTCATGTTATATTTCAAAGTTGAGAAAGTGATTGTAAAATATTTACTTCACATGAGTTTGTATAAGTGTCAGTGTTATTCACTGTTTGGTAAAAGCATAACTTTCACATGGGCCTCTTGCAACTCTTCAATTGGGCTTTTGTATTGTACCATGAGTTTATCTAATTATTTTTATTGGCCTAAATAAATATTTATGGACTTATGAACATGTCATACAACTTAAGGATAAGGTCATTCTTTTATATTGTGGCCTATTTAATATCATATTTAGTCATCAAACATGCTCAAAATTAATTAAAATTTATAACATAAAATTTTTTTAAGTTAAAACGTGCATAGTTATAAATTTTAATAAAATTTGCTAATCTAAAAAAAAATTCACGACTTCGATGACCGCGTCCCGTTATGTAACGTCCGCACCACCTGTGTCCATTACACCACGACCGCGTCCGCGTCTCTGTCCGCGACCGCGATTTAGTTCTCTGGTTTTATGTCTAAGGAAGATGCCGACTTGGTCAATCATCTCCTCATTCATTGCAGGGTTACTAAGGTTGTGGGTTATGGTTTTGATATTGTTGGTGTCAAGGGTTTTCCCTAGCAATTGTTGAAAATGGTGGTGTGTGGAAATGGGGTGTTTGTTGGTAAGGGTAGAAGAAAGATGAAGGGTGGACCGGTCGTTCCTTTTATAGTCTTTTGTGTTTGTGGGTCTCAGGGATTGTAAGTCCAAACCTTGGGCATTTCTTGAGACTTTTGAGTCATGAGCTGATATATAGCCTTTTGGGTCTTAGGGATTGTAAATACATGCATTGGGCTTTTTTTTCGTATTTTGTAGAGATATTTGAGCCATGAGCTGCTGTGTAGCCTTTTGTCTAGAGTGGTTGGTATATGCGAGGATCAAAATTTCGTTTTGATAGGTCGTTTCGTTTCACTCTGAAACAGAAACGGTTCGGAAACGTTTCGGAAATGTTTCGGGATAGTTTGGAAACATTCCAAAATTGACAAATAGTAATATGAAAAAATTCACTCTTTTATATTTTTCTCTACCAAAATTGGACCACATTTATGAGAAGTGTAAATTCCAATTGACAAAACTTATTATTTAAGTATAAGGCATTCTGTTTTGATGCATTTTTCTATGTTACAGAGTGTTTTAATGGAATCATAGAGTTTCGTTATATTACCAGTGTTTCGTTTCTATCTCTTAAGAAACAGAAACATTTTGGACGTTTCAACGAAAACAAATGGAAATTTTGTTCCTTGGGTATATGTGGTGGCATTCCCTTTGATTCTTTCTTTATCCTAAGAAAAAATTGAATAGAAAACAATCATAAAAAATAAAAGATGCTTAAAATATAAGTACGATGATTAATTTAGTTTACGATAGAAGCAATATTTTTGCATTATTGTTTGCATTCCTGTTGTTATTTCCAATAGCTATTTAGTGCCTTCTTTTTTGTTTATTTATTTTATAATTTCTTCTCTAAATTTGAGTTTAATATTTAAATTTTATCAGTTTATCTCTTTAAGTATAGTGGCTGCTGGTTGAAACTGCTCATTAAGCTTGTCATCTTGTCAATCTTGTTCTCAAATGTGAGAAGTGCCTCAATGCGCTTTATTCTTTAAGGCAATATCTTTACATGGTTCACCGTGAACCCAAAAACCTTGAGGTGTAGGCTTCACTCAGATTTAATTCAGCATTAAGAGCACGCATAAAATAACGATCAAACAATCAAGGAGGGCCCCTGATTGCTTATTTATATTGATTAGATTATCCATTTAACAGAAATTAGCAGTTTTCAAACTAGAAAAGAAAATTTAAGATGTGCTTGAGAAAATTGTGACGAACCAAAGCATAAGTTCCTACACAGTCACAGTAATATTGATAGAAATCCAATTTTCTAGTATTACTTACTATTGATGTTCTAACAAAATGGTTGTTTTCTTTTATTTCTAGAGGATTGAGATTCATCTTCACTTTTTTTATTCTTTTTCTTGCCATTTTATTAGAATTTAAGTTTGTAGTCTGCACTTAGAAACAACTTTTGATAATCTTGGACACCCATGTTATTGTTCATCAAGGTGAATTTCTCTTCTATATTTTATATACATTTCATACTTCCATCTGACATAATTTTAGAAGACTTTATATTGCCTCACATGCATTCTGAGAACCTTTTGTGCCTATACTAGCACTTGCTATGTCTGTAGTTATAGAAGAAATGAGGTTAAAATAATGTAATCTAGCCAACTCAGCAAGAAATTACATGATATTGCAATATGCTTTTGGTTTTTCTTTTAATAATTTGTTATGATAAATTGAGGGACTGTGCAATATCATTGTTCTTGTTTTCTCTCAATTGTTGGATTTTATGACTCGGCAAGTTAAATCTTCAAAGGTTGAATAATGATTGGTTGTGTCGTTTTCAATTTTTTATTAGTCTGTGCCGTATCTTTTCTTTGTTTTTTTGCTTCATGAGTTAGAGTAGGATGAAAAATGGGCTTTGATAAGAATTGAAATGATAACGGGCTTTATTGCTATTTTGGAATGAAAACGTTGGAAGCAAAATTACTCAGTTTTTGCTATGTATTGAAACTTTAAGGATGTCTGTTGACCCTACTTTCGTGGATGAGGATGTGTCTTCGGGCTCAGGAGAGGATGGGAACATGTTGGATGGACACAACAAGCGTCAGTCTATGACGCCAAGTTCAGGTCGTCGCAAGAGAAGTCGTAAGGCTACTGGTGATGCTATAGTTGATGCCATGCTAGAAATAGCAGCTGCTTCAAAAATGAGGGCCACTGCAATTATGAAGAATGAGGACCGGTTTTCCATTAGCAAGTGCATAAAAGTATTGGATGAGATGCAGGCTGTTGATCAGCGCGTCTACTTTTTTGCATTGGATTTATTTGAGAACCCCAATGCCAGAGAAACTTTCATAGCTCTTAAGAGTGAGAAACGATTGATATGGTTGCAGGGAAAGTTTAATGCTTCCTCGAGTGCAATGATCTAGGGGACAAGGAGTTTTATTCCTTTTTAGGTTCGAATGTTTACTTTATAGTCTGTATGATCGCAGTAGACTTCTGTGGAACTTCCATGTTTATAATTAGTTTGAGTTATGGTTGATGACTGCGTTAGTTATGATTCATCTATGAATGATAGTGCTAGTAGCTTTTGTATCTGGGCTTAATATTGCTTGTATGTGGAAGCTGTAAGATGTGTTTGGGTGTTTTTCTAAGCAGTTTGCATCGTATATTATCAAGTAAGTGTTCTGTTATATATGCTGTCTTTAAATTGTATGTCTACAGATTTTCAGCTGGTATGGATGATTTTGACTTAGAATTGGACGAGATGGAATTAGTTGCAGCCACTGCTGGTTACTGTTATCACAATAGCATAACTAAGCAACCACGTCGTAGTGTGTTACCTAGTGGAACTGGATTTATGACTGAAGTATTGAATGGTCAGGATGATGTATGGCGTGAAATGTTTAGGATGGATAAACATGTTTTCCACAAGTTGTGTGACACTCTTCGACAGAAAGGCATGCTACGTGATACACCTGGAGTTATGATAGAGGAGCAGCTAGCTATTTTCTTGAACATTGTTGGACACAATGAGCGTAACAGAGTGATCCAAGAGCGCTTTCAGCATTCAGGCGAAACAATAAGCAGGCATTTCAATAATGTGTTGAAGGCGATAAAGTCATTGTCACGTGAACTCCTACAACCCCCACCACTCTCAACTTCTCCGGAAATCCTTGGAAGTAACAGATTTCACCCATATTTCAAGGTTAATATCTTTCACACCCATTTTTGCCATTTTACTTGCATCTTGTCATTTTATTCACTCCAATTCTTTCACACAGGATTGCATTGGAGTGATAGATGGTATGCACCTCCCTGCGCACGTGCCTGCCAAAGATCAATCTCGATTTCGTAATAAGAATGGTGTTCTATCGCAAAATGTTTTGGCAGCTTGCACGTTTGACCTACAGTTTATTTTTATTTATCCTGGATGGGAAGGCTCAGCGGCAGATTCACGCGTATTAAGAGCAGTCCTTGATGATCCTGGTCAGAATTTTCCTGAAATTCCTGAAGGTTGCCGCCCAATACTGCCACTAGAAATACAATCCCGCTTATTTATTTGCTTTTGTGTTATTTGCATATCATAATCATGGATATAACATAGAGTTGTTTGTAATATTCTCTTATATTTCAGGGAAGTACTATCTTGTTGACATGGGCTACTCAAATATGGAAGGATTTATTGCTCCATTTCAAGTTGTTCGGTACCATCTTCATGAATATAGGGGTGCTAATTTGTTACCAAGAAATGCGAAGGAGCTATTTAATCACCGGCACTCATCCTTAAGAAATGCCATTCAGAAGTCCTTTGAAGTGTTGAAAACGCGATTTCCAATTCTCAAAGTGGCCCCTCAATATGCTTTCCATATTCAAAGGGACATTGTTATAGCTGCTTGTGTTCTACATAACCACATCCGGCGTGAGGAAAGAAATGATTGGTTGTTTGCTGCTGCTGAAGGCAGTACAGTTGAAGAATTCCCTGATTTTGATGATCAACCAGATATGCTGGCTTCCCCAATTCAAGAACAGGCTGCATCTTCCTTGCGAGACTCTATTGCAGCAGCAATGTGGAATGACTTCATAAATAAATGGGATGAGTGGTGACTATTAGTTAACAGCAACGATGGTTCTCACTTTGTAGATGCTGAATGTTTTTACTCTGAAAGTGAGGGCCAAGGCTGCCAGGCCTTTTGCAACTGTATATTTTTTGAAGAATATCCATCCACTGCTGTTTGGTCCCGTCATTGCTGTTTTTATTCGGAAGTGTGGGTGGAATTACTGTCCTATGCTGCAAGTCATTGCAGAGAAAATACGCATGCCCAGCAGATCAGCAAAGGTGAGGAGCTTATTGCTTTTGTCTGGTTAATGATGGCGCATTTTGGTTTGGGAGAACAGTTCCGGATGAGAGGCTGGACATGCAAGAGCTAAACTAATTGTGGGTAAGTGAAGAAAGTTTGGTTTTTTTTGTTTTTGGGTACAAATGAATGAAGAAAGTTAGAAACCGTGTAGTGATGCTGAATTTCATGGCCTATGTTGAATGGTTGTAGTACTCTCTGATCTTTTCCCAGTTTTAAGTTGGATAGTAACTCTATTTCAGTGAGGAAAGATTCTTTTTATCTGCATATGAGAGCTGATTTTGCTTTTCTAGTCTAATCTTGTTTTTGTGATGAACAAAGACTACATAGTAGAAGTCTATTTTTTACTACTTAGTAGAGATGTCTGTAGGCAAAACGCAAGCACAATGTAAAACTTCGGGCATCTGCACCAGTTGAATCATTTGAATTAGGTTAAGGTTGAGCACCTAGAAATTTATATAGACTCTTGATCTGTACTTCCTCTATAAGAACAAGGCAATCGAATAAGTGCCTGCCGCAGGACACGTATGTAAAGCCAAGCCCTTCTATTTTTATGAAACTTTGCCTTGGGAACATTCACTTTTAATTTTAAAGAGAGTTCAAAAACATATTTATTCTGACTTAGAGGGAGAAATGAATTGGAGTACCGATGTGTATCATGAACTTGAATTTATATACGATAATGTTCATCTTTTATCAAAAACAAGTTATTTGTGGATATTATCAAGAGGGCTGTGCAAATCTAGTCTAGTCTCCTTTTCACTCCACAAGAACCAAGATCTCATTCTCTTTCTATCAAAGAGGAGGCAATTTAGTGTGGACTCTATGGAAGAGCTAACTCTCTGAAGCTTAACAAAGGAGCAGGCCCCTTAACAATCTTGCCCTAGTTGTTGTACTAAGATCCATGGCGTTGGCAGATGAATTTGTTTTCAGCAGTATTTATCCCTGGCACAAAAACACATCCCAAGATGTGCGCACTCTTAGTTAATGTCATTACTTGCAAGAATTCTGTGTCATTCTTCTCCACAACCACAAGGAGGGTAGGATCTCCCTGCAGTTCAACATGAGAACCAGATCTTCTATGTTACATATACTGGATCCGAACCTCCAGTCAAAAAAAAAAAAAATAGTTTTGTTGATTTTTGTAGACAGAGTTACAAAATTCCTATGAATCTAGGAGCACAAGTGTCTTTTGAGCAAAAAGAAAAAGCTTATTAATGAAAAGAGAAAAAAAAAAAAAAGAAGAGACATTTGCCAATTGGAATATGGAATGAATAATTATCTCATGGTTTGGCAGTTATGTACTTAGGCTATGAAAAGCAAACATATCAGTTGTCGGACTTATTGTCTAATGTCTATTTCATGTGTGCCCTTGGGACTTATAAGATAATTATAGATTAGTGTAGCCATTGACAAGTACTTATATTTTTGTTAAATTGAGAAAGAAAATGTCAATGGAAAGAGAATAAACCCGAATCCATCTAGAAAGGGGTTGGACTTGGATGTTATTGCCAACTTCGGATCTCCAAAGCTCGGATACGGATTACGGATAGGGTCATTTGCAAGTTTGAAGTGAGTCAACTCACTTGACCGACCCAGTTCCTCGGCGAGCTTGGCCGTTATCGTACAACTGCAAGAGCTTCAACTCCCAATCACCGACTTCCTTTATGATTAACGGCCTAACCGTAAGAACTAACTACCAGATAACTTCTTAGATTTTAGAGAGAGAGAGAGAATAGACTCCCTCCATATATACTTCGAGTCGAGTTTGTAGTTCTCTGCTTTCTCTTCCTGTTTCTATCTCCGAAATCACTATCGTCTTCTCTGTTACTCCAAAGCTTTCTGCAACTGCGAACAAAGAAGAAAATGAATTACGATCCGAAGAATCCATTGCCGCAACCAAATGAAACTCAAGCTTTTGACAAGCTCTTCAACGTCGAATCTGAATTCATGGCCGTTGAAGGTTACAACCGCAATGACAACAGCGCCGCGCTCCGGGGTCTCGTCGTTACTCTGATCGACAGGGTATATAGAGTACAATATATGCCTAACACGAACACACAATCTATCTTCATAGTCGTATGCTTTTGTTAAACCATTGATCTTTGATGTATTTGTTGAGATATGATAATTCTTGGTGTATGCATATTACAGCTCTCAAAATGCAAAGATTTCGACGCATTCGTCCCGTACCTAGCTGTGAATTACTTTGATCGTTTCTTGTCGAGGCGACAGGAACTACCAGTAAAATCTCTGACTTTTAATCGATTGATGTGGTTTTGATTGTTTTTTGTGTATAGATTGTATGTGATTTTCAATTCTTGGTGTAGGTGTTAGAGGAAAATGCGAACAATAACTTGAAGCTTTTCGCAATCTGCTGTGTTTCGATTGCTTGGAAGATGAGGAGCATGAACTTCTCAGTCATTGGATTCTTGGTGAATTCCTCTCTCTCTCTCTCTCTCTCTTGTTTGGTTTATGTAACTGCATTGCTGTTGAACAGAAAAGTCGCAAACTGGACACGAATCCAGAGATGATTATGATGATGGAGCTTCAGATACTGAATGCACTGGAATGGCGAATGCGATCCTTGACTGCGATATGCTTCATGGAATACTTCTTTCCATATTTCAAACTGAGAGATCCGCAGCCAATTCAAGGCTTCACTCGTCGAGACATTTCACAGGCCATCATCGCTAGTCAAGGAGGTAAATTTACCAAGAACACAGTTCTATATATATATATATCATCTTTTCTACTTACTTTGATCATTTATTTGGTTACCAAGAAAATGAAAGAAAAACCAAAACAATGGAAATTTTATCTTTACGGACAAATTGAGGTTGTATATAATTCAGTTCAACTAATGAAGAACCACGGTCCAAAAGTTTTACATTTTCCTTTTCAGTATCTTTCATTTTCTTGCCATCCAAATGAAGCCTGAACAATAACTAATCAGTTCTTTCTAATTTGGTTATAGATATCAAATTCACACAGTTCAAGCCGTCGGTAATCGCGGCATCCGCGCTTCTCAGCGCTTCATATAAGGTGTTTCCCGCCCAATTCCTTCAATTCCAGGAGGCGGTCTTCAAGTGCCCGCGCATTGATCAGGTATTGGAATTGGCAACAGAATTTCCCTCACTTTCTATGGCCGATGAGAAAACAGAGGACAAGAAAAGAAAACGAAACAAAAATAAATAAATAAATTTGCGTACTCTGTTAAATTGTGTACTAATCAACATAAATAAATAAAAGAAATACGGGATTCTGTATGCTGCTATTTTTGTCATAAGAAAAAATGATGATTCGTAATTCCAATTTTCTATCATTTTCTGATTTGATTTTATTCTGATTTTATTTTATTTTTTGGGTAATGTGGGTTGTAGGATGCTTTGTTACTCTGCATGGAAGCAATGGGAACGGAGGTAGCGCAGGGAATTAAAGAAGCCACGGGAACGGAGGGAGCGAAGGGAAATAAAGAAGTGAGGGATACTAAATACAAAGGGAAGGAGAAAATAATCGAAGTACCTGAACCGGAGACTTGGGAAGCGATGAGCCCGTCGGTAGGAGCCAGTAAACCACTTGGACAGTCTCCACTGAGGATCCATGAAGGGCGGAGCTCAGGCGGACGGACTACGAAGACGACCGGCAAAGAGGATGTTGTGATGAATTTTGAACTCAATTGGCCAAAAGCTGAACTTGAGGAGGCGCTGTACATCCCTGAACCTGAACCAGAACCTAAACCTTCTCTTTACCGTAGGGCTGCTGCTGAAATCTCCGACTGCTGCCCCCTTCTGTAGAAGAGAGAGAGAGAGAGAGGTGTTCATGGTACATCTGTGTTGAATTTTCAGTATGGCCATGGCAAAGCAGAACTATCTGAACTCTGAAGTTGGAATTTGTTGGATTGAAACTAATTGAATAGGCATTTTGTTTTCAATTTTGCTCTGATTGAACATGCAATACTTTAAACCATTTTCACTCGACTATTATATGTCGACAACATTAAGATCTTTGTATTATCATATATCAAATTATTATAGTTCATAATCATATGCATGTAAAAATCGGACCTACTTTGCCTGATTTAAAACCCAACGTCATATGATTAAGTTTTGTAGTCCAGGCTGATGGACCAAATACTATATCATTTGTTATCGCTATACCTAACCATTTCAACAAATCTATATTAGTAAATATTTATCTGTAAGCATTCTTGTGACTAAGGAAGTCTATATCCTTAATCATGTGTAATGGTTCCAAACAATCATACTCAAAATGCCTACCTAACTGGGGTAATAGAATTTTTGAAGTTAGAAGGAAAAACGAAAATTGGTGGCTGTCAAGAACCCCGGATCTCCATATTCTTGATATGGGCCGGGTCAAATGCATGCAACACAAGCTCGCTTTCTGTAGCGGGATTTGAATTTTTGCGCGCTCAGGCAATATCGAGGTATGGCAGATGGAAAATGCTATTCTTTCAGAATTATTGTATAAAATTTTACAGCAAAATGATGTGACAATGACAATTTTATAATTAACAGGTATCTTGATGGGTTTTTTATTATGGAACGATAGTAATTCTAGTGATACATTCTGTATAAATTTTCTGATTATATAGCATTACTAATGACAGATACTTCCTATATAAACCATACAACTAATTAACAAGAAATAGGCTATATAAACCATACAACTAATTAACAAGAAAAAGGCTAAGGGCAGACGCGACTGTCGGTCAGGCACTGTCTGATTGACACCATGTCAACCCAAGCTAAGGGCAGACACGACTGTCAATCAAATGTCGTCTAATCGACGCCACGTAGCCTGAGATGACGTGACTGTCGATCAGACGCCGTCTAATTAACACCACGTCAGCCCTAACCCACCTATTGTTGGTGAGCCCGGACTGATGCTGATTGACAGCTGCGTCTATCCTTAATGGCACTCAACTGACAAATAACCGCTTAGAGAGAGAAGGGTGTTCTATATTGACAAAACAGCATGTTACTTCTCTATATAAACCATCTCGATCTGCTCATCATTCTCACCAATTGGAACAATCGGTTGCATGATAAATATTCATTCCAGCATAGGTGATAACCCTGCATTTCTCTCTTCCATACACACGAACAAACAAAAGGTTAGCAGGATGCAATGCATGACCAGCAGTCTCTTCGTATGAATTCTATGAGCAAGCATTACACTTACCGCATATAATCCTATAATATGATTTGAATTTCGATCTCAAACCGGGAAAACAAAAAAAAAAAGGTTATTATCTATTTGACTCCACAATACAACCTACTCTTGTTAAAATTTCTTCCCCTCTTTCCTAGCTGAACCATATGAGCTTCCCCAAGAGGATGTTAAGTAGTTAGAAGTGAGGAGCAGATTACACAAATTCTCTCATAAGGAACAATGCTACAATCGCATATTCCATTCCCAACTGTCATACCATTTTTTTTTAAAACGAATACAATTGTATTTTGACTCCCCAAGAGATTACTATCATGTTCCATAAGTGCTGTGCCTGAAGTAACTGGCATGAATCAAGGACCAAATGGATGAAATATTACCACCAACACAAGTCAAGGTTGTAGTTAAAGACTTAGAAGGCCATTGTATAAGCGACCAAGAACACAGGTTAATGAGGGATTCCAGGAAATCAATCTCTGCTTCTTTTCCAGCTGTTTAATCTCTATAGTCTTTCAACTTCTGAATTTCATATGTTTTCAACTGTTGAGTCTCTCAAAAACGTACAGGTATCCCATGTCCTTCGGAGGGTTCTTGGAAATCCCAACTTTCTCGTCATTGAAAATGACCCACCTCCCATCTTTGTAGATGTGAGCAACATAGTGACCACACTGGGTAGAAGTACCAATGTGGCTCACTAGTCCCATAAGCCTATAACCTGCGTAATCACAAAAAACAACAATTTTTACAAATAAGTAGTCAAAATATAAACCAACTAGCAGCATTTGAAACCACCAGAGTTTCCAACAAGTGAAAAATAATCCCGAGACCGCACTATGCTAGAATACAAATTTATGGAAAGTAAAGACAAATTATTGAACAGTCTTAAAAACCGTTATACAATCAAGACAAGCTTGATAACAGCAAGATTATCTCAATAATGTTTTACATCCTTTTTCACCTGAATATTGTAAGACAAACTCTTAACAAAAACAGAGCACCAAATAGTAAAGAGAATTTCCTAAGCAAATATTATGATAATTTCACTAAATATTTCCAGAACATTGTAAGACATTCCAATAATAATCCAAAACTCTAGGACGTCAAATTTCAAATGCAATCAAGTATCAGACCTTGAGATCTCTTGAATGGTAAATAACATCCAATGATCCAAAGCACTTAGTGTCAAGGCCATATATAACATTAAAAGTAGAAAAGCCAAACTGAGACAGATCAAAAACAATAAACCACCATGCCTGAAGGGCTATCTGATCCAAACAACTGTGCAAACCGTACCAAAGCAAAACAAATTTGAAAAAAAAAAAAGGCAAAAAAGAACCAATATAGAAATCAATCTGTATGTTCAACTCAACAGAAGTATGAAGTACTTGATGTGCACTGTTCCAAGATTCATGGTCATCAGGTGTGACTAATAGCATTAGCCATCCATCATCCACCTACAACCGACTAGGAAAAGGATGATATATCAAACAGCACAATGGGAATATTCTCTGATTTATTGATAATTTCCCCAATTTATGGTGATACACTCCCTGACAGAAGAAATTCCAAATCTACCCAGCATGTTTCAGTAATTCTTGAATTTTTCAGAGTTTCCGAATATGTACAAACAATTTCCCGAGAATTCCTGCATTAATTGTCATTGCACAGCAAGGACCTCTGCTTTCAAGTGCTTTATCATACGTGGCTGTTCTTTAAAAAAATTTATCTAAAAATTTCCTTTAACTATTAGCAATATTTTCCGAATAATTCAAATTATGAACTATCTTTGCATGTTATGCTGTTTCTCTCACTGCAACTGTTGATATCTCGCCGCAAACAAGATCAGCAGCAGCAGCAAAAGAACTCATGTTTATGAACAAAAACATAGTAAAGAGAGTACAAGGAACTTACTTCCTCCTCCATCAGGCAGTGCAGAATCAACAATAGGCGGGATACTTGATGAAACATCCATATCTGATGAACCAGATACATTCGGTTTAAATATCCAATCTGTTGCTTTCTCGATGTCACCACCCTGTAAAGAATTGTATATAAAAAAGAAACTGTTACAGAAGTACAGCAGTCTAGGAAACAAAATTGTCTAATGCATTTTCCTCAAAATCACAAAATAAATGACTAGTAATAAGGATTTACCGATGCCTTCAGTGCCTTCCGAGCTATGTCTTCTTGAAAACCAAATGAAACCAAAGTATCAACTTTTGACTGATCAACGAACGATGATACAACCCCAGCACTTTGAGCCTCTTGGGAGATGGGTACATCAATGTCTGGAAAATAAAGTTTGCATCAGTACCTTCTGCAGTCTATGATGGGAGAGAAACTGTAGCAAGAAGACCATTTAAGTTGGAATACCGGGATCATCCATGTGAGATAGTAACCAATTCATTGCCTCCTCCACTCCAGCATTTAAGGTGTTGATAGCAGCCTTCTCACAATGAAGATAGTTAAACCCCATTGACACAAGTTGGGAAACTATATCCTTGTTGGCCAAAAGCTTCTCCGACTCTGCCACATCCCCAGCAGCTGTGTAATATAAAATAAAAAATGACAAGCAAAGCAAATAATTAATTACATAAATGCCAGGTAAAATGCCACAAATTCCTTAAGACAGCCAAAAGGATTTTTGTCAATCACTTATAATTCACAACCAAGATTCAGTCTTTTGTGACATTGAAAGAAATCAGGAACTGACGCAAAGCAATATGTCAAAGCAAGCATAGTAATGATTGCAATGACCATAAGTGAATAGGGTAGACATCTTTGAAAGAGAGTATGTAAATGAATGCAGCATAGGGCCCAATCTGCCATCCTACAAAATTAACCACTTCTCTTGATATGGACAATTTTATTTGTCAAAAGCATGGCAACAATAGTCTTCTGCTGCAAACACAACAATGGCAGGAGTTTCATGGATCCCTTTCCAATATCCACTTCTCAATCTTTTAGCAGCCTAAGGAACATAAGACAATTCAATGACATCCTTTAGTTAATCTCAACCTTTAAAATGCATATTCCTCTTTTGTTAAGTGAATATTTATAACGCAAAAAAGCACTGAAGTGGGCACAAGCCTCTTAGTCTCAAGCCTTTTGCCTCTGATTAGCTTTATTGGTCTCCATCACTCCTCTAAAAGTTATGCCCTTTTGGCTGTGTGTGGATTTGGACTTGTCCTCAACAACACCAAGTGTGGGTGGGGCTGTGTGTTTTCCTTACTAAGAAATCAAAAAGAGAACACTTCCCACGTATATGCGGTGTATACAAAGCTATACACCATTATGAGGATGCAAAAGACCAAGTCCACTACAAGGATCAACCTTCCACATCCTACAAATATAAAAAGGAAGACTTCAATATATGCATTAGGCTTCCACTCCCTTGAATGTGCAACAATTTCTCGCCCCAAAGACACTAGATCAAACAAGGAGGGGACTGCTCTCCAAACTGGCTCATTAACACTCTGCATTATTGCCATTTGTCAGAAATCTTGTTTCTAGTTAGAAAACTCTGAGACCACTTAAGTTGTCAAACAGAAAAGGCTGATATAAAAGCAAAGATGTACACCCGGGGAGACTATGTAACGATGCACCCCATATCCAACCAAAAGCCATTTACTAGAGAATTCAAATTCATTAAAATAGAACAACGGGAAAAAAGAAATGATAGTTTAAATCCGTGACTCTTTCACTTTTGCCACTTTTTTTCTTTATTATTTTTATTTTGTTTTGTGTGGAGTTGTTTTTTTTTTTTTTCTTTTTTTTTTTTGTTTTGTGGGGGGGGGGGGGGGGGGGGGGATGTTATGGGTTAGGGAAAAGAATACGAACTACACAAGGTCACAAACAAATAACACGCCATAAAATAGTTCCTCCAACCATCCATAGAAATGTCTCCTTGCATTTAATGAAAACCCACAAAACCAGGGAGCCAACCATGTTGCAAAAATACATTACTAGCAGCTGCACACTTGAATAATTAACTAATGAACCCAACTGCAGGTTGTAAAATGGACACGGGTAAATTTCAAAGGTTCACCACCAGACAGTCTCCACATAGAATGCCGTAATGAACAGAGTAATTCCAATCATTTGAGCAAAAAACAGGATTCATGATAGTCATAAGCGGACATAGAGGGGGAAACCCACATCCATCAAGGCAAGCTGGAAGTACTATGCTTTAAAAGCTCTTAAATTGGTGTACATTCAAAACTGCATGAATTCTGGTTACTGCATAGTCTTCATGAATTTAGTCTACTTAGTGGTTCAGGGCTTCTTTTCCATTTTCATTTTAGTTAATCTGGGTCTCGGCTTTGAAACAAAATCCTTAAACTAAGAAAGCCTAATTCCCTCAAACTTCTATAGGGAATATTGCTTTAAAACTAAATGAAATAATGATTATTAAGATCAGTAACTGGTAATTAGAAAGTTAATAACTGTTAGCATTTGGATTTTATAAATTTTACAATTTTACTCTGACAATATAGCTTGAGCAAGAACCCTTTCAGGCCACATATTCTCTAAATTCTAGATGCTTCCAAGCACAGGCCTACACAGAAACTTATGAATTCTTGTAGTTTCACAAGGTTTATCTTAGCATATATATATAATATGTCACAAGGTTATCTTAGTATTTCCCAGCACACACATTAACTAATTCTGGTCAAACCCCAACGCTGTACCTACTACTATCAAAACACCAACTTCCTGTCACTGGTCCAATTTAGATCGCCATAGTTTGCCTTGTAATTGTATGAAAAATTCCAGAGTAGCTTCTTCAGTATGATTTTCACACTTCTGCATATTTTTGTGATTTCATTCTTTTCTTTTCCTTCTTTTTTCCTTTTCCTTTTCCTTTTTCTTTGTTTTTTTTTTTTTTGGTGGTTTATTTTCAAGCATATTTTAATTGCACAAAATTAAGAAGTAGATTTGTAGCACATAGGACCAAAATGCCAACTTTCCTTTAGTTATAGTCGGAAATTGTAACACAAGGCCCAACATCAGTAAAGTACACATAAATTCATAAGTTGCATGAATACACTGATAGCAATTCTTGGACATATATGTTGAGTGTATATAAGCAGAAGACGCCTACATTTTTTTTTTTTTCTACATTAAGTATTCATGTTACATAAAATTAAATCAGGAATCTAACAAAGCTAGACAGAAAATCCCATACCGGCTTCAGGTAACAGCTCCTCTCCAGGTTGAAGACCCTTGCTGCGCATGTAACTAATATCCATGGTATCTGGAACATCTATATATACATCTAAACAGGCAAACAGCGAGAACAATGGGGGTAAACAATTATCACACCACTTCTAGTATTTGCTTTGTAAGAAATTAAATTACACTACCACATGAAAAAATACCTAGTTTTTTCGGCACCCAGCCTTCCTCCATCAGAAATTTCCTCATGTGCAACACCAGATAATCAGGAAATGAAGTCAGGCCAGCAGTTCTGTAAGGGAAAGAGAAAGAAATGGCAATTAAAAACTCCAGTCATGCTTTTTAACATTTTTATGACTTTGACATTGTACGATGTTAAAAGACATTTGACAATGAAGATAGTCAAGACAACTTATGACATTTATATAGGAGGAATTCAAGTGGCCAGTAGTTTCTCAGCAAATGTCAGCTACTCAGTTCCGAAATTATTTCTCCCAAATCATTAGGACTATAGGCCGAATAACAGCTGACCCATCAACTAACGAGCAGAAATTGACAAGATGATGGGGCAAGGGGGGAAGAAAAACGTACAAAGATTAGAAAGCTTACTTTGTTGCTGTTACTTTAGTTTTCAATTCGGTGCTGTAAAAATCATGCACCTCCTCTTCACCTATAAAGCTCTTTAGGCAGTCATCCAAACGAACCCTTGGGCGTACAATTTGATTGGTAGAGCTGCCAGTACCGAATATACTAAGATGAGTCTGAAAAATTAATGAAAGCATGAAAACTAGCCCACTCATACTCACACTTCCTTCCCTTCCGAATCTTTTTCGGCCTCCATTTTGTGCAAGGTTTCTAGCTCCTCTGGATTTACAGCCCATGAAATCATCAGAAAGTGAGGGCAAATATACCAGACAAATGGCAAGTGCAGAAGCTTACCTTTGTTAATAGCTTTATGTAGTGGAATACTTAGAGAAAGAATATAGTCATGTCTTCTATTGTAAGCAACTTTTCCAGAGGGACATGACAGTCGCTCTTCAATACCAAACTTGAAACTCCTTGAAGGATCTAATTCAGGCTTCCCAGCATTGACTCGTTCAACTTGGTCAATAAAATGTAGAAAGAATTCTAATGCATCCTAGACATAAATTAGTGTAAACCATTTAAGTACATAAAAATAGCAATAACAACAACAAAACAATGAGCCCCTAAACAGTTGCTCACATGTTTTATAAACATATGCGACTTTTAAGCATGTTGTTGGGACACTTCACACACTCCTGAACCAGTGATGCAACCGCACTAGTATAAGAGGTCACATATTTCATAACCAACATCATACTATCATCTCAGACCATTAAATTAGAAAAGGGGAAGGAAAAGAGGCAGGGGGAGCTTTGTGAATAATTCCAGCAATTCAATGGAATCCATGAAGTAGACAATTTAGAACCATCTAATCATCCAGAGGAAGATTTTTTAAGTGGTACAGATTAATAGTTGTATCCCACTACATGCTGTGCCTTCAGGTTAGATTAACACTGTTGAGTAATGGTCACTAATGTGGATCTTAATGGCATGTAGTACTAAAAGTAAAAATGCTGTATGCATATCTCGTAAGGAATCAAATAAGCAGCTCCACATGTCACAAAAGAAACAAGTCAGTAAAATTAGGCTCTTTTACATAACAGATTTAACAACATCTGAGCATACCTGTTGTCTCATAGTAGAAAATTCAGGATGACTGGCAGCAATGACTGCCTTGAACATACGAGGAGGAATGCCCTCCTGTTTCTGAAAGTTTAAGATGGCAACAGAACGGAAAAAGAAAAAGTCAAAAGACAACAGAAAGAGAAAGAGAAAAAACAAGAATAAAGAAGACAATCAACAAAATGTGACAAGGAAAAATGAGAATAACCAACAGATAAGGCATAGAACCATTCCAGCAGTGAAGCAATTGAAAATTAAAGCAACTAAAACCAAAAGGTTACATAAAGAAATGAACAATTCAATGAAGAGGCATAAGACCCCTTTTTTTTGTAACAATGAATAGGTAAAGGCCAGCACACACAAGTTAAATTATTTTAAGGAAAAACAAACAAAAAGCATAGCTGAGTTGCATGACCAAAACAATGGTTTAAACTCAGTTATAAAAGCAAAAGCTTAAATCCAAATATCTAAATCGTTCAAATCGAAACAGTCAGCACAAGAAACCAAAAGACTAAGCACATGCTGGAAAAAAAGGCCCAGCTGGAAACTTACCACGTTTGGAGTTGAGCTTGCAGCATCTGCTATATCATCTTTCTAGATGGCAAATAAAGAAATAAAATGTGTAAGTGCACACAAAGCATGCCAACAGCATGAAGATACCTCATTTCAAAATATACATACCTCTGGTGCCGGGACTGAATATTTACCAGATAACAACCCATGTGCCAATTTAGTCCTAGCATACAAAATAGAAAATGTAAGGGAGTTTCTGAGTCACATAACCCAATCACATACCATAATTATTTCTGAACATTCTCATTTACACCATTATAAACCACTCAGATGCTTGGCAACATAAAAAAAAGTTACAAATGATGGAAAAAGGGGAAGAGAGACATAAGATAGAAACCATCCCTGTGGTAGGAAAAAATCATGTACTCCATGTTTTATCAAACAAATTTCTACATTCAAGAGGGAAATTGGAAACTGGAAAGTGACAACCATTGTCATTGCGGTTGATAACATAGAACTACACACAAATTTACCAATGATGTTTTAAAGGGAAACCAATCTATTTTGCCCAGAAAAGGGACAAAGTTCCATTCATATAGACTTCCCAATTCAGAAAATCTGGCAACACTATAGTTTGAGAATCAACTTAATTGCAGCCCTATTTCATCAACAAACCCTACCACCAACCTTCTACCTTTTAAAATTCTAACCCTAGAATCTTTTCTTGCCCTAAACCCACGACAGAATCCAACTGTATGCAGCTTTGTATTAAGTTTTGTAAAGCTGTCCTACATCATTAGTTCTGCAATTCAGAATAACAAATTCAATATAATTCAAAGAGCATCAAGACATTAATGAACCAGTATAGTGGATTAATGAAACTTTTCTTGTTCAATAAGACAAGCACAAGGATCACCTTTCAATTCTATGTATAGTTTTTTCCCAAAATACAAAGACATTTAGTGGTTAAACTTGTAAGAGTGAGCAATTAAACTTGAGAGAGAGAGAGAGAGAGAGAGAGAGAGCATAAAAAAAATATATATCCGCACCTGCCCCCCACTCACCTCACCCCCAAAAAATAAGGGGAATGTCCGAATAAATAATAAATACAACCTCTCACTATGAGGTACTTCAACAGGTGTTACAATATATGTATTACTACAAATTCAATAATATGAAGGCTTACATGCATTATGGAGGCATTGAGCTGGATGGAGGCTTGTTAAGGTGCTTCTAATAGGTGAGCACAAAAAATACCCCCCCCCCCCCCCCCCCCCCCCCCCCAAAAAAAAAAAAAACAAAAATGGGAGAATGTAAAAATAAATAACAAATTCAGGAATTTTAGTACTATAATTCAATAATATGAAGTTTTACATGCATTATGGAGGCCTGTTAAGGTGCTTGAAATAGGCAATTATAAGACAACAATTTAAACGTCTCATTTGCTGTGTTGACAATAATATATTCAACAAGCAGGGGAGGAACACCAGCTTGCATTCTCTTATGCTTCAAGGCTGACCGAGGACTCAGAACTACCTTGGCAAAGAGTGAGGTCATCCCAAATCAATAGTTTTGTGTCATGGCAGCATTGGTAGAGACAGGAGCGGACCGACGCTTGGCCGCCTCCACTGGATTTTGAAAAAAAAAAAAAAAAAAAATTTAAACCCTACCCACTACCAAATTAAAAATAGACTTTGCCTGGCTAAACCCAATACCCAGTTCAAAATTTTTTTTAACCCAATCCAAACTCATACCCATCTAAAATACACCCAAAATGGCATAAGCTCAAAAATTAGTTGAGACGAAGAAGGATATTGTCTACCCGTTAGTATATTTGTTGGGAAAGTTGGCACTGATCTTACCGGTGGCAACTGTATCAGTTGAGAGAGCTTTTTCTGCAATGAATATTATCAAGAATTCACTACGTAATCGCATGGGAGAAGAGTGGATAAGGGCGACTCAAATGTAAAGCTATCAAAGCCATCGTTTTAAGTCTTTAAATTTTAAAAATCCTACTTATTATAGTTAAAATTCTGTATAATTTTGGCTCTTTTTTTTTTAAAAAAAAAGCCTCAATCTAAATAAGAAAGACCCATAAAAACAGAAAAAAAGGCCTCAATCTATCTAAATGAGAAAAGACCCATAAGAAAAGAAAGAAAAAGCCTACTTCAATGAAAAAAAAAAAAAAACATAAAAAAGATCCCAGATTAACCACTCTAATTAACTTGAAAAAACTATTTAAAAAATTATAATTATATACACTTTTATAAATACAAAGAAGATCAATGGTCTAACATATACAACTCTCTCTCCCTCTAATATATACATATTTAGAAGTTTAAATCCTCACAAAACACACACACACTCTCTCTCTCTCTCTCTCTCCCTCTCTCTCGTACAAAGACAAAAGTTTCAAACTGAAAAATAAATTAGTAAATATTACCGATAACATTATCAAACGGCTTGTTGATGTAATATTTTTCAATTTTTATATAGATCGATGTTTGTTTGATTTTCTTTTAAACAAAATGTAATTTTTTTAATTGTTTGTAGCTCTACAAATAGAACAGAAAAGTAAATAATTTACTTTGTTGGTTGAATCACTAATTTTGTATTATGCTGGTCAAATCGTTTGGTGAATACTTCACCAAAAATCAATTTTTATTAAATGATTAAATCCATTGTGATTCAGTGAATACTCCATTGAAAAGCGAGAAAAATAAATTAATTAATAATTTTTCATCTAAAAAACATAAAATTTTAAGTACAAAATTTACACTAGTATTAAAAATGTAAAATGCCTCATTTAAAATTTTCTCTTTAGGAATATTTTCCGCCTCCACTGGAAAAAATTCCTGAGTCCGCCACTTGGTAGAGATTCTAGGGTGCAAAGCTATGTTACATGGAGTAGGGTGCATATCAGATCTAGTTATGTGTCCAAATGTCAAAGTCATTTATTTCCAACACATAGAATGGTGTGTTATCCAAAATAAAATTAAATCCCTAAGCATGACAACTTTACTCTTTTTGTTTTTTGGACAAGTATGAGAACTACACTCATTTTGAAGCAACTATGTCACAAAAGTAACGCAATAAGGGTGTTTTGTGTATAATTATATGTCAAACATATATCCCTACCCTTCCTAAGTATTATGTATCCAAAGTTATAAATATTTACACAAATTAAGAAGAGTCCTTGTAACATAGATGCAAGGTGGGGGATTCATCCCCCTTCACATCAGGGAGTCTCATTGGCCTTATTCTGTAGATGAATCTGTGTTGAACAAGGAAGTAGAGAAATTCAAGAGAAGGCTTTTAAACAATAATAATAATTTCGGCCAACAGGGGGCAGGTTGCTCCTTGTTACCCTATCTACCCTGCTAACATACTACATCTCATCATTCACAACTATTACAAAAGAGTAGGGGGACTTCACAAAGCATATTATTTAAGTGATTGAAAATGGCAAGAGGACTGGATTTTGGGATGATACTGGGTGTGGGAAGTTCATCATAAGATCACTGGGAACTCCTTCCCTCCCCTAGACAAGAACATGGCATGACAATGCCCCAAATAAAACTTTGCTCATTTCACTTGGATGACAACATGGAATACTATTTTGACAATTAATAATTTGGGAACAAGTAAAATATGATGGAATGATGTTGCACATGCAGAACAAGTGGTCAATAGCACTCCTATTTGCCCCAGCATTGTGAGTATACTACAGAGCTATGGAGCCTGCTTCTCCCATTGTTCCCGTTGATTGGGTGATGATAGCCTCTTAGCTGCTGGATGCTAGAATAGGGGCTGTATGGGAAGGGCATACAAAGATCTTTCGAGCTGCACCACTGTGCTTAATTTGGTGCACATGGAGGTAGAGAAATTGAAAGAATACTAAGGGAGTTGAGCTTCAGTTGCATAAATTTATAGAAGTCTCACTGAATATTACACATATACTGCTTTCTGAGGGCACTCAATTCTATTTAAATCCTGTAAAATTTCTGGGGATTTATTTCTTCTATAGATGTTTAGGAATATTGACAATTGGGATGTCAATATCACAAAAATTGTACCACAATAAAACATAATGGTCAAACTGTACACTACACAAAACTTGCACAAACATATAGCATCGTGGAAGCACACCTTTTAGTGATAAAAACTCTAGGATAACCTATTCTACTGTTATTCTATAAAACTGGTTATATATAATTGTCCATACAAGAAAAAAGTTATACTTCAATTTCACATTTGATAGTTTTGACAAGCCTTAACATGCATATCCAACTGGTTATCGCACAAAAGAAAACAAGATTCGATAGTTTTGACAAACCTAAACATGCATATCCAAAGGGTTATCACTGAAAAGAAAATAAGCTTTGAGAGTTTTGACGAGACTTAACATGAATATTCAGCTGGTTATCACTGAAAAAAAACAACCTCATTGTGGAAAAGCAATTGATCCAAATTAAGAATATATATATATATATATATATTATTGAGAATAGAGATGGCAAATTATTCTTGGTCAGCAAGATCCCCACTTCAATACCTCATCAAATTAGAAGCCAGTAAGCCCCAAATAACATGTTAGACCATGTAAGAGGGATTAAAATTGAACTGTTGAACTAATTACTTACAACTGCATAGTCAGGTCTACAGTTGGATCAGCTGGAGCAGCTTCAAAAGCCATTTTCAAACTTTGGTTCACGTAGTATCTGATCGAATATCACAAGGGACAACAGACTCCAAATAAGAAAGTAAAGTCCAAGCAACTAATAGTATTTATTTCTATGCCGAAAGTTGATGATTACTTCATATACATCAGAGAGAAATGATATACAAACCGTGAACAAAAGGAATGTGTTGAGAACACAACTTGCATAGTTGCAGCCAGGTAGCAACTAAAATGAAACAATATAGGAAATCCAAACAACAAAAAAAGTAAGTAACGAATAATAGACATATGATGACATATTCCCCAGCAGCACTCGTCAGGAATAGGTTACCTGTTCCCCAAATTGGCAAGTCCTGTGTGCCCAGGTCCAAAAAGTGGTTCCATTTCCTGTCCACTTTCTTGAATTCGGTTCCAATCAAAATTGGTGTTTTGGTCAAGTTCCCTTTCAGCAGTTGTCATTTCAGTCTGAAATTTTTTTAATTAGATCAAATATAAAGGACGTAATTTTTTAAGTTAACATGAAAATCAGAACAATATGTATGTCAATTTCAAAGAAATAACTAACATGGAAAATTCTTATCCATATAATAAATGTACTAAGGGGCTACATGTGAATTTGAAGGGGGAAAAAACTGTTGACAGGATAAGCAAAATATACACCTAATTGGAAGGGTAGAGAAACAATTAAAGCCTTCCAATCAAATGAATTACATGGATCGTGCAGATGATGCCATAAGGCAACAGTTGCAGATGATACACATAGTTGCACCTTTTAAAGTTACTGTTCTCAGTAAAATATAATATAACATCAAAAGAACTTACAAATTACTTTTAACCCCAAGGTTAAAAAGTTACATTATCACTGGCCCTAAAAACAATTTCAACCTTCTAAAATTCACACTCAAGAAATTAGTACCCCACTTCACAAACGAAAGAACAGCATTATATTCTCAAATTTTCATTATCTTCCTGGACACAATAATTAAGCATGTAACTATAGACACAGATGTCATCGCAATTTATGAATCGATTCAGATGCTCTCTCATGCAATAGTCAAAGAAACAATACGCTGAATGTGATAGACGATGAAGGAGAGCACTTTTAGTTATATATAAAAGGTGCAACTTAATTTGTTTTGATAACATAGCTAAAGCAAAAGACATTTTATAATCTGGAGGTGAATCAGCTCAACCATGTAAAATTTTGACTTCTCTTTTCCTTCTAAAGTCTAGAGCATTTAGTTACGTAGAAATAAATCAAAGAAAGCATTTCTCACACCGATTAAGAACCACAAATATGAAAATGTGTAACTAACCTTTTGAAGTAATGAAAAATCAATACCAAAAAATGCCAGATGCTGCCCCAAAAGTGGATCCAGAACACTCTCATCCTCCGGATATGAAAAAACATCTGAGCTGCCACAATTTTTATCTCACAATTACTTGAATTAAGGTAGATCTTATAACTACATAGTATAAAACAAAAATCCAAGAACCAATTGCATAGTGAAGAGAGAAGGAAGGGAAGGGAAAATACATTACTTAGCTAATTCAGCACCTTTCCAAAACAAGCATGTTTGGCTAGCAATGTACAAGACCATAAATGTAGTAAAACAAATCACTCCTTTGGCATTATAAATGGACGAATACTCAAGTAAAGAGAGAAATAGGGCAATAAATAAATGTTTGTTTTTCCTGTGGATAAGCCTGGAATAGTATGGGATCACAATTCTTACATGAATATCTTTTTCATTTTTACTTTCTTTTGCCTCTACACCTCCGATTCTTTAGACGAATTTGAGATTCAAATCTCTGCATTTGGATCTATTCAGAAAACCATAAACATCACTTCCACAGGTTCTACCTCTTGATTGGCTTCCCAATTCACTCCAAAACAACTCCTGTTGTCTCTATTTTCATTCCATAATTTTGGGACAAGATCCCTTCCAATTGGAATGACTAACTTCCATTAAAACACCACCAAGTCTGTTTTACAAAATGACTTATGCTAAAAGACTAGAAATTCTGCAGAACACTTCCCCAAAAAATGAGGTGGCTAACTTAACTCTTATCCCTTCAAAACAAAAGACCCATCAATGTGCATTATAATTCAAAAATGTCACCACCACATCATTTTGACAAAGATTCTGCATAGAAATTTTGTTTGTATCACAGTCCCCTTGCAAGGTAGATTACTGCACATTTTCCTAACTGGTTAAAATGGCTGGACTCCTTGCCATTCTTTTTCTTTCTACGTTCTATACTTCGTGTAAATTGGCTTATAGGACACTCTTGGTTCTAAATTTCCTCTTGCATTAATTGACCAATAAAAGAACCAGAAATTCCTCTTAAGAATTCCATTCCTTTGCCCAAAGTCCCTTTTATTTTGGTTCCCAACCCTCAAATTCTGCAATGCAATCTGGTAATCAATTTTGGGATCAATGCTCCATGATTTATATATAATTTAAGAAACAAACAAACCATATAAAACAAAGCAAAAACTTTGACATGGAAGTCACAGAGATTCCTTCCATGATTGGTATACGCAAGTACAAGCAGGTAAAGTCATTACAAATAGCAGTTATATCAAGAATGGATTTCTTCTTTTGGAGAAGCAAGGTGGCATTACCCGCTGCATCTAGATCAGCAGTTACTGTCCCAAGCTTTACAGAAAGAGGGTAGCCTGTTTCATTATAATGTGCAATGGCATGGTTGTTTCCTCCACTTCCATCCCAATTTCTCCTACCACAAAGGATCATTCCATCAGTCAAATTTAACCAGAGATTCTCAGTCTTATCACACTTGGCACATTTCCACCGGGATGGAGGAACAATAACTCCATTGTCGATCTGTTGCAGATTCATGGCGTATGCACTAATTTGTTTCGTATCAGCAGTCCACAATGCGACTTGCTCTTTCCGCTCAGCCCCCTCAGCCATTAAAATAGCATCAACTGCCAACCTTACCTGCCAAATTGAATAGAAATGACAAACAAATTTACAACCAAATTCTTCTTTGAGGTGATAACTTTCTTCTAAAACTAAAATCAAAAGAGAAAACAGGGTAAACAAAACAGTAAAACTAGAGAAAAAGGTTTTTAAAAAAAAACCTTCTCTGGCAACTCAACGGAAGGAAATCGGAGAGTTACATAATCCGGCAATATGACTATATTGTGAGTTTCTTCATATTCAGGTTCATCATTATCAAAGCCACCTTGAACACCTGCCAATCAGACAACATGAAACAGTAAGGGATGCCTACATTATTAATGATGCAAGTAATAGATAAAACTTAACTTTTTGCAAATAAAAACTGTAACTTCAATTGAAAATGTAATAAGTAGACATTAACGAAGCAATTATACAACTATACAACCATAACATACAGCATTTTGGAATGAAATCACTATATGTGCTTCCCTCAGAACATTATCTATGTTTATCATTACTGAATTCACTCCATATTAAACCTCACAATTGCACTAGTTAATAATGATCCAGTGTGAAGGCTACACATCAAAAGAGAATGAATGACTGGAATTTAACAGAAAATAATGATTAAATCAGAAAAGAAAAGAAAAGAAAAGAAAAAAACTACTAAATATGTGATTACTTAAAATTCAACACGTGCACATACATATCTGGCTATGTAATCCAAATTTTTAAATTACCAGAACAGTAGAACCCGCATGACATAAGATGCACTCATATGAGCCATATCAAGTGACATATTGAAGCAACAAAGGAATAATGTCACCCAAATTCTACAGAAATACAAATGACTGAAAAGTCAATTGGTTTTTACTTACTGAAAAATCCTGTGATTCTGCATTACCACGTTGCTGTTTATTGATTATATTATGTCAGACAAGTGCAAAATCAATATCTCAAATACTACCACTTTTCAATAATTCAACCATATCAATGCATATACCTGTGTTTGGGTAAAGAATTTAGTATTATCATAGTAAAAATTAATAATTAATAACCTCAAAAACGTTATGCAACAGGCTTCTCAAAGAGAGAGCTAAACAAGTCTCCACCACCAGCTCCCTCTCTTCTTTTGCAACAGTTTTCTACACTTTGTAGAAGTAACCACCCACAATGCTTTCCTCCCTCTCATATGAGAACAAATCTGTGAACTTAGTACATACCCCCCACTCATTGAATAACTATAATAGCAGCATTAATGTGCAAGATTTATTCTTGGGAAGAGTTTCTCCACTTCAGCTGATAGATTGCATGCTGTTATATCCATTCATTCATTAGTGCTCCTTTACATCATTGTACATTTGTATGTGCTTCTAGTACTCAGCATACTCCTACAAATGCAATATCCCAATACATGTGCCTTTTTTTGAAGTCTCGATGACAGCAAATTAGCGCTGCATATCCAGTAAACCCTTGATTCAAGTAGTAGATAACCAATAGCTAAAGCAGCAGTTGCAAAGCAAAATAATATACAGAACATCTAGAACCAAATTTTGCAATTGATAACAATGCAAAGTACCAGAATCTTAATTAAATTACAAAAATCTGTGATATTGAGTGAGATACCTATAGCCAAAAGGGTTGGTTTCTTCAATGGTCTATCTTCAGAAACTGGCTTTTGTGTCTGCTTTATATGCAAATAAACAGGATTTCCAGTCTTCTCAAAGTTCCAAGCCACACAATCCTTCCCAAAGGCAAGAAATGTATTCATATCGATAAACAGTCCACCTTCAGATTTCTGCAAAAATCAACGTTAACACCAATAAAACACGTGATCGTCACATAATATGCAGGTCCAACATATGCACATTGAGAAGAAAATTAAATTTTCATTTTCCATTCTCACTGGTAAGATGTTTTGCTAAAATTGTTAAAAAAAAACTCCTTAGTTAAGCCAAACAAAAATCCAATGGCAAGATAGATATATAGAAAGAAAAAAAAAAAAACAGAACACAAATTCGGTAATCGTAAACCCTAGGTTTGATTAGCCAAAGAAGAAATAAGAATAGAAAATATATTACGATATCTATACATATGTCGCCTGAATTCTTGGTGATCAACATAGCCAAATGGTCCTAGTCAAGTCGATTAGTTCCACACACTTTCTCAGCAACCAAACAGATGATGCGAAGATACTAAAGTTGGAACAACTACCGGAGTATCGAAGGAAATGCAGCATTCTTGTTTGTAGATTCGATTGGTTGGCTCTGGAATTCGAACCCGAGGGAGGTTCGCTCGCAACAGCTCCATGTTGGAGTTGAAATTCACTCTCAGCAAATCGTAGTGCTTCGGAAATTTGAGAGAGTGATAAGATATGGTGAAATGAAGAGTAGCGAATCGTATCGATGAAGAAAGTAGGCAGACTTCTATACTATACGCCGACAGAGATATCCCTTGCCCCAAGACTCAGCAAGCGACTTTGAGCCGAAAGAGCGTAAAGAGAGAAGTGTTTCTACTTTTTACACTTCTTTGTATAGAGAGGCACGTCTTCGGTGCGTTCCAAATGTGAGTCCTTTCAGTCTTTCTGTGTCTCCCGGAGCTTCAATGCTGGTCGCGTGGAAGGGGTTTGAACTTTTAACTTTTTACATAACGCGATGCACACGAACAAATCAACAAAAATCGAAATGGTAAATTTTACATTCACATTTTTGGGGTTTCTTTTGGGTTCCGAGATGTAGAAAAACAGTTTACTAGTATGATACAACGGACCATTTTTCAAATGAAAATAGGAAATAATACGAATTAGCAATTCCAGTAATCAATTTGAGTTCTGTTTTACTTAAGATAAACTAAACTCCTAGGGCATGATATGGGTTTAGAATGGAATTCGGCCTTCTCATTCAGTTTCTCATATTTAATATTACAAATTCGAGTAGAAAATGGTCATTGTATTTCATGAGGAAAGGAATGTCAATGTGGGACTAACAATGAACGTTAGTGACAATAAAGGGATAGGGGTTGGGGGTAGCAATTGTTGCCGAGACTTTGTACTGGGGGTGGCGGTGGGCTAGGGTTGGAGTGACAGTAAGTGATGGGAAAACGGGTGAGGTGGTGGGATGGGCCTAGGAGTGGTGATTGGGGTTAGGGGCTGGGGCGACTATTGATAGTGGTAGGCCTGACAACAAACCGAATCCGGTCAGGATCCGATAAGCCTAGGCACGATAAATAGTTACAATCTAATATGTTAATAACCGAATACTAAATCTAAATGCCTAACCTGACCCAACCTGATAAGCCAAGACCCCATTGGTGGTGGGGTCCCTAAACGAATCACACGGCTTTGTTAACATCTGATTAAAAAATAACCGAATCTATCGTACAGCTTTATTGAATTATTGAATATGATCTGAATAATTGGGATCAAATCTATGAGATCAGGTTCGGATCAAATTTGACCCGTTAGTGGTGGAAAAGGGTTGGTGTGTCGTTCAGGTGCTATAGGATGGGAGTTTGACTAGTGGTGATAGGAGTGAGGTGGCGATTTAGAGAGAAAAATTGATTTTTAAAAAGAATATCAACAGTGTAACTGCCTTATGAAACAATAAAGATGAGAGTAAAAGGAGAGCTAGAATGCAAAGAAAGAGAGCCATCGGTGTGATCAATAACGAACCAAATAATTTTGTTGAGAAGGATCCAGAAAAAAATTAAAAATTAAAAAATGGGTTAAGAGAAATTTCTTGAACTTTTTGAGAATCAATACACTATAGTTTATCTTAAATATTTAAAATTTTAGAGGAACTAAAAGAAATCTTAAAACTTTTGGGAAGGCCTGGCACTCTCTCCCCCGTCCGGTGTGATGACCAATGCCAGTGGTGGCTGCCGACGAGAATAAAGAGATGATAGGTGGTGGCTTTGGTCATAAAATATGAATAATTATTGCATTTCAGTCATTTATATATGCCAAATATAGTCTTAGTTGTGACTTGTGAATTATGAAGCCTTAAGCCTGTATTACTTGTCCTATTGACACTTGTGACTTGGATAAAGCCGTTAAATTTACGGAGTAACAAGTTCAGTTATGTATTAATTCATTAAGCGTGGTTATGAAATTAAGCTATCATGAAATTAAAAAATTACTATATGTACAGTAATCTCCTATATATAATTATTCATGAAACCTTTTTATTTTCTTTCATTTTATGATTGTTTCAAAATAAAAGGAACACCTATATTTTACGCTTTATGTGAAAATACTATTTTCCTACAAAACAAAAACAATCGGTTCCATCTAGCATAGCTGTAAACAGAATCCTTCATTGTGAGTACAAAGTCATGGAAATTTGCCGCACTTCGATGCCAACATTTTTGTAGTTTTCCTCAGTAAGTAGCTGGCTCATCTACGTCAAAAGACTAACAAGTCAATACACTATAGTTTATCTTAAATATTTAAAATTTTATAGGAACTAAAAGAAATTTTAAAAATTTTGGGAAGGCCTGGCACCCCCTCCCCCGTCCGGTGTGATGACCAATGCCAGTGGTGGCTGCCGACGAGAATAAAGAGCTGATAGTTGGTGGCTTTGGTCATAAAATATGAATAATTATTGCATTTCAGTCATGTATGCCAAATATAGTCTTAGTTGTGACTTGTGAATTATGAAGCCTTAAGCCTGTGTTACTTGTTTTATTGACACTTGTGACTTGGAAAAAGCCGTTAAAATTACGAAGTAACAAATTCAGTTATATATTAATTCATTAAGCGTGGTTATGAAATTAAGCTACCATGAAATTAAAAAAATTACTATATGTACAGTAATCTCCTATAATTATTCATGAAACCTTTTTATTTTCTTTCTTTTTATGATTGTTTCAAAATAAAAAGAACACCTATATTTTACGCTTTATGTGAAAATACTATTTCATCCAACAAAACAAAAACAGTCGGTTCCATCTAGCATAGCTGTAAACAGAATCCTTCATTATGAGTACGAAGTCATGGAAATTTGCGGCACTTCGATGCCAACATTTTTGTAGTTTTCCTCGGTAAGTAGATGGCTCATCTACGTCAAAAGACTAACAAGTCAATTGTATCGCCTCTCTGTTATGAACTGACACTTTTAAGTGAATAAGATTGTATGACATTTATTTTAAACGGCGTTAGACAAGTCAGGTAAAGAGGTATCTCGCAAATTATAGTTAATACATACATTCAAAAGTGTACAAGTAAGTAATTTTGAAACAACAAGTTAAGAATGAGTAAAGTAACAATTGAGACAAATGGCATACAATTTGCAAGCAATGAGATCATTTTTATTGTATGTACAAAGTAATTCCAAACTATAAATAGGTGGAAAAGATAGTAAAGTGAGTCTAAGACAAGTGCCACACGGTCTTGCTCATTTAAAAGTGTCAATCCGTAACACTTTGCACCCTTCTTATTGCTTAACAATTTATACAATTTTTTTCTTTATTTGTTAGTATTTGGGTATATCTCCATCTTTACTCCCAAGGTTTTGCATCAACCTCATTGCAACCGTCCAATAACTCTTGTTCAATTGTGATACTGTTACTCCCTAATATCCAATCAAAATTTATGCTTCCTCTATTGTTTTTAAGAATACTGAACCGTGAAAAGAAAGAAAGAGTTTTGGAATTTGTAAATGGAAAAAGAGAGGAAGGGAAAGGAAGTAATAGAAAAAATTACACAGAACATAGTTACTTTTTTTGTTTCGTTTGGCAAAGAAAATTAGAAGAAAATAGTAGAGACATAATTTATCTCTGTTTGAAATTAAAAAAAAATATAATACAAAAACTACAGGAAAGAGGAAAGACTATTAAAGGGAAGTGAGAAACAAATTTCATTTTTATTTTTTTGTTCTCTCCTTAAATAGGAGCCAAACAAAAAAAAAACCATTTTTTTAATTTTCTTTTCTGTGTTTTCCTCGAATTCGAAGTGGGTCAGAAGGATAGTAGTGCATTGTAAGTCAAGTCAGTGTTCATTAATTTAAAACGAGTTTGATTTTTATATACTAGAGGCGTACAAGAACCTGCAAATATAATTTTTCCAACCAAACGCGGGTGGTCACCAACCTTTATAGTCAAGTCAACCTTTAATACGTGCCATGATTGATGATACACAGCAGCGAATCAACAAAAAATTAAAAAAAAATAGTGCGACGCAAACAAATAACAGTTTAAGCCAATTAATTTTATCTTTATTTACATTTTTTGTCGGAATTCCCTTGTTTAAACTCCAAAGTCTAATAACTGACAGTGTACCTTGATTACTTTGACCGCTGCATAGGTCATAAGTGGTAGGCCATTATGAAAAAACGTTTTGAGACTTGGGGACTGAAAATGTCAAAGAGTGTGTTTGGATTATGGAACTTAAAGAAATAGAAAGGAGAGTTTGATTCCTAATTTAGGGGAGAAAATAAAAAATTCAAGGAAAAATAAGGAAGCTCTTGCCCTTTCAACTTTCTTAATTTTTTCTTTCCACTTTTATTTAAATTCAAGCAAGACAAAATTAATTTTATTTCTTTTTCTTTATAAAACAAACGAACAAAAAAACTACTTGCCCTCAAATTTCTTCCCAACTTTTTTTTCGGTCATTTTCTATTTCGTTTTCACAAGTTCGGAACAGTCTAAATTCAAAGAAAAGCTACTTTTTCACCTTTCAGAAGGATATTAAGAATATATTTTTATAGTCTAGACTCCGGACAGTAGACAAGATATTATCAGAATGACAAATACTACCGTTAGCCGCAGCTGCCTATTGTCTAGATGGTAAGCTCCAATTGAATTGTTAACTATCAAATGGTGACCATTAACATGACACGCCTGATGCTAGAACCTCTCTTGCTGATATGGGCAATGCTAGCATCTGGGCTGCCTCTACTGGGATTACAATTTCAGTTGCACAATAAGGGAGTAGACGAGCAGCAGCAGAGCCGGCCCCAGATTCCGAAACGCCACCAAAACATACGATCCTTCGATTTCCCAGATACTTAAACAAGTCACAAGACTCACTAGTCACAAATCACAAACAACCCCCAACCCCTCTCTCTCTCCTGCCTTAAAACACACGCCACCGCACAGTTCTAACAAACCTCCCTCCTTCTATCTGTTTCTCTCTTTACAAAATCCACAAGGCTACCATTGTTATGATGGACTCTGTGAAGAACAGAGGGAGGAACAAGTTGTTTATGTGTTTTCGACCAGTCGCCATCAACGACGGTTCACTCAAACCAGACCGTAAGGACGGTTTAGGCGATCCGGCCTTCACGTACATATCAGTTCAACGCAAAGAGAAGATGGTGCTTCCGAAAATTCTGAAGTCGCTGTCTGGGGAAAAGTTGAAGGTTTCTTCGGACGGCGGTGACGCCGGCGGCGGCGTTCGTAGAAAGGAGAGGTCTAACCGGAGTTTTTCACGTAGTTTCAAAGCCGTGTTATTCGAGACATCACTGGTTAGTTCTTTGAATTCGATATTTGAATCCAATCAATTATGTGAACTAGAAACTTGTCGATAAGCTCTCTGTTTTTCACCAAATCCACTGTGCTTTTACTCGCTGTGATAGTGGTGTTTTCGACAGAACGATTAATTAATCCATGGTCTGGTAGGTTGACCGATTCTTCAATTTTCAAGTCCATTTTCTCTTTGTATGCTGTTTAGTTAATTGGATGAAATTCATTCATCATTCTTCAATATCATTGTGCATTTTGTTCTGTTTTTTTTTTCTTTCTCGTTTTTTATTGGCTGTTCGTTGAAATTGACTCTGTCAATACTTCCAATGTTCTTTTCGTCGTTTTAGATACCATGTGCCTGTTACTTTCAAATTGTCACTGTTTAAACAGAACTGATTGATTGTTTGATGCTCTGTAACTGCAATAGCTTTTCTCATTTATGTTCAACTGATTGGTGAACACTTGTCGTTTCTATGGACAGGCCAAGAAGATTTGTAGTAGGAAAGCTCGACGATCTAAAAGTAACAGCGTATCTGCAAAAGCCAAGAAGGTTTCAGACCCGTCGGTGAATGAAAAGCCTAAACAAAGAGAATCATCCGAGGCCGACGACCGTGGAATGAATTCAAATCGTTGGTCTTCACTGAACTCTTCGTCTTCTATAACCGCTTCAACTTCATTATGTTCGTCATGTCCTTCGTCCATTAATTCGAGCTCGAGGTCTTTGTCGGGACGAAAGAGTTCATTTCGAGCGAATTCAGTCGAATCAAAACAAGTAGATAGACCGATTTCGACAATAAAAGTTGGGGAACGTTGCAATTCAAATATTGGACCGTGTTTGCTTCTTTTATGCTTACTGGTTTTGATCTTTTGGGGGAGAGTTTGTGCCATATTCTGCACTTCGACTTGCCTCTGTTTGGTTCCTAGCCGTATCAAAAGGGTTAGCTCGCCGGTAAACGCCGTTGACTTGCTGGAGATGGACTCGGAGGAACATAAGAAGAGAGTCATCATGGAAGGACTGCTCGAGAGGAATCGCAGCCGGGTACTATAATCCATGGCCTTCGGAATAGAACAATGATCCCACAGACAAGGTCATAACGGCCAACGCCCGTTGAAATCCGAATTTTTGGTCGGAAAAATAAAGAGAGCAAAGAAGTTAAAAAGCAAAAGTGAATAAAAATATTTTTTATTTTTGTTTTTATTTTTATATATATATTGTTTTTATAAAAATTCGAATTTTAGGTGAATGCGATTTTTTTTTTTTGTGTATAAATAAAAAATTTATATGGAATGATGCATCTTGATAAGAGTTTTTTATTTTAAAATAAACACTCATTATAATGACTTTTAATTACAAAACAAGCACTATCATATCATTTTATGTGTAAATTTTGTATATATTTTTTGTAAAAATAGTTTTTTTTTTCTTCTTCCAAAGCTGTGGGAACATAGGGACTGGAGTCCTAGACTGGACTCTCGTTGTTGAATTCCCTACATGTCTTTTATTTTTCTTCATTTATAATTTACTTCCAAACAGGGATGAGCAAAGTGTTCCCCCCTTTTTCTTACTTACCACAGTGTGTACATATGTTTTTTCTTTGACAAGAAATGAAATTTTACAAAGCATTTTCCTCAAGTTGTTTGCTTATAAGTCTCGTTTGGATCAAATTATGATGATTTTTTTAATAATAAAGTCATAAAATAAATTGAAGCCCTTAAAATTGTAGAAAATTAAATTTTTATAAAAAAAAAAGTTAACTTAATAAGCTGATCTAAACAAGCTTTATTGTTCCATGCATTTTTGCCCCTTATTATTATTTTCTGCTACATTAATTGGCTTTGTGCCTGACACAATTAATAAAAAAAATTATTGTTGCTGCATTTTTTTATTATTTATTTATCTATGTAGAATCCTGAGAATGGTTAATCGTGTAGGAAATAAGCTAAAAGCAAGAACGAAATCCATCTACTAATCAAAACTAGTGAAGATTGTTGTTGTCTAATTTCGAGATTTAGGATAGTTGCATTGTTTTTTTTTATCTTAATTAATTGCTTGCATCTTAAAAACAACACACAGACACATTTACACTAATTAAGTCCAAATACTCACATTACATTCACAATGACTTCGAAAGCTGTATATAGAAAGAGAGTGGACTAAAATGGAAAGAAAAGGCCATCCATTCTCAAATTTCTTGTTTTTTTTTAATAGTTGGACGTTACGTATGGATAAATATCCATATGTTTGAGGTCATTTTTTAATATTTCCTCCATTGAATGGGTATTCTACAAAGTCAGTGGTCCATGAGAAGGAAACTTTAGAAAAATTTTAAAGTCATTTTTATTTGTTTGGTTAATCCAAAGGAAAAGAAAGCATGGGAAATAAAAAAATAACTCTCTTGTTAAGCATCAAACGAAAAGAGGTAATAAATTTATCCGGTGAACTTTTCAACTGAAAGCTAAGTTTATATTTGTTAGGGGTGTTCAAAATAACCAGCCACCCGACCCGAGACCCATCGGACTGACGTGACACAAAATCGACTCAAACTGATTATCTTATAAGTGGATAATGCGTGAATTTTAATCAAATTGACTATATTTGGTTTCGGTGACAGGTATTTCTTTTAATTTTTTTTTTAGCCTGATCTGATCAACTCAACCCAACTCAACATAACTTTTTTTACACTAAAATTTGATTTTGTACCAAAATCCAACCCAACCCAACCTCAATCAATCCAATCACCATATGAGTCGAGTGCGGTTCTAAAATTATTCAACTTGATGTGGTCGGTTTGGGTGGCAGTTGATTCCTCAATCTAACCCAACCGACCAGTGAACACTTCTAATATTTGTAAATTTGGATTTTCTCCATTTAATAAGTTGAAATAGAGAAATTCATTCCATAATCAATGGATTAGTTGTAATTGTATCACATATTTTACTAAAACTATGTTTTTTTGTGTTAAAATTTATTTCTTTATATATAACTGTAAGATTATTTATTTTTAAATAAATTTTAGTCAACTCATCTAAACTTTTTATTTTTATATTAGTTAACGTGTCAACATCTTAATCAATGAAATGAAAATCTTTATTTCAAATCATAGAATTGAGGGAATTCAAATCCTATATTTGTGATTAGTGATTACATAGTCATTAGACCTAATATGGAACAGCGATATTTTATTTAGTTTTAGACAAAAAATTTCTCTCTAAACTCCTTATGATTATTCACATATTTTCTCTTTCATTTCTTCCCCCTCTCAAGTCCCAAATCAAAAACAAAATTAATAAATTTTCCATTCCTTTCCATAATTCCACAGCTCCGAACGCGGATAATACCCTCCTGTTAACACTGCTCTTTGGGAAGTCACCATGATCACAAAAATCGTGCTGCGACCTCACTCACTTCCTTTTACCTTTCTCTCTCCACCCCGCTTCTTCCCTAAGCCTTCATCATTCCCCAAACTCCTCTCAGTCTCGCTCCTCTCCACCACCGCCGCCGCCGCCGCCGCCACCGCCGCCACCCTGGACCAAGCCTTCTCTTATGGACCCTCCCTCCACAAGGGCCACAAACCCTCCCAACACCGCCACCCCCACCCTCCCATCACGTCTACCATTGACTACAAACTACCAGACGAAGAGGAAGAAGAAGAAGAAGCAGAAGACGACGAGTTAATTGACAGTGAGAGCTTCACTCGCGTTTTCGACATTGCCGCCCTTCGAGTCCCATCCGAACACTGCTTCGCCCTTGAAAGCCGCCTCCGAGGCCACCTATTGAACTGGCCTCGCATTCGCAATATTGCTAGGGTTCCCGGTGACGAAGTCGAAGACGAGTTCAAGCACCTCCTCAAAGATCAAAACAATTTTACTTCCAACGATGACAGTGAGAGTTTAGTGTCTCTTGATCGGCGAATTTATGGAAAAGCTGAGGGAGACGTCGAACCATTGAGTCCGGTGCTGTATAGGAATAAGCTGGCAAAGACATTCAATTCGCGGGGTTTTGTGAAGTTTAGAAATCTCGCCAAGATGTCGCGGCCAAAGAAGAGGAAGAAGGGAGAAGGGGAAGAGAGGGAGAAGAGGCAGAAGAAAGGGATTGGGAAGAACGAGTTTGCTGTGGTGGAGGTTGTTGAGGAAGAGGGAGAAGAGGAAGGGGAGGACTTGAGTGGGTTGCTTGGGGATGAGTTTAAGGGGAGGAAGTGGAGGGGTTCGACTCGGTTGTTGCTTTTGGATGAGAGGTATGCCGGCAAAGGCTTGAACCAGTTGCCTGAGGCAATTAAGGTGTCTGTTCCAACATTCTTTTGATCGTCTGTGAGTTGCTTATGTTTTTGAATTTCACTTGAATCTAATTCTGTCCTTCGTATGCTTAATAATATAGGATGATGCGCAGTACTACGACAATTGTTCCTGGATTAGTAATACTAGACTGTTGTCAATGCTATTGTTAGCGTTATCACGTTGGCTTTTCTATAATGGGTATCTGCTCCAATTCACTAGAGTAACTAAGGGCTGAAATTGATAGTGCTATTTGTGGTAGTAGCTTGAAGACTTTGTAGGTGATGATATTGTGGAGTTCCTCTCACATTTACTCGTCCTGGTTGTGGTTTTCTAGGCTGATGCAATTTATAGAGGCTTTTCAATGCTATGTTACTATGATAGTTATGTCACCATGTATTTTTCCTAGACTATAGAAAGCTTGTCTACTAGTTAGAATTATAATATGGATTTCATGTACAATAAACAAAATCATCTATTGTGGAGTAAGTTTCAGGGTGGTACATAATCCAAAAAGCATCCCCACGCATGGGCTATATGACTATTGCTGATTTTTATAGTTTGCTGGGTACCTATATTACCTGAACTCTTCTAAATTTGTGAAATGTGCATGTCGTACACTCCATACTCGGATATTTGTATGGGATATAAGTTCGATATGGCTTATTGGACATGCATCTATGGAGTATGTATAAATAATTGAGTTTGCTATAGAACTAAGCATAGAATTTTCATTTGATGCATGAATTGTTATATTTTAGTTGTAAAAATCATTTTATCTTAAAAAAGCAAAAGAAGTATTTAAGAAATATGAAATTTAGCCATGTCCAAATGTCCTGGTACATAAGAATTAGATGAATTCAACACATGGACACGTACCCATACCTTAGTCTAGGTAACATAGCCGGATACTATGGGATGCAGATTGTAATTAAATCCCTGTTACTGGCGAACGAAGAATTTTGTCTACATTGTAAGTTCACTTGTAAATTGCTAGTTGGACACCCTAATTCCTGCTATTCCTTTTTGCGAGAGAGGCCATTACAGAGTTGGTCCCCCCAAATGTGGTGTGTTGGGAGGTGTGGACTTGATACAACCCGGCCTTTCAATTCATTCGAGTATGTAAATGTTTGTTCTGTATTTTATTGTATGGTAAAATGCACATGTTCCCCATTCAATTCAAAATGAGTTATCCCATTATTTTCTTATTTTTATGACATTATATCAAATATTCTAATTATACTTTTCAGGTGGTGCTAAAAGAGGATGGGAGGAAGGATACGCTTTCAATTTTTGAGCTTGTGAGATGCAACCTGACTTTGTTTTATGGTTACTGGCAGATGAATGAGGTATTCAACCCGAAAGATACAATTTCTAAGCATGTTTCTTTTCTTTATTTGTGCATCATTTTTTTTTTTTTGGCTGCCTTTTGTTTTCTCTGAACCTTTTTGCTTGCTAGTTTTTGAAAATTTGTTAGGTTCGTTCTTGTTCTTCTTCATCCTCTTCCTCTATACGGCTTTCTGTCTCTGTCTCTGTCTCTGTCTCTCTCTGTTTTAGTCCGTCTCTGTCTCTGGCTTGTGGTTCTTGTATCTCCATGTCCGTGCGCTCTCCCATCCTTCATGTGTTTCTTGTAGATTTTAGAGGCCTTACTGCCAAAGGATATGATTGTTCCTTCAGCTTTTGAAACAGTTGGGCATATTGCCCATCTGAACCTGAGAGATGAACATCTTCCATATAAGAAGCTTATTGCAAAGGTACGTTATTTTCTAAATATTATTGCCATTAGTAATGCATTTAAAATTAAGTAGCTTTGTAGGTGTTCTCATAAACCGTCTCTAACAGCCAGAGGTTGTTTTCGTTATCAGGTAGTCTTGGATAAAAACAAGCCAAAGATTCAAACAGTTGTCAATAAGATTGATGCCATTCATAATGACTATAGGACAATGCAGCTTGAAGTTTTAGCTGGAAATCACTCTCTCGTGACTACAGTAGTTGAGAATGGACTGCGTTTTCATGTTGATTTAGCGACAGTGTAGGTTTTCATTCCTTTCAATCTGGTGGAGAATTAATCCTAATTTAATGCAGATTTACTCAAATGAGAAAATTATCATATCATTACTCAATACTCAAAAGGCCTCTATCTTTTCAAATTCCAAGTACCTTAAGTTTGCTTATTGGCATTGACACATGAATAGGTCCACCTTGACCAAGATTTCTGAAGCCTTTGAATCGATCTCCCCTGAAACTAAACCTTCTAGCACCCATTTATGTCTCATTGTTGCATAGAAGTGAAGATGATTCTGAAATTTACATTGCAAGAGTTTGTTTTCTTGGTGTACTAATTCGAAATTGTTAATCAATCAACTTCATGGCTTAACATACTAGAAGTTTGACCAGCTCAACTATCATTTCCATGGATGAAAACCCACATATTTCCACTTGACTTCTTGTTTCAGTTGTTCCAGTTTGATGTGTGAGGGAATACCTGTTGGATCCTTAGCTGGCATAGTTGGTGGATTGACGGATTTTAAGCTTGAAAGAAACAGGAAATATTCTCATGCAGTAATGCGAGGAGATTTTGGGATGTTGTGCAAAAAAATTTCTGCTCTGTTTCTAAAGGGGGAGCCTGATTATGGTTCATGGGCACCATAGATGGTATTGTGATTCCATGGCCAGCAGAATAGCCTACATGGGTTGTAGCTAATTTTTTTTTTTTTTTGAGATGGACTTGCAGCTGCCTATCTTACATACCCAAAGCAAAATCGGAGGTTTAATTGTGTCTATTATGTAGAGCGCGGTGCACTATGTCTGATGGTAGTGAAGTGGGTTTGCCTTAGGTATTGGAGATTAAATATTTGTTAATTTTTACGGACAGCTAACTGCCTTTTTTTTTTCCGGATAATTAAACTAACAGCCAACTGCTTCTGGTAACTGTTAAGGTATTTTGAATTAAAATGTGATTTTACTATTGAGAAAGATATTTTGCAGTTAGGTGTTTAATTTAAAATTGTTTACATTCAAAAATAAATTTAAGGATCATAAGATCGTTTTGCTTTATGGACTTAGCCTGATATTCTTTACCCTTTTAGAAATCCTCGTTTACCCATCAAGCCAGCATTCCTTTATGCAGTTTGCCTAGAGGTCTAACTGTTTACATGTTTGAGGCTTGGAGTGTGCTGATAACTGCTGGCGCATGGGTTCTCTATATATCTGAAACTTCATTTTTTTCAGTATGTAGAATATCATTTCACTTCTTGAATTCTAGAAACATGGGTCTAAATCTAAGACTCAAAGAAAAGATAAGTGAAAATAATCATGTTGATGGGATTTAATTGTTCGTATTGTTTTATGCAGGTATTGGAATTCAAGGCTAGCAACTGAGAGGCAGAGGCTTGTGAACTGCTTTACACGTGATGATGTTGTTTGTATGTTTATATTCTCTCACTTTCATCACGTTTTCTGATGTTTTTCATTAGCATAATGCGTTCTCTAACCTTTTGGATTAATTACTTTGTTTCTGATTCTGAATCTCGCATCCAGTCCGGTTTTCCTTATTTCTGTTGTTATTGCTTATCATTTTAGTGTTTAGATTATATGTATTTGATCTTACAAAGTCCAGAAATTAAAATTACTTCCTGAATACTGTTCAAGGAGTGGCAAACTGAAAACCAGATCGGAATGTGGCCAAGTGGTGGTGTTGCATGACAAAGAATCTTATAGGCCAACCTAATAAATAATGCACTGAATCAGTACTGTGTTCGTTCTATCTGTAATTTGCAGTTTTGTATGAAGATGTTGACTAGTATTTGCAATCCCACTTGGTAGTAACAGTATTTCAGGTCCTAATTGTGGTTTAATGGCTTTCTTATTGCATCAATTGAGATACTGCTCGTACAAATGAGATTGAATATTAGGGAACCCCTTTCCCCAGACCCACTTCTGTGTAATTTTCTTTAGTTGTCTACTTTTCCATTTCATTAAAAAAAATAAGAAAAAGGATAAGAGTTGCAAACTAGGATGTGGTAGGCTAATGGGCTGAAGAAAATTTCAGCCAACCGACTCTTAATCTGTTAGGATTTCTTACAGGCATCTATTTATCATCACATGTTATTTATTCCCTATTGTCAGAGGTAGGGGTTGTTTGGCAATGACATATGAAACTTTGAGTAATTCGTACTTGTGAATGTTTCCTGATGCTTCAAATGTCCCGAAAAAATTCCTGATGTTTAATCTTGATCTCCTTTTAACTTATAATGCTAGTGTTCTCTGTTTTAGAGTGCATGAAAGCATTATATGAAGCAATGCTTCTAGTTCTGCAGTTAAGTAACCCTTTTTTTGGGGTTTTTTTTTTTATCTGCTCTAACGTTTTCTGAGTAATTAAAGAGTATTTATTTCTCTCTTCCTCCCTAAACCTGGCAAATTTCTAGTTACTTACTTCGCTCTCCTAAAATATTCAATTGCTTTCTGAAAATTCTTAATACGATCTCTATTGAGGTGCTTACCTGTGTCTGTGCTCTCCCCCCTGCAATTAACAGGTGATGTCTTTGCTGGGGTAGGTCCTATAGCTATATCTGCAGCAAGAAAAGTGAAACGTGTATATGCTAACGATTTAAACCCTTATGCTGTTGAATATCTGGAGAAGAATTGTGTCCTCAACAAGCTTGAGAGGAAGATAGAGGTATTAATTTGGCCAGTCATGCAATTCAATGGTTCTTGCTTTCTGTCTGTCTTCCATTGTAAGAAGTATAATTGAAAAATGCTTCTACTGGCATCAGATTGTGCTGTAAAAATTGTTTTTTTTTGATTGCTGAAGAGATGCCACAGAAATAATTATAAACTACTTCCAATTGATAGCATGGTGATGAAATAATTATTCTCTGGATTTTTTTTTTTATCAAATTGGAGGACAAAAAGAAAAGAATTAAATCTTTTGGGGATTGCATTTGCATTAAAATTGTATGTGGGACAATGAATGTAATATTTGGACTGCATAGTTGTGTGATTTCATTTGAGAGTTTAACTGAAGTTTCTATTGTTCATGGAATCTTGTTGTTAGCGTGATTTATGAGTTTATGTGATTTTCATATTCTATAAAGTTAAAATGTTATGGTCTTTTGAATAGAATGGTGTCTTCTGTTTCAAATTTCCCAGCACACCACATACGAATCAATGTCGTCATTTGCATCCCCTATCAAATATTCCTTTTCAATTTGGGAAGTTTATGTACATGTTCATATATAGTATACGTGTATGTGAACATATACTTATATATTTTTATATATATTATATTTTGATATCTGCAATTCCACTGCGTTGTGTCATGATGGGCTTAAATATTTTGTTTGTCTGCTTCCAGGTTTTTAATATGGATGGGAGGAGGTTTATCAATGCTATATTTGCAAGTCAAAAAGCTCCATCTATCACACAAGTGGTAATGAATTTGCCAAATGACGCTGCAGAGTATCTAGGTATATTATCATTCTGCAAGCGCACATATTTCTCCTTTTCTTTCATCCTTGAAATTTCGTGTTTTGAAATTAAATATTTAGAGTTGCTCATCTAGTTTATCATTTTTACTCTTGCTCAACTATTTTAACTGGTATGTACTTGAAGATATATTTTCAAGGATTTAAAAGACATTCATTGCTTGTTTCCTTGGACCATAGGAATTTATTAATTAGGGAAGGTGATGCGAATGGTTTCAAGGTGGCTAGATTTTCTTCCAGTTTTCCCTGGGACAGAGGTCCTGAGAATAACCTTAGCGGCAGTACATGACTTCTAGGATTCTTATTAGGGCTAGCAGAGTAGGGTATTTTGCTAGGGCCTTCTTTGGCTCCGGTTATCTCCTTCATATCACTTCTTTAAGAGTTGAATATTTGAGATGCATATTGGGGACCTTTTGATAAGGAAGTAAGGCTATATTGAGTGAGCAGTGGTTATCAGGCATTTGTCTTTGGAGTTTAAAAAATTCAGTGACAGCAGTTTGTTGGGCACTTGGATAAAAAGTCAGTTTACAAATCGAAAGAATTGCTATGAGTACTGGTAGTTTAGTCCCCAAATTTAGTACCTAAAAATGGACATTACCTTTTGTTGGTCCTTTGTTAATCCAGGGTGCGGTAGGGGCAAGACTGCAGATAGACCAAACTTTTGGCATTATTTGTACAAGTGGCTGCTCTCAAACTTGAACTTGCATTCTTATGCTTGGCTTACGATTGATCCAAGCAATGCCCTAAAAGTTAGTACATTAATACCATATATGAAAGAGTGGAGAAGGTATTGGAATTATACAAGAAATGGTGTAAATAACAAATGAGCCTGAAGTTTTAAATGATTTTTTTGGTGCAGAGGGCAATGGATCTGAAAATGTTAGTACTTAGTTAAAAAAGTGAGTGGGCAATGGAACAGGAACATACACATAAATGATCGGTTTACTTTCCAGGTTCACTCTTTCTTTTTCAACAAAATTAACCTATGGTCTAACTTCATTGTCAATGCTCTATCCATAGGGGAGGCACCCAGACGCAGAATATAAAAATTTTGCTGTTGGGATTGCAGGCTGATTACTTCTCTCACGTTCTCTTCTTAATTAATGCTATATGATCATCATTTCCAGGTGATTTGTCAAGCAGCAATGTGGTATCCTTGTTTTCCCGGTGGTGGTCGGCAGTGACCATTTCTTTATCCAAAATTAGCTGGGTCACCCTTTTTGTTTTTCCAGGTTTTTGTTCTTTGTTCACACACACACAAGAAATCTAGCTGGGATCACATACCATGAAATCAAACTCTTGGTGTCAGTTCCATCTGCATTGAACAGTTTATAATACTGACCACAAGTTTATAGGAAATATAGGTTTACACGTGTGTATATATGATAAGTAAAATATATGTATGTATATAGGGGCTAGATCCACTTACACTTGGTGCAAGACTTTTTATTTTCAATGCCCATTCATAACTTTTTGGCAGATCCACATTTCACAAAATTGACCATTGGATTATACATTTATCACATGCCAGTCATATGTGACAAATTTTTGAGTTATTGGGGATTGGGGAAATGGAAAAATTGATTGAATAAAAAGATTTGGATCAGCCAAAAAGTAATCATCAGGTCTTAAGAATAAAAAATCTTACATGAGTTTTTGATAGGCAAGCTTCAGCACTGCTCTGCTGTTGGTGAGGAAGAATAGGATGCTGCTGGCAGGTTGCGCTTAGAGTGGGAAGGTTTCGTATAGAAGGGAAGGCTCAAGTATACAAATGTCATATTCACTTTTTCATTTCACATACTCATTTCCCAAAAACAATACACTACTGCCATGCTGGTTATATTTTAATTACATTCTTCCAAATAACATGTAACCAAAGCAATTCCACGATGTGTTTTTTTTTTTTTCTTTTTTTGGGGTTTTGGGTTGGGTGGGTTTGGTTGATTAGCATTGGGAAGTACAAGCTACTGGGAAGTACATGCGACTTCATATGGGTGAGGAGGAGGATCTGATTTAATTCCTCAGTTTACTAGAACAGCTGCTGATGCATTAATTTGGGGGGAAAGCCAGGAACACTTCTATTCTGTAATTGGGAATAGGAGTTCAACTAATATCTTGACCAAAGATTTATAATTTTCTTACAAGGGCAATATGATATCAAAATATGTGAAATTAGGCTTGTGGATATCTAATCGGATAAACTTTTAAACAATAGTACAATGGATGGATCCTACAACTTGAACCAACCGTTTTTGTCTTATGTGACAATGTAGTGGAATTAGGCTTTCACAAAGAAATCGACAAATTATTAAAATGACTTTTTTCACAGCATGGGGAAGTATGGAAATCTCTTTTTATGAAATACTTGGAAATGTAGTGATTATTTTGTTTGTCAGGCTTGACTCTTCACCTCCCATGGTCAATTGGAGGTTACCACTGCATTAGAAATGGTAAACTGGATGCATTATTTGTCTTAGTATGTTGTGCTTATATTTTTTGCCATATAAGATGAAAGAAGAGTCCTTAATCTTTCATCCATGTCTAATGCCGCACATGATAAGTATTTGTGAGACAACTTTCGGTCAAAGTAGCTACTACAGAATCAGTTTGGATTTTTAAATTTGGTGAAGTTAACATTCACCATTATGACTCTGTATGTCTCTCAGTTTTTTTACCCAATTTCGTAGATGTATTCGGGGGAATATTGAGAACCAAGCCCAAGGATGGAGAAATTACCATGCCAAAGATCCATGTTTATGGATTCTCAAAGTCCCAAGATCCAGAGTTCGATTTTCATGAGGTATGGTTCTTGTCACAGGAGCATTGTAAAATTTTCCACTGTTTAGTGGACTTAGATTTTGGGGTCTGATTTTATCTCCTCCTTTCCTTCCCGATTAATTACAATTTCTCTTTGGATGGAAATCGTAATGCAGCGGATAAGAATTGCGTTGTCAGAAGTGGCATTTGAGGTAAAAATACATAGAGTTCGTCTTGTTGCACCGGGAAAATGGATGCTGTGTGCATCATTCATTCTCCCCAAGAACGTGGCATTCGCAAATGCAATGTCAAATATGTAAGTTACTTGAATTTGAAGGATAAACTAGCTCATAAACTAGATTAAATTATGTTATATAACACATTAATTTGTAAATGAAAAATCATTTTCTTTCAATTTTTGTTGTAGCATTGAGGTGACATTCCAGCAACTTTCTTTCTATAACTAGAGAGAGCCTCGTAACCTTTTCGCTAAATTTGTTTGCTTTTTTGAACTGTTAATTTCTCTCTTCTTTACCTGCTCTTTACCCCCGTGTCACTCTATTTTTTATTTTTACAAAAAAGTCTCCTAGTTGAATGGGGGTAGTGACCAAGTTGTACCCGATTTCCAATTGGGTTTTTACCGTAATGCCTGATTAAAAATGAAAAAAACAAGAATCAACAAAGATCACGAGGACTCCTAACTCCGGGGGAAGGACAGGAGGGTGCTTTCGTACATACACACAAATATATATATATATATATATATGTTAGAGCTTATATGCTCCCTGACACATCTGGGACATACCTAGCTTTTTTGGTCTGAGACTGACAGACTTTGTTACTTGCTGCTTTTATGTAGAAACACAACGAACAGACTGACGGCGACTTCTTTTGTTGGTAAGCAAAGAAGCCAAATGTACGATCAAGAAATAATAGTAATTGTTTTTTTCTGAAAGACAATACATATATATATATATATATTAAATATGACCCGTGTTTACGGTATTTTTAACAAAATATTTTATTTAATTTTTGATAAATTAAATATGAACAATACACTATAATATGTGAATGTGAAAAAGGCATGGAATCAACGTGAATGTAAAAAATTGTCTAGACAACAATAAAAAAAGTTTTAGAAGATTTCTACAAGTAATGAGATTTACATGACTTATTTGGGCGGAAATTTGGTTTGTGATAAAAGGTTAAATTGATCTTAATAATTGAATGTAATATAAAACCGAATTTGAGTTGTCAAATTGGTGGGGGAGGCATTTTAAAAGAAAAAATTGTATTTTATTATATAGATGTTTATATATATATCTGACTTAATAGTAGTTTTGTTGTCCACTTTGAACGGTCTAGATTTACCCGTAACATTGTTTGATACTTTGATCTGTGATCTTGCCACTTGCCAGCCCATAGAAAAATGTAGGTGTAAAACATGTACGAGATGTGGGTGCCTACTGTGAAGTAGGACTAATGCTGCAATGCGGTGTAGTAGGATGGGGACAAAATGGTCCAGAAGGTGTGAATGCTATGGAGAGAGAGAGAGAGAGAGAGAGAATATCTCAGTTCAGATTCATATCTACACAATAATCTTCGTCCAGTCCAGGCACTAGTGTATTAATACCTCACACACTTTTGTGTAGAGGAGCAAACAAAACTGGAAGAGGAGAGAGGGGGTGATGTTTGGAAACTTTGCCTGAAGTAGGCAAAGCTTTTACACAAGTTGCATAAAGTCAAGACTTACAGTTACTCCAAACCCTGGTTGCCTTATAGCAATCACTAGGAAACACCAACGCTCACCTATTCTCTCCCATTAGGAAACACCGACCCTAGGGGAATGAATTTTCTTTTCTTTTATTTCATTTTATGCTGTGTTTGTAACTTTGATTTATCAAGAAAAAAAAGTAAATAAAACGAAAAATTGAGAAAAAAAATAAAATAAAAGAGAAATTTTAATTTTTTTTCTTACATTTTTATTTTTCATTAACCAAATTTTTGATCCAAAAAAAAAATATATATAGTTTCATTGCACCTAAAATCTTAGGGGGTGCTATGCTAGCATTTTTCAACATATTATCCCGTTAGACCCCAGAGTCTGGATCGGCCTTGCAAAATGTAATGAGACCCATGCCTTGGTGTGAAAGAGAGCTGTTTCTGGGTGTCTGTTAAAAAACAATGGCGATTAAGTAGAAGAGCTAGCACGTGTGAAATGGTCCCCACTCATCCAACGGGGGAATCAAACACACTTTCTGGAGAAAGCAGAATAGTGATTCGTCAGTTTTGATATTTTCTCCCACAAATCCCAATCATTCCCGTGCAGGGGAGGATCAGCTTCCCCAGAAACCAAGAATCCACCATGCCTGCCCAAAACCAGCACCACCCGGCACCCAGAACCCTACACGTGTCAGTACTCTTTCCACGTCGCTATTGCCCCAGCCGCCTTAATATTTCCTCGTACAAAGAGAGGCCTACGTGCCAGATCTCCTGTTACGCTTCCCTCCCATAACCCCCAGATGGGGGGACCACAGTAGGGTGCTCCCCACTACATAATCGCCTTTCAGATTCTCTTCCGATTACAACGCCGTCGTTCCCCCGGGGACCTGCATATTTTTCCTTCATTGGCCTGAATCTAGAAATGGCCAACCAGCCATATAAGGTAAGCGGGAGCCCCAGCTGTTGCATGGCAGTTTCTTATTGGTTATATCATCACGGTCTTCATGCCAGAGCCCCAAGAGGTGTTTTGGTAAGAAAGGACCGAGAACGGCGCGCTTACCCTACCCCCTAGGCCTAGGCCCTCTCTCTCTCTCTCTCTCTCTCTCTCTCTTTCAGTCTTCTTCTTCACTCAAATCGTATCGACAAGCTGTTGGTGGGTCACGCGGTTTGGATTCTCTCTTTCTCTCTCCAAAGTCTTCAAAGTCTTCAAAGTTAAAACTTGAAAGGCTTGATCCCAAAGGAAAACAAAAAAGAAAGAAAAAAAAAGACATGTATGTGGATTCTAATAAATTATGATGGCAATAAAAATAATAATTAATTTTTTTTATTTCCTGTCCAAGCCTTAAAACTTATTCAAACTCGTGAAAATCATGTAATTTTCATACATAGGCTAAAGGATGATTGAACTAGAGATCTCATGTTTATCTGACCAGACACGCTTGTGGTTAATAAAAATAACAGTTAAACTCTCTTTTAACATTTTTTTAACATATAGTAATTGATTTTTGATTTTAACGACTCACAACTTTCCATTATTCTCTCTCTCCTAGGTCACAACTTATAGAAATATGATATCTAGAGCTTATATAATGTTTTTGCCAATTACCTTATATCCTGTGTTATGTTGGACTTATACATAGACTCAAGTTGGGAGAGGTTCCAATCCGAACTCCATTAGTGGAATTGATAGCATGGTTTTCTTCTTTTTCAGTACATTAATGATACCTCCATTTTTGCATGAAAACTTAAATCAGAATAGAAGAGTTATACATAAAACCATATAATTCTATATAAAAAATATGTACAAATTTTTTGTTAGAGTAGTATTACTCTTTTTGGGTTAAAATTTTTGACTTTTGGATGTAGACAAAATAATTCAGTGGCTGATACAAAATTTGACATATGGGTATCAACTACTAGCTAGTGGGTCATTTTGGAAAATCAAAATAGAAAAAATAGTTTTTTTTTTTTTTTGGAATTTCTTCTTGATACCAAGATTAACACTATCTTACTTTTAGGAGACCCAAAAAAAAAAATGCAACAAATCCTGCTTAATATAGTAAAATAAGTACAGATGTGGTTAATACAGCGGTATCTTAATACAAGTATTTAAGAGAATGTTTATAATCCTAATTACACTAAAGACATTATAATATTGGTAAATTTCCTTCTAAAGTTGCAGGCTTTAGTAATTAATATTGAAATCTTAATTGGATTCTTGGAAACATTATTTAGTGAAACATTATTATGAATCAATATGATTTATTGCCAAAGTTCTCACCTTAACTGCCTCTATGCCAAGTTAATCTTCATAGTAATTGCCTGGGCCATTAATAAGATCATATCCAAATAACTGTCCGAGCTTGCAGAAACTACAACATAAACCACTGATATGCATGTTTTATTGCGAGAGTTGTGATCACAGATGTTTTCGTACAGAAAATTTTATTAGAATAATGTAATAATGATATTTTTAAAAATATTAGCTAAGATGGTAAGTATTTTTATTTAAAATAAAAAAAATTATAAAATGTAAAAATTCTTTTTGTATAGAATTACTCTAATAAAGTTCCTTCGTTTACGAGTCAATGCCTAGTTACCAACTTATACTAACCCAAATGTCAACTTTTTTGGTTTATTTTTTCTGGCATAGTCATCGTTGTTATGTGGGTGCTTTACCATATTAGAAGGTACCACATGGACTCTGCCACTTTGGCAATTCCATATGTAAACCAGCTCTCGATTACCAGCCTATATCAAAGCAGATTCACATATTAATGACCAAATCTTACTTTATATGATTGCTATGGACTGACCCCATCCAAAAAAAAAAAAATTTAAAAAAGAAGGGTTGACACATAATGTTTTGTGTTGAGTGTTGTGCACTCGACTACAACCATGGTTGAACCACACCCGCTGATGACTTAAATCTGACCTTTTTCGATTGGAAAAAAAAAATTTGGTGAAAATGTAGCACTTTTATTTTTATATTTATTTGAGAGTATCGAGTTCTTCAAGTAACTATTATTTTGAGCTCATGTAGCGTTTATTGTTCACACGAATTATATGAATTTCATGTATTAAATGAATATTGCATGGATATATAAGCATAAAAAAATATCAAACTTGAAATCTTATACTTAACATAAGGGTTAGCTAACCACTAAATGTTTAAATGTTACTTTCTTTATAAATTTTACTTTTTGTGTATTGAATGAGCAGTTCTATAAAGTATAAATCTGAGTAGTGTAAGAAGGTCAAACATAAGTCATAATTAATGCTCACTCACCAGTTAATTCTTGACGCATCAGCATTGACCCATTATCAGCTAGTGGGTCTAATTGTAAATCAGTTATTAGACATTTTTTCTATATAATCTGAGCTACTAATAGACTATGAATTGATGTATACAACACAAGCAACATTCACTTTAAAATAAAGAGAAAAATATTAATTGAATTTAAATTAAAACAAAAAAACTAATATAAAACTAGTCCTAATGATTTGTTACTAATTCTGCTTGAACTGACACTGGGCTACAATACGCCTACTGGCTTATTTTAGCACTTCCGGACATATAGTGGGGCCAGTAAATTGTTTAACTCGCAGCTCCGCCGGAAAGTGAGGTTGACGCGCCGTAAATGGTAGTGCCTTTAATAGAGAATCAGACAAATTCCACTGCTACAGAAGACGTATAATTAGCCCTTGCTATTGTATTAAGCAATAATCACAAAAGGCAAAAGGGTTATGTGTTTGGAAGTAGTCAAGAGGGGTGTGAGGATATCAATCAGGGGTTATATAGGCACATATATATGTGTGTATATATAGTGTGTATATAAACTAAAAAACTTGGAATCAAACACAAGAAGCCCAGGCATAGCCCATGTCCTTCCGTATTTCTCCACGGTAGTTCTGGTTGGTTCTCTGCAATACCCAAAATTATTTTCTCTCTCTAAAAACCACTCTCCCTCTCTCTCTAAATTTTAAATGGCCACCTCGGTTCTTATGGCTTCCGACGAGGCCACGAGAAGGGAAAGCGAGATAAACTTGGGTGGGTTAATTGAAGAGTCAAGGCCTGAGAATGCGAAACAGAGAGGAAGGAGAAAGTCGAAATCGAACGAGGCGGCGCAGAAGAAGAAACAACGGCAGAGAGGTATGGGCGTGGCACAGCTCGAACTGCTGAGGATGCAGGAGAAGTGGAAGAAGATGACCGAGACCAACCCGCTTCAATCTCTCAATCACTACTTTGTTCCGTCTTCATTTGCCGGTTCGATGTCGGCCAGTGTTCCGGCACCGTTCTCAAAATTTGGCAACTATGGCGCATTGAATGGCATGGGACAGTTGGGTCTGAACCAACCTTTGTTGCTTCAAAGGCTTGGAAATGGCGGGTTCTCTGGACAGGTGGGTGGTTCTGGTGTTGGAGTGGTGTTTCCCGATAAGTTTCCGGCGGATCCGTACGGACCGGGAGCTTCAATTCCGACTTTACAGGCTGGGAATGTGGTTGAGACCTCGAAAGAGCTCTCTTCAAGGCCAAACATGAAGTGTTACTATGATCGCTGTGATGTCTGCCACAAGGTAATGATTTAGTCTTCTAAAAACACTTCATATCCCATTCCATTAATCTTTTGGGATTAAGGTTGGTGTTATTTCTTGCAGAAGAAGCGCATGAATTGTGAAAATGTAGGGTGCTATGGAATGAGAGACTCATATGCCAATGTATCTCACACCAACGGGTCTAGTTTCCTCGGATTTAATCTCGGAAGCAACCACAATATCAACGCAGAGAACAGGGATTCCGGTGTGAGAACACCGAGTCTTTCCGGTTACGCAGGCGGCAATGTCGGCCAGGTGAATCCTTAGACACCTCCTCAGCAGATGAAAGAGAAAACCAATAATTTTTACATTCATGAGAATCACTTGTTTTCTTTCTTTTTTTTTTGGTAAGAATTTTGATTAGTTGTGTTTGATGGGTGTTGTAGGAAGAAGCACAGTTTGTGGCGGTTCATAGGAAGGGAGGCTCAAGGGGTGGAAGCTTATTCATAGAGTATGAGTTCTTTCCAGGGAAAGGTGGCAGAGGCGCTTCTTCCAAGGAGTTGGACTTGGGCTCATTAGAAGACTCCTCAGTTGCAGTGGGTGGTGGTGAAGCTTCTTGTCTCACTACTACAACAACGACTCCCACCGGTTTTGATGCCTCTACTTCCATTGATTTGTCTCTCAAGCTTTCTTATTAGCAGCAAAAGAATGGGGGGCCTGTTCTATTTTTTGTCTGTTCACATTTGTGTGCAATGCATGTGATCCAAGAACCGAAACGCAGCCTTTCATTACCCTTTTCTTGTCATACTGTTTTCACCCTCCAAAATAGAGCAATACATTTCTCTGATCCTTGGCAACTCTCTCTCTCTCTCTCTCTCTCTCTCTCTCTCTCTCTCTCTCTCTCTCCAACACTGTGTCAGTGAGATGCTTTAATTACACTCTAGCTCTATCTTTTGTGATCTTAAAGTTGGTTCTGGTTTGCTCTTCATTTTGTTATAGGATATCTTGTGTGGTTGTGGTATTAACTGTATTACTGATCAGTTCAAAACTTGTTTTTATTATGCTATGATGCTAGATTAGATCCCGCAAATATGTCTCTAAGGTAATAAATACATGCAATGGATAGCATATAACACATAAGCTGTGAAAGACAAATTAAATGGCTACTAACCATTGCAATAGAAAATCTCTTTGAGAGTCAAGTGGGATTACACACCAAATTGTGTTCATTAATTGTTCAGATATGACTGCTTGGCACAATATACCTCGACGCTTTAGTTATTAAGATTCAACATGATTAGCACAAGTGTCCATCAAGAATGTAATATATCCGTTCGTTGCAATAATCTTGAAAATGATTATGATATGTTCATGCGTATTAACATAGCAAAGTATCTCAATATAATGAGAAACAAGTTTAAACTGTATGTTAACAATCATTCTAGTGCATTTGTAATTTCTTTGTTACCTAGCATAGAATGTTTCTAACTAAGCCCGATATATGTGATTTTTAATGTAATCTTTGCCCTAGCTATCTGACCCTTGGCACAGACTTTGATCATCTTTCTTTCACTAGGAAGTTCAGTTCGGATGATATGTTAATAGATATATAGGGTCTTCATCTACATAGATATAAATTTTGATTCTTTTATTTATTTGGCATTGAATTTTTTGAGGGAATGCAATTGGAGATACATGGCTGAAGTTTATGAATTAGAATTTGAACTGTGGGTGAAAAAAAGGAAGATCTTCCAAGAACTGTTATACATGTTGGACGGTAGGATCTTTTTCTGCAACCCTGAGTACTCTAGCTACTCTCTCTCTCTCTCTCTCTCTCTCTCTCTCTCTCTCTGTGTCGTGAAATTATAAGTGGAGAGGATTTGCTGTTAACGAGGGTGTTTTCTCTTTTATGGGCTGAAACACAAGGAATGCCTTTCTGCACCTACTGTTTATGGGAGTCATGAAACCTTTTAAGAGTGCTTTAAAAAACGGGAAAAAGATAAAAAAACAAAGGAAGGCTAAAGAGCACTTAGGTACATACGTACATACATGCATAGACATATATAAATATAACCTGTTTCTAAAAGAACTTAAAAAGACGGTGGAGGGTGTGATCTCTGCTCAGTACCAGCAACTGGCATGGCTGCTACAGGCAGCACCCAGTACAATCTGTGGTAATAAGTAGTGCATATATATGTATATATATATATATTTAAATATGCAAGAGACTGGTAGTATGTTGTCTCGGTAGAACCAAAGCAGTGGAAGCTTTTTGAACTCCGTTTTTGATTGGGTGCTCAGTCATCACCCAGTCAGTCTCCCTGATGATCATGATCAGCTTTTCTTTTAATTCATTCATTTTCTTAAAAAATTTTTCTCTTCAATTGGCATTTGGACAGTTTCTATGTAGTTTAACATAAAGCAAGATGTCGTGCACACAAAATTAACTAAATATGTTGAAATTCAGATGGGAAATTGTTAAAGCTTTTCACAGTCATCCTGAAGCGCTTCATTCATAAGCGTGTGATTGCACAAAATCAACTGCAAGGGTCTATACGCAACTTATAGAAGAAACGCGTAAAGTCTTCAAATTACATTAGTTTTGTTGAAATATTAATGACTTTGACATTGTAACTCATTTTCAATTCAACTGGTAGACGTCACTTTCAAGTGTTTTTGCCATCAATATCAGCAGAAATTGTAGGGCATTTGATATTTGTACTCAATGTTCTTTATAATGATATGGTAAACGGATCACGAAAATCTTCATGTGATAAAAGTGATATTTCGACGATTCAAAAAACCCAGAACCTTCCGGGATTACAATGGCCTTACTGAAAACAGAATGTGAAGTTTAACTTTTTTTTTTTTGTCCCCTTCTCTTTTTTAATTATTAATATTGGCTGAAAAGATTTTGGATGAGTGAAAACGTGGACGGCAGGATTCGAACCTGCGCGGGCAAAGCCCACATGATTTCTAGTCATGCCCGATAACCACTCCGGCCCGTCCACTGATTGTGGCTGAGATCACGGGTGATTATATATGAAGGGCAAGAACACATGACACTAGCGAGTCACCCTGTTTCGGATTCATTAGTGAAACAAAAACAATTTATGTCAACAACTTTTCAAAAAGATTGTTACCTCATTCCGGCTTGTTTTCAGCTTCAAATTATCCAAAACCTTCCAAATTCGTTTTTTTGGGGACAAACAATTGTTTTTTTTTTTTTCTTTTAGGGGGCCAAAGCCAGGAAAGAGATTGGGGGAGGGGATTCGAACTCCTAACCTCCCTTAGAAAGTCAAAAATTCTGGCCAATTGAGCTAGCTTAGCTGGCTGAGACAAACAATTTTTCAATTAACCCCTTTCTCAGCCTAAGGTTACAACTTGGGGTGCCTGACAGCCAGGATTAGGGTTTTCATGACCTAGTATGACAGGTGGGTTTTAGAGGTCTGAAAATTTTAGTTTGCTATTGGAATGGGCTTGGACAGGGCCTAATCCAAGCTGGTTGAACTTCTTCTGTGTTAAAAAAAATATTATGGGATGTGTTGTTGATTAGGGCACATTCTAATGAAGCAATTGCAATAATTTTCATGTTGTCGAGTTCATAGGTGAGACATTGTCGCCTGAGTGTTATGGACCGACACCTTTCAAGTGTGCAAGAGCCATGTGCGCGCTTGTCTTGGGTGACACCAAGTAATCCAGCCAAGGGTGCCTCGCAATTAAGCTAACACACGCACCCGTAGTGTGCAAGTAAGCAACAAGTAAAGGTACAAGCTAATGCACAAGTAAAGCAACAAAATCGAGCAATGGGCACACAAGTGGAAGCAACAAGATCACTTTTATTGCATTAGAAAAACAATTTCAAATTATAATTAGGTGGAGAGTTTAGATAGTCAACAACCAACAAACATGAACTAGGACTTGGATTCACCTTGCTATCTCCCTTTATACATGCTTTTTGAGTAATTTTTAAAGTGGCCTAAAGAAACATGACAGTGACACCCCCTCGAGAAGTCATAATAGATATACAACAATAATTACAATGAATTTGGACAAACTCTTTTAAACATAACTACATATGAAACTAATTTTTTAGTCTTTTGAAAAAATTACATCACTTCTCTTCAATAGGGTTAGGACACGACAAACTTGGATGCAGCACCCTTTATCGAGAAAAAATTCAGACGTTATCCGACACGACTCCTACATGTTTACACTTAAGACACTATGTACATTAGTACATGGGTTGGCATGAAAAAAGAAGGGCGTGGGCCCGACATAGCTTGGCTTGGGACACTGGGCTACGCATAACATGAACCGTAGTATGGTCTCAGAAATGGGCTTTTGTTGACGTTGTACGCTAATCCCAATCAACCATTTCCTTGGTCCATCTAATCCAAAGAACGGCCCAACCAAGAAATGGGAATATAACTGCACACCACTACCTCGGAGTCGTCGGCGTCGCCAAATTTTCATTTTCTCAGTACCTCATCGCATCGTTGAGAGTCTCAGACAGGCAGACAGAGAGAAGAAACTAAGGGAAGTCCGCGAACTCAGGGAGTCAACGATTGGACGGTGAAGAATAAACCCTAATTTTCCGCTTACCACTATGCAGCCGCAGCAAACCCTGCCGGAATCTGACCTACCACCACTCGCCGCCATCAAAGTCAAGTCCTCCGCCCCACGCTTCCCGCCTCCCACCACCTCCTCCGCCACCAATACCCCCACCGCGGGCGCCCAACGCAGAATAGGAATCGCCGTTGACCTCAGCGACGAGAGCGCCTTCGCCGTCAAATGGGCGGTCCACCACTACCTCCGCCCTGGGGACGCCGTGATCCTCGTCCACGTCCGGCCCACCACCGTCCTCTACGGCGCCGACTGGGGCTCCGTAGACCTCTCTATCGTAGACACTAACGAAGAGTCCCAGCAGAAGCTTGAGGACGACTTCGATACCTTCACCACCACCAAAGTGAGCGACCTCGCTCTGCCACTGGTCGAGGCTCAGATACCTTTCAAGATCCACATCGTGAAGGACCACGACATGAAGGAGAGGCTGTGCTTGGAGGTGGAGAGGCTAGGGTTGAGTGCAGTGATTATGGGGAGCCGAGGATTTGGCGCGACGAAGCGAGGGAACAATGGGCGGCTCGGCAGTGTTAGCGATTACTGCGTGCGCCATTGTGTTTGTCCCGTTGTAGTGGTGAGATACCCGGATGAGAAGGATGGTGGTGCTGAACCTGTAGTTTCTGTGGCGTCTGCGGCGGAGGGCGAGGAGGAGGCGGAGTACCATGATGCCACAGATGACCGGAAAGGTTCGGGGTTTTCTTCTATGCTTGGTCCTTCTTTGTAGTTTAACACGAAATTCTTACTGTTATACCATTTTATGCTTAGAAGGTGGATTGGATTTAGCTTGCGGTTGCTTATGTCCGTGTAACAGGTTAGGAGTTTTGATGTGATTAGGAGTTTTGCTATTTATGATATCTGTAACAGGTTATTATAAGATGCATTATACGTAATTGCACAATAATGGTATACTATGATAGTATGATGGCTACCATAAGTTAAATTGTAAGAATGTTGCTGAGATATTGTCATATGAGTAGTTTGTCTTGTTATTGATTAATATCAGAAGTCTATAGAGAGTTTGAGTAGTACAATCTTATATTGATCAGTGCTTGAACCAAGAAGGTTAAATTAAATATATGGACACAACGTGGCTTGAGAACATAATCTGAATGGAATTGGGCGTCTAGACTGGGGTGGATAGATCTATAGTGCTAAAAATTTTAGGTAGTTGGATTTAAGTGAAGAGACAAATTCTTTGGCATATTCCAAATTAACCCGAGTTAGTAGTGGTGAAGACTATTCCAAGTTGTGCAGTTTGTACCTTTGGTTGTAGGGTTATCAGTAGTTGTTTTTCTAAAATCCAGATAGTAATATGGCAGCCAAGAAAGGCATTACCTTTATACTTGATGAAAAGAGTATCCATCATATTGTTATTAGGCCAGGTATGCATTGAATTTCTGTGGAAGCTAAATCTTTTCTGATATAGACATGGATTCTATCTTGAAGAATACTTTGAAGAATTGAAGGTTGCACTAGATAATTTTGAAATCGGTTGTTGTTGTAATATGCTTGACTTCATCTCACTTGGTCATAGGCAATATCCATCCTTGCCATTGAGGAAAGTTGGTGACAATGAGTGATAACTAATGAGTGACACCATTTGGCATTGGTATTTTTAACAATCGTAGAAATTAAAGCCATCACTACCTTCAAGGAAAAGCATTATTGTGAAAACGAGTATCATGGAAAAGGTTTAGCCTAAGTGGCAAAACATCATGGAAAGGGCAAACCTTTAGTTTTTGGATGCCCTCGCTAGTGTGTGCAATGATTTGATGCAAAGAACATACTTATACAAAAAAAAAAAAAAAAAAAAAAAAAAAATTTGATGCAAAGGATGTAACTTGTGAAGTTGGATGTAGTATTTGCATGGTAGGGCTGTAGAATTTTGAATCTATGGTATCACTGGTTGGTAATGTGCATAAGAAGCATGAATGTGGTTGACAGGTTCAATGACCATCTAGTTCAAAGCAAAAGTTTGAGAGAATAGAGATTTGGGGAGTTTCTGTGAGTGAATTCCAGGAAGTTTTTTTCCATCTGTTAAATAGATCTTGCGTCACCAATTTTAAACATTTTATTTTTTGGTTTGGAAATTACAAATTTACTTGGCATCAATAGGGAATGTGCCATTCTAGTATGAATATTCTGAATCTTTGCATATTAATTGTCAATAAGTCTCCCGGTATTTATACTTTTGAGAAAGAAAAGAGTGTCCAAGCATTTATGCTTGTTTGGGATTGGTGAGTGGAGAAGAATGCAAGGGATCAATATCTTAAGTGGATGCTAATGGATAAACGAAGGTGGCCCTGCAGAACCCTGTTATTCTGTGTGGTTTGCTATTGTTTCCTGTTATAGTTTCGTTTAATGTTTGCAAATGTTGACTGATATGGGCAATTGAATTGCTTAAACGGTAGTGTGCTCATCGTCCTAGGTTTGTAAAGGCCTTATTCTAGAATGACCTCGGTGGCATGCAATATGGAAATCATTATGGTATACGAAATATACATACTCAAAGGAATGTTCCAATTTCAAGTTACATTGAGTTAATATTTATAACTGCTTCTAGTAGTTTAGACATCCTAATATAGTACTTTATTCTTATATGGATTTTCAGTTTGGATGTCGGTTTAGTGGTTCTTAGTTTGAGAACATTGGATCGATATTTCTGAGGGACATCAATATATCGTGCCTTCTGAATAATGACTGGTGCTTAATGTGATGTTTTAATGTTTTTATATTCGGTTCGCCTCATTATAAAGTTGATTAATTATGTTGCATGTTTTAGTGGCAGATGCCTAGCTGGAACTTGGAGTCAGTGCTGAGACTCCCTTAACTGCAGGTACTTTTTTTTGTATTTTTGAGTACAAGTATGCATTTTGATGTCACAAATTTCTGCCTCGGTGTGATTTTTTCTTGCTATGTGGCGCTTCTGCTTGACTGCTTCAATATCAAAGACATGCTACATGCCTATGCACACACACCATAGATGTTTTGTAAGCTTCTTTTTTCTTTTTGCTTATATTTTCTGATAATTTTCTCTCCCTGGTGCAGTTGTGATATGTAATTGAATGTCTGATATTGCTTCCGGCCTTTCTTTTGGTGCTGTAGTAAGTGTAGAAGGCGTTCGAGATACAAACTTTATCCGAGTTATCTGAGAATTGATCAGATGTTATTGATTGGTGGATCATGAAATGTAAACGAAGAGTGGTTGCTCACTCTGTTTCTCTTCCGCCATCTGATTGTCACTTATGTTATCCGAACAGTAGTGTGGTATGATGAGTTTCTAGGTCTCTTTGGGACTCCAAGAAGATGTTATATCCTGCACTTTCTGATGTATACAATTCTCCTTGTGCCTATGAACTAAAGATCTAGACTATTACTGCCTTCAGTAATTGTTGTCGCCCGTTAGGATTTTGCATGGCGCCGGTGCTGTTTCTGTTTCGGCTTCTGTTCCTTGATATATATCGTACTGGTGTTCTGCACCAATTACAAAACCTGTTCTTTAGGGTTGTAGGAAATCAAAAATCTGTTTGTTTTATGCTTTGTTTGGAATTTAAATTTTTTATTAAAAATATTAAAAATATAAAGAAAAAGAAAAACGTGAGAGGAAAGAAAATAAAAATATTTTTTTATTTTGTTCTTTTTTTCTTCATATTTTTTTTCCTATCGAAAATTTAAGTTCTGAACATAGTATTATTGAATCAATGATTTCTTATTTTATTAAGGGAATGCTACAGCCTTGTGTTCCTTATGGATACTAATTTTTCTTGCCTCAATGTGCATTGTCAGGAATTAATTAGAACTTCTGTTCTTCGTTGTTAATCAATAGAAATGTCGTTGCCATCTTGTTAAAGTCAACTTTTCTATTGTGATGGAGAGTTTTATGCCAAACTTAGATTGCTAGGGATTAGGGATGAACCTGTTATGTGTTTTTGCATCAAACCAATGAATATCCAAACCGAAGGAAGAAAGAGTATGTAAGCTAAAATGGGGGGAGATGTATACATATAAATATATATATATAGAGAGAGAGAGAGAGAGCCAAGTCACCCAACAAGAAGATAACTCCTGACTGAAATGAACAATATAAACTCAATAATTCTCCAAACAAATGAGGTTAGAAGAGAAGTCTTATCCCTAACAAGATGATAAAGAGCATCATATCCTGTCTCCAACCCATGTGAACTGACGGCCAGTGGGCTGTTTGAGCTTTTTCTTCATTTTCCCAAGTCACTTCGATCCATACGTACATCATGCTCTCTCATTGTTGATAACTTCAGCACCATGGATTGGAGGTGGCTTCCGCCAAATGATATCCACAAGTTCGAAATCCTGCATAATCATTGACCCCACATGGTTTCTCTACCCTCACATTTGTAGCCTCATAATGTCATTTCAAAATTCAAACTTTCACCAGGTTTCAGAAAAATGATCCAGGGCTTTCAGAGCACCAACTTGTCCTTGATTCATCTCTTGTACATGAATGGGGTCTTTCTTTTAAGTGGGATCAAGTACTTTATTTAACTGGACCATTCCTATGTGAGAGAATGTGGAAGGACGGAATAATTTCTCTTCCACCAGGGATAGAGAGACGATTGCCCACTGCCATCCATGAAAATACTGCAGAGGGAGCTGAATTGATTTGAAAGGTTGTAAATGCTGCAGAGGGAGGTGAGAGAATGCCATTCTCTTCTCTTCAAAATAGTTGTTCAGATTTCATTTGAAGTATTGTATATTACCTCGACAAAAGTTTACGATTACACATTTGTGACTCGGCGCCAAGGGAAATGAACAACTCAAATCCTTCATTACAAAGACGATATATGCTTTGAATTGGGGTCATGGGAACATGATATCATTTAACACAATAACCAGAGAGAAAATTTAGTGCAATTATTGATCATAATTTGCACAAAGCTATATAGCTCGGAGCAATGATATCTAGGAGTCATGTAAGGAGCAACAAAGAATTCAAAAGACTCTACGGTTGGATTTAGTGAAGAAAATCAGAGATCAGACCGCCGTCGTATCTCTGCTCAGCCTGCAGATCCCGAGGATTGTAGCGGACGCATCGTTGTCGTTTGATATTGTGTTCTGCTGGAGTTTTCTGAGCGAGCTTAGGATCAGGGCCACAGAAGACCTTGATTCTTCTTCATGACGGTCGTGAACCCTCTCTGATTCGAACACTTCATTTGGTCTAAGTAGCTTCGGTGGTCTACGGGAGCCCGAAGAAGTGGCTTCGTCATTCTCTAATGCTTCAGAAGTCATTGCCATTGCCGCAGTGTTATGGTTGAATCGTGAAGACGTGCAGCGATTCTCATCCTGTTTGTCAATAGGAAATAAAAATTTAATATTACAGAAAGAAGTACGCACATCAGAATTTTGAATTCAAACTTGAAACCATTTGTTTTTTTCGAGTATGACCGTACAGGTCCTCTTCATCTTATCTAACAGAGACAGAGAGAGAATACGCACATCAGAATCCAGATCTGCAGTTTCACGGGTTCGCTTCAACGAAGAAACGCCTCCGCCATTGGCGGAGGAGATTCTGCAGGAAGACACCTCTTCACTGGTGGAAGGACTCGCCACTGGCGGCGGCAGTGGCGGAGTATTTGACCAAGGTACTACTTGATTGTCTCCTTCCTCATCATCGCCATCATCAGCATCATCACCGTACTCTCCATCCTCGTCACTGTAATCGTCTTCACCTTCAAGGTCATCGTCTGTCACATCCTCTTCATTCCCTCCCTGGCCCTCCTCGTTTCTCTCTGCAAATCTCCCCTGTTTAGCCCTGCAGTCATCAACGCAACTCACGCAGACGGAGACCGTGGGCGCAAGCTTCGTTCCGGAAGCTTTCCATGGCGTGGGAGATTGACAGGCGTGGCAGAGAAGACTCCTCGAGTGCTTGGCGACGAGGAAATTGGCGGAGTGAACCTTCTCATCGCAATCCGAGCAGAGACTAGCGCCATCTGCTTCACAGTATATCCTCGCTCGATAGCTACACAGTTCGCACCCCTTCATAACTTCAAATTTCTCTCTCTCTCTCTCTCTCTCTCTCTCTCTCTCTCTCCCCCTCTCCTTAGCAGCCTTCTTTTATACAGTGCTGGCAGCAACCGAAGAATGGGGAGACGGCGCGATTTTATTGAAACCACCCAATCTTTAGAACTGCGGCCGCGTCTTGTAACACGTTTTTAGTTTTTATTTTATTTTTTTATATATTTTTTATGATTTAATGACGAGTATTTATAAATTATTATTATATTTGTTTTAATATTTTTTATTTTTTTCAAAATTTTGTAAAAAATTAAAATAAAAAAAATTAAACAATTATTATTTTTTAAAATTTTGAAAAAAAACAAAAAATAAAACCAAACAAGACTTTTTTAGTGATTCTTTCACTTACGGGTTTAAATGAAAAGGGTACTTTTGTCATTCCAGGTGCAATATGAGAAAATTCAACAATTTGATAATGGTTTATACGATGAGCAATGCTATAAAAAATAAATATGTATATCGGATGATGTTAAAATAATTTTTAATTATAAAAATATTACTACTTAATTATTTAATAAATAATTTTATATAAAAAATTATTACAATTACATTATTTTAGTAGAGAATTTTGTATAAAAATTTTATAATGTGGCTGAATGGGATTCTTCCAATTTAAAACAAAACACCCTTTATTGTAATGACCTTTTATTACAAAAAGAAAAATGTTATTCTTATAAAAAAAATTCATATGAAATTTGCATATAAAATGATGTGGCAGTGATAATTTTGTAATTAAAAATCATTATAGTCGGTATTTATTTTAAAGTAAAAAGCTCATATTAAGATATATCATTTTATATAAAAATTATATATAAATTTTTTATTTGTATAACATTACCTTTACAATTGGCTGGGGTTGTAATGTTGTCAACACATAGAATGGTAATCACAATTTAGTGGTTTTGTTTATTCATTTGTTTTGGGTTGTGGGTCTCAATTCCTTCCCCAAATGGATGAACTTTTGTTATTTCCTACTTGGTCTTCTTGTTGAAATGGATAACAACGTTGGCTATTTCTTGTCAAATATTTAACCTTTTGTTTTTAGTCCAAGCTTAGAATGATCACAGTCTAGGAGTCGGGTACATCTATTCCAATCATATTTAATGGAGGGGATTCGAATCCAGTTTGACTAGTTCTGTTACTACCTTGGATTGATTTTCTGAATGGCAAGCTACAATTTTCTTTATTTATAATTTGAACCCATGGGAACAAAAGTGCATATAACCATTAATAGAGTTAAAATATTCATGGCTGTTACTCTTATTTTAGGTCATATTTCGGTTGACATCCTTTTCAATTTGATGTGGCCAGGGATAAGGATTAACATGATGGACCATTTTACCTAATACGATCTGTTATTATATCATATTTTTCTACTTCAATTCAGTAGTTTGCCTAAAAATGGAATTATGTTTTTTTTTCTGAAAAATTATTTTTACTTTTTTTAAAGGATGGATAATATTTTGTTGTTAAGGTTTCGTAATGATGATGATGTGTCATTGGGACAGGAGAGGGAAATCACATTCCCCCATTGGCCCTTACTATATCTGCCAACATGGCAGGTTTTGGTCCACAGAGTAACGCAAGCCACGTGACGCCCATCTGGGTCTTTATTAAGCATCCGATGTGTATAGTGGGCCACTGTCTGCGGTTCCCAATGCCTCGGCCTTCGGCATCAAAGCAATTATTCCCATTATCCTTGTTCTTCAATACATTGATGTCCGTTTGTGTGTCGGATAAAAAATTGAGAGATAAGGAACGTTATAAGATTAAAGAAGTAATGATAAGTGATAAGTAATATTTAATGTAATAAAAAATTATTTATATTATATTTAGGTAGGATAAAATTATGATGGAATAAGTAATATTAATTTTTTAAAATATTATATTAAAAATAAAAAATTTAATTTTACATTATGATAATACGACAAGTATAGTTGGTCTGCTTTCGCATAGACAGATCAGATAAGTCTAGGTTATATCTTCAGACTCAGACCCTCGAACTCTTCTTCCAAACTAGATCTGCCAATAGACCTGAAAGGATAGAGCTTCAGCGGTGCACCAGACGCCGCCAATAAGGTATCCCGAGATTTTCGCCTGACGATCAACCTCCACGATCTCATGATTAGGATATTTTTGCCCACGACTGGGGGCATGGTTTATGAAGCCCAATGTAAGGGCGTGGTACTCTCCCACGATCCTTGGTGCGCAAGTTAAGGGTACGATTAGTTCTCCTATTAATGTGCCACAATCCGATCCATACATCCAACAAACATTCCTATAAAAAGAGCAGTTTATAATTTCCAATAGAGGTACGAAACTCATGAACCCTTGAGCATTGTGACTCTACCTATTTATTTTCTAGCTTAACTTTGACATTGGAGTGTTTTTGGCAAGCACCACACTGGTATTTTAAGCAGGAGAATTCATGGCTTCAACCGTTTGTATCAGAAGTCAGGAAGATCATATAAGTTCACTGCATCATCACATTATAATATAGTTATTTAATATTATTTTAACTTATTATAATAATAAAAGAAGAGTAAAAATATTATTTTTGAACTTATTCTAAGAGAGGGGATAAGTAATACTATATTCTCATAGTATTATTTATTCTCCATTTTAAAAGATTAATAGTCCGGAGGGATGAGTAATCCTTCATCACTTTTTTTTTTTTAAACATGAGATTAAGTAGGCCTCAAAAATAACATATTCAATCCCCCATCCTATATCTCCCAACTAAACATGCCATGAGAGATAGACACTAGAACTTTGCACTATTGTAGACGTGGAGTGTTTGGATTGTAACTTAAAAAGTCATAACTTGAAACTTTAAATTAATTTTTAAAAAAATTATTTTTCAAAATTTAAGTTAGTTTTAAAAATAATTTTTTTAAACAGAGAGCTAAATATAGGGCCAGTTTATTATAATTTTTTTCAATTTTTTTTTACTTATCTTAGTTAATAAAAGCAAAAAGGTTAAAAAAATTTAACTTTTTTCTTTTTTAAAAAAACAAAATAAAAAAAATTAAATTTAAGTTTTACCAAATGGAACCACAGTTTAAAAAAAATATAAATTTAAGTTATAAATTGCTAAAAAAAGTTACATCTAAACACCTAAAAATATTATTTTTAACATAAATCAAATATATATATATATATATATACGGAGCTTACAAATAGAAATACAACCTCAAGCTCAAAGCAAACCGCATGGGGCTCGGTTTGTGCCCAATGCAAAGGTAATGGGGGTCGGCTGATTAAAGCCTATTTGGCAATACTACCCCGTGAATACAGTCCATGTGGCGCTCTCTTGTTCCTTCCAAGGAAATCTTTTGTTGCTTACGTGGCACAGTCAGAATACAGAAATGAGCTGACATGTCTCACCACAGCCACAATTAGTAAGAGAGAGAGAGAGAGAGAGAGAGAGAGAGAGAGAGAGAGAGGTGTGTGTGGATGGGGGGATAAAGATGGGAGCTAGGTTCACCGCATGAAGACTAAAATGGGGGGAGGTTCTCTGCATCAAGACTTATTAAATGGTGGTGGGGACTCGGGAGCCTGGGGGCTGAGGGGGTATCAGACATCCCAACGGCAGAGGGATGTGACGTCATACAGTAGTGGTGTGTGGGTCCCACACTAGAACTAAATATACATTTCAGCCCATTTATACACGTGGAAGGTCGAATGACCGTGTAAATGAAATAACGCAATCGAAGAATTTGGCAACCACGAAAATGAAATACCACAATGGAAAATTTTGCAACCATTCTTTGCGACGACCACTTTCCCAAACCAGGGGCGCTCTATCCACGGCTTTGAACTTTTGGTACAGTACTGAAGCTGTTCTCACAAGTTGCAACAACTACCTTCGACTAACAAGGGCTAATCCGTCAACAATTAAATTTTATTATTTGTTTTAAATTCTTTTTTTTTTTTTTTTTTTTTGGAGAATGAAATCTTTTAGGTTCTTGAAATACTACTTTTCGTGATTTTACTTGGCATCTTTAATCTGTTTATAATAATTAATAACAAAAGAAAAATTAGACTAAGAAATGATTATGAAGTAAATTCTCAAAAATGATTATTTTTGGGTAGAGTTGTAAATGAGTCGAGTTGAGCCGAGCAGTAAATTGTTCAAGTTTAGTTTGACCTCCTTAATAAGCTTTAAAATGTGTTTATATTTGTTTTAACTTTCGAACCCAGCTCAAATAAGCATTAATAAAGTATTAATAAAAATTTAAACTCAAGTAATTTGAATTTTTGTAGTGTATAAGCTTATCTAGTAGGTTCGTAAAATTAATAAGATCTAAAGTGTGTTCAATCTTGACTTATTCATATAATAAATTAATTTTGAACAAACTTTAATGAGTCAAAAAAATCGAACTCAAGTAACTTGGTTCATTTTACAGATATTTTTGAAGTCTATCAAAAAGAAAACTTTATTCAAGTATTCCCTGTTCAGCAATATAACATGGGCTGCAGGAGAATGGGCCTAGTCAAAACTTTAGTCAGTTTTCTGGTTGGGTTAATCCGTAACGTGCAAAGGGGCCGGGAATTTTCCTTGAATTTGCAATATTCCAAATTTTTGTTGTTGTCCTTTTAAAAATCCCTTGAATTTATTCAATTATTCTCATTATTAACAATATTTTTTTGAATCACAAGTTATTTTAATGCGGTGTCCCAGATTGGAAAGTTAGGATGTGTGTGAGTATTTAGATAATCACGGACCAATACTCGTTTTGATTAAACTAGATAATTGGAAACCATGTTAAACAAAATGTTAACAAATACAAAAAAGAAAAAAAAAAGTTGATGTATTTTCTGGTGTGTGTGTATCCTTTCTCTTATGTCAATGTATATGTTTTTTTTAGGGTAAACAATCATGCAGTCCCTTTAACTTTGTTTCAGTTTTTAATATCATTTCTGAACTTGATTTCTTCTATTTAAGTCCTCTAACTTTTAAAAAGAAGTCAATGTGGTTCAACTTTTTAACATAAGTAAAGAAATTAAATATTAATTATATTTTGGGCTTCTAAACTATAACTTAATATTATTTTATCTCCATTCAACTAAAAATAGTTACATTTTCATTATCATAAAAATTTAAAATTAGAAATTTATTTGGTCAAATTTTTTTATTAATCTCTAAAACAACGAGAAAAAAATAATTTTATTGTTATAAAATGTTATAAATCATTTTCAAATGCCTAAGAAAATAACTAGAATAAAATCTTGCTTTAATGGACCATCAATTATTAGCCCTAACAATGTCAATGAGATTTTTGAAACTACGTATTTGTTAACCAGTGACAAAAATTTTTTATACTGCGCCCAATAAATGCTCAATTTATTATTATTTTTTTATCAATAGCATTTATAGAACTTAAATTCTCATATTTTTGGGGTAAAATGTAAAAACTTTTAGTTTAACAGGTAAAGTTAAACTAAATTATGGTTAAGAGGGTCAATGTGTAATCAATTTTTAATTTAATTTTTTAAGTTATTTTAAAATGAGTGACCATATTAACTTTTGTATAGAAGTTGGAGGGCCGAAATAGAAGCAATCAAAACTCAAAAATGAAATTAAAATATGAGACATAATTGGAGGTCAAAATAATTATTTACCCCTTTTTTTTTAATAATGAAAAGTTGATGTGGATGTTATAGTTCAGGAAATATTTTAAGTGAAAGGGTATGAAGAAAATCTTAGATCTGCCATCAACTGAATTTTGCCCTTAACCACTCAACAAAATCTGAAATTGATGTTGGTATTCATAGCTATAAAGACAATTTAATTATTTAAAAAAAAATCAGAGTCTCCAAGTTTCTAATGGCATTCATAACTTATGCCAGTCCAAGATGAGAACACCCACCTTCATTCAACGTTTATTTGCATCATGAGGAATAAAACATAGAAGTGTTACAAACCAAATTGAAGAACGGCCTTATTGACTAAAAATCATGAAACTAAACAAGAAATCATACAAGAGAGAGAGAGAGAGAGAGAGAGAGAGAGAGAGAGAGAGAGAGAGAGAGAGAGAGAGAGAGAGAGAGAGAGAGAGAGAGAGAGAGAGAGAGAGAGACTACATTTCATTTACACCACCCATCTCCTCCACCCACTGGTTTGATCCATCAATTAATGCCGGACTCAGTCTGAACATGAGAATGCAAAACTCCATCTGATTGAGAGCTCCATCTCCATCCAAGTCTCCTTCTGCTAACATGCAAACGAGCTCGTCGTCTCTCATGTCCTGCAACCCCATCTGAATAGTGTTCCTCTTCAAGCTCTCGAACGTAATCAAACCCTTCTCCACATCCATCAACAGGCGGAATCCAGTGCATAGCTCCCCCATAAAGCCGTCTGCGCCGAGCCTCTCGACCATCGATGGAAAGTAATCTTCGAACAGAAATGGATCATCAGTTGCCATTATGGAGAATGACATGATTATGGATGAGAGTGAAAGGATATATGAGTGAAAGATAGGAGAGAGAAGAGAGAAGAGAGAGAGAGTTGTTAAGAGGAAAGAGTAGCCACTGAAACGAACAAAGGTGCAACAGGTATATAAAGTGAATATTTATGATTGATGTGAGCTTCTTGCACCTTTGGGTTCTCTTTCTTTGGTAGTACGTTCTCCTTCCTGGAAGCTGCATGGGATCAAAGGATTTTCGGATTGTGTTACATAAATATACCTGGTTTAAGGAAGAATCACAGAAAAACCGCACCACGTGATTACCGTGACAGTAATCCAATTTTTTTTATTGCTAGTCCAGTGTCCAGGACAGTAATCTATTAAAGGGAGAATTTCATTTGATGTCTACCTCCTATTGAAGTTATCACGCAGCGCTACAAAATTAACAAGCCAGTTTGGTGTCTCCACAAGTTCGTTTCATTAAATAGTAGAACGTAGATAGCATTAAATAACTAGAACTAATTGAAATGCACCAACCTGGAGAATTTTGATGATTGATTCCTACCCATTTAATCCTCATGTGCCACTTTCAAGTTTAATTACTAAAGTGGATGGATTAAAAATCAACTTATTTGGATAGCTTACTCAGGCAACTAGGCAAGTTTTGGATCATATTTTGCAACTCTGATTTTATATTCCTTGTACAAGTTTAGCGTTTAGTGACCAATTGTCTCCAAAACTTAAGCTATTAAAAAATGAGCACAACAATTTTTATTAAGCTAACATCCGCTTCATGTGTGATCCCGTTTGCATGTGGGGAAACACACGTGTGCCCCGAGACTTGAACCTAGAAGTCCATGAAACTAGAGCTCTAATATGATTGTATATAAAATAGAAGAAGAAAAGAGAGAATATTGTCCCAAAAAACTTAAGCTATTAGGAAACGAACCTAATAATATATATCAAACCAACAATCAAAATGGGTACATAATGAAACTATGGTATATTCAATATTAATGCAGTCCAAACCCTCAATATGTCCTTATGCAAGGTCGACTGCTTGTGAGAACCATTTTGTTTGCATGCAGGATGGTTAAATGAGAAGGGTCCAGGGCATTGAAAAGCACTGCTGGATTTTTCGTGGTTGTTTCTTCGTAATAGCTTGTAAGGTCAAGTACAAAACATTATATGGACAAGGACGGTTCACAGAATTTGCTATTGTTTTGTTACTTGATAATTCAAATGGAAAAGGATGTGGTGTTGAATTCATGGGAACGATTTTCCTTCAACTTTTGTAGCATCTCTGCAAGAGAAGGAAATTTCAGTGCACTTTCCTTCGTCAGTTAGCACACATCACGCATCTTTGCCTTATAACTCCATGTTAAAAAATTTTCTTCTCATCTAATAATAGTACGGATATATGTATTACATAACACGGATACAAGAAAATAATATATATTTTTTTAAAAAACATATCAGGATGCAACATATGTCAGGGATACCAAACCTTGTCGTGTCAGTGCTATTTCCTCGGGGAAATATATTCCTCTTTATTAACAGAAGTGATGTTAACTTTGTCCCATCGTTGTTAAAATGCAGTGATCGATGAAATAAACTGTGTTTGGCTTCTCTAATAGGCATATTTCTACTGTTTCTCTTTTACAATGTGGCTTTTGCATATTTGGTGTCCCGCTCGCCTCCTCATCCTATGAGGCCAATTTTGGGTGCAAGTAAAGTGTACAAGTATAGAACAATTTTTGTTTTTTAATAAAGAAAGGGCACAAATATATATAGTGATAAAGTAATAAGTCAGTCTTCAGGTCGGCGACGATCTGCTTCGGTAATCTGGGAGGGAAAAGGAATGGAGAACGTCGGTGTGGTGCCTGTCAAGGGCACTCAGATGTCAAAATTAGATTTTTACAGATATTTCAACAGAGTTTTGACTAGGGTTTATGTTTGCATATCTTCTTGGAGAAGATGAGTTTTTTTTTTTATATGGGTAGACATCCTGGTAGTCCTAAGAGGGGGTTGCATGCATGGAGAGAGTGGGAGACGGCTGTCTCTCCACGTGGCAGCGTGACATTGGAGGTTTTGACTGGTAGTAGGATAGTGAGGGGAGTGGTTGTCCAACCCCACGCGTGGCGCTCCTTTAGGCGTGTGTCAAAGCGAGTAAGGTAATTACCTCCTACTATACGCGAAGTCTTGGAGTTGGGAGCACGTTATCATAATTGGGTCGTCAGTGACGACCTCTTCTGGCGTGGTAGGTGGGAGGAATGATTGACACCATTCCAAAAGGTTTGCTCGAGCATGGTCCACTCGGTCGTGAGTGGTCATGGTCTGCTAAGCCTTGGTTTGTTTAGTCATAGCCTTCTCGGTCATGCTCTGGTCAGCTGGAGCTATTAGGGTTGATCTGTGTCCCTCGAGATATTAACATGTTTGGTGCTAAGCCTCAACCATTGTAATGCACAGTATATCATCAGCTGAATCTAACAGCCCATATGTGCTTACTCCCGGTCAGCCCGCTAAGGGTATTCCTGATCGGTCTCCATCAGTAGCCCCTAATTCCTCTGAGTACCCCGAGCATGGTCAGCCTGTTAAGGGTATTCCTGATCGGTCCCCATCAGTAGCCCCCAATTCCTCTGAGCACCCCGAGCATGGTCAAGCGAATTCCTGGTCAGCCCGTTAAGGGTATTCCTGATCGGTCCCCATCCGTTAAGGGTATTCCTGATCAGTCCCCATTAGTAGCCCCTAACTCCCGGGACGATAGGCATCGCTTTGTAGAGGCGGGATGTATTTATGGCGCTGTAGGCGCATTTATGATAAGGCTAGCAAGGAATAAATGAGTCGATTGACATTTCGCCACGCGGTGTGTGCCCATTGGTTTTCAAAACATGACCTGACTCATGGACTGCCATCCTTTGGATCTGCGAGTGGGTGACCCAATCTGGATTGTTGATTTCGAAAAAGAGGCTTTTAGCTGAGTCGATTACACCCTTTAGCTCCCACTTTGTATGCGCCATACTTGAGATTTTCAAACTATTCACCAGATTTTCTTTTGCGTTGTTGCCTGTCGCGTTGATTCGTAACTGCTCCAAAGGATTCGTTGTGTGGCTTGGTAAGTCTCTTCGCTGTAGTTTTAAGCCTTTATGCAATTCTTCCTGAGTCGGTTGTTTTGAGCGATTATCGAAGGGTGTGAAAGCGATCTCTGAGTCGCTTAGGGTGGTTGAAGAACTAGCTGGGGTAGAATCGAAGTCTAGGAGAAAGGGGTACTTGATAGGAATTATGGATGAGAGAGAGGTGCAATCATCAGATTCTGAGAACACTCGCTCTCAGGATTTGGTGAGGGTTAGGCCTGGGCCCCTAATAGCCTATCAGTGGGTCCTTCTGGGGCCTTTGAAGGGAGAACGAATCTTGAAGTTGGAACGATAGTGGTGCCGGGAGTGAGAAAATTCAATTTTGCGACGAAAGGGGTGTCCTCTGTGATGACGGAGAAGAGGATGAAGGGGATTTAGAAGGAGTACTAGATGCCTCCGTTGCTACGTTATAGGATTCCGAAGAAGGGGGAGTGGGCTTACTCTACTCGACCAAGGGAGATTTGTGTGTATGAAGCCACTTTGGCTAATGGCCTTAGATGCCCAATCCCTACTTCTATCAGGGAGATTATGGGTACTTTGGGGCTGGCTCTTGGTCAGCTCATGCCGAACGCGTGGAAGATTCTGCCTGTTATGGCAAACTTGTCATCTCTTACTGCCTTGCACTTGTAGAGTAATCAACTCATTGGGACCTTTGGTGTTTTACAAGATTTTCCCCTAAGAGATTTGAACGCTGAAAATAACCTGTTCTTTGGGCCTATACCTACAAAGTTGCTGAATATTCCAAATTTCAGAAGAGGTGGAAATCCCTTTAATGCTTCTGTTATCCCATCACCCTTTGGCTTTCCTCATTTTCCATCTTCATCCGGGGCTCCATCTTTAGAATTAACTCCAGGAGAACAAGCACTTGGACCATCTGCACCCAAAATACCAAATTCTGCAACGGCAGGAAAGTTTTTGACAACTAAAAGGGTCACTTGGATTGCTATTGCAGGGGTTTTAATATTTATAGTGCTTGCCTTACGGCTGGGCCTTTTTATGTGTGGATATTGCAAAGGAAGCCAACCATTCAGAAAAATTCCCAAGAGGCATGAAATGGGTGTATATAATGACCCCAAAGAAAAGCCTAAGAATAATGAATCTTTTCCAAAACTATATAGTCCTATGGAGAAAGGTATCTTCATTCTTATCCATTTGCTTTTTTTTTTTTGGTTCCTTGTTAGATCTTTTTCTTCTTAGTTTTGTTTTGTTTTGTTTTTCTTTTTATTTTCATTTTGTTGTAAAATGTTTCTCAACTGATAGGGATTGATCAGGAATACCCTTGGCGGGTTGACCGGGAGTAAGCACATATGGGTTGTTAGATTCAGCTGATGACGTACTGTGCATTATAATGGTTGAGGCTTAGTACCAAACATGTTGATATCTTGAGGGACACAGATGGGATCAAAAGAAGGAAAAACACCACAAAAGAAAGATCAACCCTGATAGCTCTAACTGACCAGAGCATGGCCGAAAAGGCCATGACTGAACAGACTAAGGCTTAACAGACCATGACCACGCACGACTGAACATACCATACCTGAGCAAACCTTATGGGATGGTGCCGATCATTCCCCCCACCTGCCACGCCAGTAGGGGCCATCACTGACGACTCAATCATGATAATGTATTTCTAACTCCAGGACTTCGCGTGTAGCAGGAGGTAGTCACCTTACTCGCTCTGACACACGCCTAAAGGAGCACCACGCGTGGGGTTGGACAACCACTCCCCCCACTATCCTGCCATCAGTTAGGACCTCCAATGCCACGCTGCCACGTGGAGAGACAGTCGTCTCCCACTCTCTCCATGCATGCAACGCACTCCTAGGGCTACCAGGATGTCTACCCATATAAAAGGGAAACTCATCTTCTCTAAGAATGTACGTAAACATAAACCCTAGCTAAAACTCTGTTGAAATACCTCTAGAAGTCTAACTTTGTTATCGGAGTGCCCTTGGTAGGCACAACACCAGAGTCCTCCATTCTTTTTCCCTCTTAGATTATCGGAGCAGATCGTCGCCGACCCGGAGACCGACTTACTACTTTCTCATATAAGACTAATTAAGTCTGCAAAAAACAATAGTTCTTGTCATAATTAAGTAAATCCAATGTAACTGACAGTTGATGAATTGGGTCTTTTCCATTTCAAGTTTTTGGTTTCATGACAAAATTGTTAAGATTGTGATCGAGGATAGCTAAACCCTTTAAACATTAGGCCGAACCTAGTGTCTAGATAATGCATGCTCCGATTCGGGTTAGACCTTGATTCTGTGACTCAGGCATTACTCAACAGATATGGAAGCTCTAAATCTTTGTCTAGTCAACCTCCTAAGTTGTCCCAGAAACCAAGCTGTTACCAACTACCTCCCTTCAAAATAAAAAGATCCCATGATAAAACACATATTTTTTTTTTTGTATTTTTTCCCTATTTCATCAACTTCTAATTATTAAATGGCTTAAAGTTTAATGTTATTAGGAAGACTGTGTGAAACTCAACAACATTAGGAGCAACAAGATATCTCATTCAATATGCAATTTCATTCGTCATGGTTGCAAAAAATACAATTTTAGAAAACTTGTATGAAAAGTTGACTTGTGTTGAGCGAGAAGTTAAATAAAAAAATTTTAAGTATGCAAGTAGGAGCAATGAACTCAAATGACACCTCGAGTATTTTCACGCCTAAAACATTAGGATGAGATTTGAAATTGCTCTTATTGTTTAATTGTAAAAAAAATGTTAAAGTAAAAAAGTAATAAAAAGAAATGAGTGAGGAAATCATACGTGTCCAAACCATAATTGTTAATCTCGCACCAATTGATTGTACTCTAAAACGTACAATCAAAATCCCTAATTGTAAGTTATTGTTAATATTTATTTATTTATATATTATTTATTATTTTAATGCAATTTTAGTTTTCTTTTATATTTTTGTGTCTTGTATGGATTTGAAGTTAAAACCGAGCAAAATAACACCTACGTGCACATAGACATTCGCATGTTATTATATAATATATATATAATGGAGTGGGTGAGTGTGTATAGATATATATATATATATATATTATATTGTTATATAATATATTATTATATTTTGTATGTGATATGTTGTTTGGTTATTTGGTGCAAGTATGCGTGGGAGGAGCAGATGAAGCAACCAAAAAAGAAGAAGAAAAGAGAGGAAGAAAAGAGGAGAGGAAGATAAGAGGAAATGAAAAAAATGCATGAAGAAGAAAGAACGAAGAAGAAAGAGAGAAGAAAAAATCAATAGAGCAGGTGAGGCCAATCGGCTATAAAAGGAGAAGGGAGAGAGTCGAGGGGGTGTAAGAGCAAAACAAAGTGTAGGGAGTAGAAGTTTTAGTTTTTAATTTAGTCTAGAAAATATTTTTAGTGATTAGTTTGTCTTTATTTTTAGTCTTGTTTTTGTTGTACTTTATATTTCTAGTAATGAAATTATTTTTCAAACCACGTATTTTCAATATTATGAGTAGCTAGTTTTATTCTTAGAACCAATTGTGAAAATTATCCGAGAATCTTGGGATTTTAACAGAGGTAATTGAGTTTTTAATGTTTCTAATTTTTGGTAATGAAATTCTAGATATTTCAGAAAACATAGATTTTTTACTATGTTTGGTAATTTCTATACATAAATCGTATTTTGGTATAGTTATTACACAAATCAATGGTATGAATCTATGACTTTAATTGTATTAATCTAGATTGAATTATTATTGAATTGGCTTTAATTAAATTCTAGATATTTTCGAAAACGTAGATTTTTTTATTATGTTTGGTAATTTCTATGCACAAATCTTAGTTTAGTATAGTTATTGCACAAACCGATAATATGAATCTATGAATTTAATTGTATTATTCTAAATTTAATTAAATGATTTGTGTTACAAAACCTCCGTTGAAATTTTGGATAAATAGGGTGATCGGATCAATTGGGTCCAAGACAATTTTATTAAATTTCGTTTCGCAGTCAAGTCAACAATCATCAATCTCTCAAAAATATTATTTTTCTTTGATTATCTTTCGTGTAGCAATTGTCTAACTCTCATCAGTACTATTTAAGGGGTGAATTTTAGCATTTAATTTTGCATGTTCTGTTAACCGTTCTTTGTAATCAATTACAGTCTTACCAAATTCTTATTTACTGCTTTGTTGCACCTGTACTTGGGTGTTTTAATAGATTTCCATATTCGGGATTAAAGTACCAGTCACTGTACCATTTTTGTCATTGAGACAATACATACTGATACCAGACTGTATCAGCGCATCGTATCGGGTTTGTCGCTATAAATATTATATATTTATGTAAAAATATATATATATATATATATATGCATATACTATAAATGTATGAAATAAAATCTCATTATAGCAAAATATATACAAGTTATAAGTAGTTTAAAGAGTCTTTAAAATAGTAAATCATAAGTTTCAAGTATTTTAAAAAGGCTTAAAATACTTACTCATTGTCTATTACATTTTAACAAAAGGTCTAAACATTTTGATATAATAAATCACTACCAAAATTTCATAGCCATTGTTGTGTGTATATATAGATATATATTCTAAATATAGAAATCGCTCATATTGAAAATTTAAAAGTCATCAAAATGAAATAATTGATATAAAATATAATAAAAAATAAATATAAGGTAAAAAATCAAATTGTCCGGTACAACCTGGTACAGTTTGGTACAGGCCAGTATATCCGGTTTTGGTCGATAAGTTAACTGGTGTGGGGTTTAAACCTCTTCGCATTGTCTAAGCACTGGTGTGGTGCGAGATTAACAATTATGGTCCAAACACAACATTTTAGTAGCATGTTTAAAACTTGGGAGAGGAAAGAGAAAGAGAAAATGAAGGCAAAAAAAGTTTCCCTTCCTTATTCGGTTTTAGAAAAAATAAAATAAAATAAAAGAAAAGTGGAGAGAAAGAAGAGAAAGAAGCAGAGGGATTGATTTAAAACTTTCTCTCTCTTTTCCTTCCCATTTCTCTCTTGGGTAGAATAAAAAAATTTGTCCCCTTCCCTCCCCTGCCCTAAGTTCCAAACAGGCTAATATGTGAAGATAAGAAGGAAACAAACCTGTAATTGTGGAATTCAAGCTTCCACTCCTGCGAATAGGAATGTTCTCTCAGTTTAATTGCATTTTGGTATGGATATTGAAAAAAAATTTAAACCATGATTCCGATTATATAGATTTGCCAAATTACCTTTTGGAGGGTTGTTTGGATTGGTCATAATTCAACTAATTAATATTAACCCTAATCTTGTAATCCAGTGCATGCAATATTTGTATATCAAAAATAGATATGCAAGCAATCACACACAAAACAAGACATGCGATATTTTAACATGAAAAACCCAACATGGGTAAAAAATCACGGGACCTAGTCCAGCTAACCAAGCATTATCAAGAAAGAATACAAAAAAGTCAACTTAAAACCCAACCCTAAATACTCCCAATCCACGGGTGTCGAATTCAAGCACTTGCGAGTATGCTCTTTTTGTATTACTCACACGTTTGGCCTTGTTGCTCTAAAGCCTTATCAATTCTAGAATTTACACTCCCTTGGTTATGCATAAAATTTTGAAAAGTGTTATCTAGGGTCCTCTTGTGTGGTGTTTGATATGTGTTGGTTGGGGCTTGTTGTGGAGGCTAGTATGGTCTTGGTTGAGATAGAAATTGTGCCATCAACGGAACTTGGTATTGTTGTGTTTGGAAAGGTGGAAGAGGTGCTTGATAAGATTGAGGATTTTGAAATCCTCCTTGATATGATTGGGGGTTTGACGACCCCTCACTCCTCCATGAGAAATTTAGGTGATCCTTCCACATGGGGTTATAGGTGTTGGAATAGGGGTTACCCCATCCTCGTTGGTATTGACTTATGGCATTAAGTTGGCCATGAAAGCCTCCTTAACCCCTGAGATGATCGAACAAGACGATGTGCCATTGTCCTTGGTCTCACATAAAACACAAATTACATCCTTAATTTCTTCTATGTCCATCCTGTTCACTTTATTCTCTTCTAGAGTTTCTAATTTTCTTGTCAACGTTGCAAGTCTAGCATTAACATCATTCACTTCTTTCAATTGATCCTTTACCCTTTATTGATTAGGTCGACCCTCGAGATTTTAGGTCCTGGTGATAGCCCGATCTTGAGCCAAGTTTGCGAGGTAGTCAAAATAGGCATAAGTTTCATGAGGTTGTTTATTCATGAAAGGTCCGCGCACATTGTCTTTACAAATTATTTTAGTTGGGGGGTAAGAGATACGTCGAAAATGTTAATGATATGCCATTTATTGAAACCATAATGTGGGCAAGAAATTAGAAGGTCTTTGAGGCGTTCCCAACATTAAAAAAATAATTCTCATAACATGGGGGAGAATTGCAAAATTTGGTGTCTAAACACCTCCACTCAGTTCTCCGAAAAAAATTTATTCAAAAACTCCCCTGGAAGAGCTTGCCAAGAATGAATAGACAACGTTCTCAACAAGTTGAACCACGTTTTGGCTGTATCATTTAGACAAAAGGGAAAGAGTTTTAGGAGGAAAATTTCCCTTAGATAAGAGTTGTCCATGACTAGGGAGCAAGCATCTTCAAATTATGTTATGAATGCATACGGTCGCTCGGACTCCATTCAATGAAATTGTGGTAACAATTGCGTCATCCTTGGACGAAGATTCAATGTAGTGTAATGTGGGGGAAAAACAATACAAGAGCTCAGAGCTTGCTTAGGAGGATTCATGTAATCCCTTAATGTTCGATATTGAGGAGCCGCCATGTCGCCATAGTTACTCCCTTGGTTAAAATCATTGCCCTCTACGACATTGGGAATTCCTTCTGAAGGATTTGGTTGAAGATTAGGGTCAGCGTGCACATTTTGATTGAGGATGTATAGTATGTCATTGGCATTTATGGTAAAGAAGTTAGGTAGCCCTCATTTGTTGATATTGGCCATTGGGATAAAACCGAGGTCAACAACTAAGGGAAGTCTGGGAGTAAGTTCTCTAGGAGATGAAGATGTGCAAGTGATCCACATCCAAACATGCACTTAAAAGCAAGTGGTCGTCCTGTAAATTTACCGGTTAAGTTCCGGATTATTCTTCCTAAGGGATTTTTGCAAATCTAACAATCAACATAAAGCATAGCATTTAGAGAACTATTGGACCAAATTGTTAAAAATAAGTAGAGAATTAGATCTATGGTAACCAAAATTAAACCGATAATCTTTAGGGATTTTGAGAATTAAGTGGCTAATTTCTAAGCAATTATCAACTAGAGTAACAAAATTAAATCTAAATAATTCTAATAGCTTGCAATTCAAATTGATTAATTAGAAAATCAAATGAGTTCTAAGAGGATTGTGGATACAATTAATCCAATCTACAAATTCTTATATGGAATTAAAGATAGAGTTTGGATAACTCAAATCAAAGATCACTTCATGGATCCTTGATTTGGAAAATTTAGACTATAGAGATTTGGGTTAATGCCCAATTGAGTATAGAGTTGTGTTTAATGTAAAGAATCATAAAAGCAAACCATCAATTGTGCAATTCCTATATCAATTTGAGAATTATACATAGAAGTCACTAGTAGTGACTATGAATGTAAGTTTCCTATAGATCTACAACCCAATTGAGACGAATTTAGAGAAATCAAAAGATATTCAATACAATTAGAATACTCCCCTTCAATCTCCATGCAATCCTTTGTGGATCTTCACAATTGCATCCTCATGAAGAATTTAGCTAGAGAGTTCCATCATAGGGACCGCGTAGAAATGTAGAGAAAGCACGAAAAGTAATAGATCTAAGGTTTAATGAAGAGAAGTAGTGTTTGGATACAAGAAAAATGCATAGAAAATGGAAAGAAAATAAAAGGAAATACAAAGTTTTATCTTTACTACACTTTTCTTAAATTTTTCTAAGTGTTTGAATGAGAGAAAGCGTGAAGGTATGTGAGTGTATCTCTCCAAAGACCGAAAAAACAACCTTAAATACGCAGGTCAAAAATAGGGGCTATAGGGGCCGATCAATCAGTCGATCGATTGGTCAACCATTCAACTGATCGGCTGATCAAAACTTAGAATCCTGTAAAATATTTTCTTAGAAAAATAAGGGAATCACTACTAAATCATGCCAGTAACCCTCTTAAAATTCTACAACCCATTAGAACTACCGAATACACCTTCAAATAGAGCATAAACCATCAAAATGGTCCCCACCCCCCCAGCTGAAAGATAGCAATGTTCTTATTGTGAGAGAACAAAGCCTTGAAAGAATAAAGAAAAGAGGGGAAATGAAAGGAAGACGTGAAGAAATGCAACACACTCACATTTTATATCCAAGCGTAAAGAAGTACAAAGACATAAGAGAAATGGCAAGAATAACAAAGAGGCCACAAGATAACATTACAAGAATTGAGCTTGTAACGACCACTCTCCTAAAAGCTATGTAATCACTTCTTCTTTGTACCCGAAGAGCTGCCCTTCAGTTTCTCAAATTTCGCCGGTGGGGCACGAATGGGATGGGGAGAGTTGGTGAGAAGATGCGGGGTCACCAAGCAAGCCACCTCAAAGGCGTGCTCTTTCGGGAGACCCAACATGGAAATGTGGACAATACCTTTTAGAATAGCTTTGTATTCCGGATCAACCTCGCTCGCTTTAACAGTGGTCGACTTGTTCGTCTCACGTCCATTTTGAAAAGTCATGAAGATGTGGAGACGAAAAGGAGAAATGAAGAATCGGAAGGCAGAAGGAATGATGAGTGTGTGAAAAAGAATGCACTCACATGAGAATATAAAGAGTTCACCACACTTTTATTGACTGAAAATTGATCCCCATGTTGATAAATAAATAAATTTTGTGTTATTTTACTAATGCATTTACTTAGTGTGCAGATTAATAAAGTTTATTATTTAGACTTAAAATTTAACCTTAAGTCTAATACATGTCAAAGTGAATGCATAACAAGCTCAGGATCAAGCAATAGACTCCAAGAATTATGAAATGAACCAAATAGAACATTGACGCCTATTTCTACTTCAAACAAATGATAGCATTCGAAGAGATTGAAGGTGTTCAAATAAGGCTTTCATCAAGTATGCTTAGACTCAATAAAGTTGACTTGCATTAAAAAAGATTGAAGACTTCATCAGAGTGTGCAAAGATTAGTTGAAGATGATTTGATTGTGAAGAAATTGGAAAAGTTCAAAAGAAGACTTCATTAAGTATGCAAAGATCAAATTCAAGATAATTTGATGGAAGATGCTCGAGAAGAGAATTCATCTTGTTTGCATAATCTCTACATGGAATCCAAGTGAAGAATTCTTCTGAGATGTAAAGAATTAATAAAGATAATTTGTATGAAGAGACTTCATCAAGCTTATAAAAGTCTCATTGAATGATCCTAAAGAAGAAAGAAGAATTATTAGCAAAGAGAAGAGATCGGCAAGGAAACATGTTGAAGCTCTACATAAAAGAGAAAGCTCTACAATGAAAGAGGAAGCTTTGCAACAAAAAAGAAGAGATCAACATTGATTGAATAAAGCTCTGACAGTTTGGAAGTCAAGAAAAGATGAATATCAAATGATCGATTCAATCTAAATTGAATAGAAGACAATCTTGATCAGTTGAAGACTTTGATTTGAAGACTCCTTGAAGATCTTATAATATTACTGAAGATGAAGTTGATCATTTGAAGACAGAATGAAGATTTCTGGGCAATGAGCCGACTCGTGGAAATGAAGAGTGGACTCATGAAGACAGAATTAAAAACTTGAAGACCAAATGATTAATGAGTCAACCCATGAATATAAAGAATTGACTCATGAAGATAAAAGCAAGATTTCTGTGCAAAGAGTCTACTTATGAAAATGAAGAGTCGACCCATGAAGACAGAAGCAAAATAACTTGAACGACAAAATGATCAATGAGTCGACTTATGAAAATGAAGAGTTGACCCATGAAGACAGTGGACAATATTTGGAAAATGTAGACCAGATGTGTCGACACATTAAGTCTAGTGTCGACCCCTGGGTAATAATGACTAGTTTTTCTAATGTTATAACGAACTAGACTTGCTTTAAATGTGTCACAACAACCTCCAACGGACGAAATCAATACATGGATTTATACATAAGTTTCCAACTGTATTTATACAGCGAGAGACACAAGAAACAATCATCCACTAACTGATCAAACTGAAAATTCTGAATATTCTCTTTGTCTTCACTGTGTGAGCTTTTATTGTTTAATCCACTCTTGATAGAGAGTTTGTAAATCATTTGTATATCTTTATACACTTTAAGTGAGAGTTTGAGAGTTTGAGAGTTCTCTTGTGAAAGAAAAACTCTTGTAAGTTTGAGTGAATTTTGGACAAAACCACTTGGTGTTTGAAGAACTTGGAAAGAAGTTCTTGTGTAAATAGTGAGCTGAGCACTTGGTTAATCAGCATCCATCTGTAATTGGAGATTACATAGTGGAGGAAGATTTCAAGAGGATCTTGGGGTGAGGACGTAGACCACGGATTGTGGTTGAACCTCAGTAACTCTTTGTGTTATTCCTATTGCTTTGTTTTCTATTCTTCATTTGATTATATTGCTTTATATATAGATTGATCACTGTTATATTGATTAGATTAATTTTAATTAATCTTAATTGCCATTAATCTTCAAAAAATTCAATTCACCCCCTTTCTTGGGTTGCTTTTTGGGCCAACAACCTTCACATGGTATACTTTACAAGCTCCAATAATACTCCAGGTCCAAACAAAAACGTAAATAAATGAGGAAACACGCAAAAAACCATCACCTAAAGGCCAAACTAACAAAAACTAGCCAAAGACCTTATAAAAGAATTCAATACCCCTTTCGGCTCTTACACTCCACACCACCACACTAGAAAACTACAAAACTAAAAAAACTACAAAATTAAGAAAACTACAAAACTACAAACAACCAAAAAGAAAGAAACAAAATTAAGGAAAAACAAAAGAAATTATGGCATCCGTCATGAACAATAAAGTGTAGCATTATAATAGCATGGGTAACCCAAAGAAGAAGTGACCATACTCTACCTCTAACTAAAGGATGCCATAACAAAACTACGAAATTGATTAATTAGATTCTAACAAATTCCAATTCAAATTGATTAATTAGAAAATCAAATGAGTTCTAAGGGGATTGTGGATACAATTGATCCAATCTACTAATTCTCACATGGGATTGAATATATAGTTTGGATAACTTAAATCAAGGATCATTCCGTGGATCCTTGATTGGAAAGATTTAGACTATAGAGCTTTGGGTTCATGCCCAATTGAGTATAGAGTTGTGCTTAATGCAAATAATAGAAGCAAATCATCAATTATGCAATTCCTATATCAATTTGAGAATTATACATAGAAGTCACCAATAGTGATTATGAATCTAAGTTTCTTGTAGATCTACAATCCAATTGAGATGAATTTAGAGAAATTAAAGGATATTCAATAGAATTATAATACTTCCCTTTAATCTCCTTACAATTCTAAGTAAATCTTCACAATTGCATCCTTATGAAGAATTTAGCTCGAGAATTCCATCATAGGGAGCATGTAGAAATGTAGAGAAAGCATGAAATGTAATAGATCTAAGTTTTAATTGAAAGAGAAGTTTTGTTTGGATACAAGGAAAATGAATAGAAAATGGAAAGAAAATAAAAGGAAATACAAGTTCTATCTCTACTACACCTTTCCTAAATTTTTCTAAGTGTTTGAATGAGAGAAAGTGTGAAGGTATATGAGTGTATCTCTCTAAAGACGTCAAAAACAGCCTTAAATATGCAGGTTAAAAACAGGGGCTGCGGGGGTCGATCGATCTCTTGGCGGGGCAATCGATGGGGCTTCAATCGCCCTTCGATCGATAAAACACCCTTTTTGAAGTTTGGTTTTGGGGGAGTTCTGCAGCTGCAATAGAGCGATTGGTGGATTTTCAACGTCACCAATCAATCGGGGAGTTGAATGATTGATGCGTCGATTGATCGGTTTGTTGGGAGATCGATTGCCTGATCAAATAACTGAACCACTTCTGCTTCTTTTCTCTTTATTTAGACTCCAATTTTTGCAAAAGTAGATTAAAGCATGTTTATGCCATTTTAGAGGATAAATCACCAATATAATATGTACAAAAGTAGCTAACAATAAACTAATTTGGGCTTTGAGATTACACTTTTAGAGTGTAATCATCCCACGATCACGTATCCATCCCTCGATATGATTCTTCGATACTTGATTGAGTGTCGAGCTCCACGACACCTCTGGAATCCAATCCAATGGATCAAACACTTAAACTAACGTCAAACGGTTACAAGAACCCTTACAACCAAGTCCTTAATCAATTCTTCGATTCTCTTGGTTGCCTCGAACTTGCTCGACTCCACGATTCACCTTTAACGTACTTGATCACTGTACAGATCTCTTTAATACGGATTTCGCGTCTCAAACTCTTTCAATATTTCAATCATTTTTAACGATGATGATGAAGATGATTTGTTGCTAAGAATCAATCACGAGCATCAAAGATATTTAGAGGACTTCTCTTTTATGTATTTTGAATAACGACTCACTTCATGAACTTAGCAAGGCGTGTCCCTTATATGGGTAGGTTAAAAAGCTATTTAGGATGCTTCCCAAGATTAAAAATCTAGTGCATCTCGCGGCCTCGAGGTCTTGCGAGATTTATACTGCCATAAAAGGTCTTCTCTATTTCTTCCAGTAAGAGGTCGCGACATCTATTGAAGTCCCGCTAAGTGTCTTCTAGGGCAGAGACCTCTTTGCCTCTTCTTGTGAGATCCATTGAGGTCCTACGAAGTCGCACGAAGAACTTAGACGGAGACTCCTCTCTGTTTCTTCCAGCGAGGTCCATCAAGATCCTGTGAAGAATAAAAATTCTACTTTTTTGTATCATTCTAGCATCTCTTAGTACGAGCTTGAATGAATAGACGTTTAAACACCTTCAACTCATGCATTAGTCTTAATTTCTTGTGACTTACAACTCTTCTAAACATTTAACTATAATTACATGATATAAGAAATTATTTTAATTTACGAATTTAACCAACTAACATATCACCTAATAGATATGATTTCCCGTTCCTTTTGGTTACCGATAAAGCAAGAAAAGGGAGAGAGTAAAAGTTGTAAAACCTTGTTTACTGTTCAGTCAATTGCTTGGAGATATCGGGGCTCCTGTCAAACTTCCAAGTTCCAAGTGCTATTTGATCTCACGTTCGAATCCTGTTATTTTGTCTCCTATTTGAATATTCGAACCCAGAAAATAGTTCTGTACAGATTCAACTGTCTTTTCGTTGAATAATCAATCTAAAATATTTCTTGCGTTGAAACTGAGGAAAACAAAAGAAACTATTAATTGGGACCTTACGTTTCGTCACGTTATCTCTTAATTTTTCAACATAAAAGACATTTGAGGGTCAAGGTCAAGGTCTCTCTGTCTCTCTTGTTTTCATGGGTCCCAAAGGACCCAAACACTTCAGATATTTTTTTGAAGTAAGCTTCGAATTTTATTTATTTATTATTATTCTCTAACTTCACCAGGAATCCAGATTAAGAATTTTTCGAGGGATATCAAAACCAGCAATATTTTGCTAGATTGTAAGCTGTATCCAAAATTTTCAGGCTTTAGCATAGCAAGAATTACAAAGCGAGTAATTGGAACATAGTAAGTTTTACAATTAAATATCAGTGATTTATAGTCATCAATTTTAGATGCTTAAATTTGATAAGTATTTTGCGCGGTGGTTATGTCTCTAGAGTCCAGAATACTCCATTGATGGGAAGATTTCCGTGAAGTCTGATACTTTCAGTTTTTTCTTTTTCAAAAAAAAAATCAAATCGCACACAATCTGTTAAAACGAAAAATGAGTGCGTGTTGTTTATAGTCTAACATCTTCAGTTTGGATGTATCTTTTTATGAAAATAGTGAGTGGCCAAAAGAACAGGAAATTTCGTCATCTAGATTACCATTATAATCTTTTGGGACATGTGGGAATTCATAATAAGCTGGCAATTATCTTTTCCTCTCTAGCTCTAAATGTAAATAACCATGTGGTTTGCAATTGGTGCAGGGGTGGTTGCTGTGGAACGAAGATAAGGCCCTGGAGCTAATGGATTCATGTTTAGATGATTCATATGTTGAATCTCAAGTACTAAGATGTATTCAACTGGGTCTACTGTGTGTTCAAAAACTCCCGGGAAACAGGCCAACAATCCGTAGTTTTCATGTAGGGTAATGAGGGGGTGACTTTGGCTCAGCCTAAACAGCCTGGTTTCTTTATAGAAAGTAGTCCTATTGATGCAGTAACAATAACAATGATGGAAGGCAGATAGAAGATGCTTGCATCTCTGTGGAGGAGTTTATTATAAATTGCTAGTTCAAGGAAGTGAAAAATCGAATTTATTTACTATAAATTGCTCGTTCAAGGAAGTCAAAAATGAAAATTATGTATCATTATGAATTTTGTGGTTCACATTCTCCTGGAAGCGTAGCTATGACTGCTAACTTCATATTACAAGAACTAGACATCGGAGAACAGTGGTGGGTGGGTTTTATTTATTCACGTATAAGGTCACAATTCAACCCGGTCATTCTGTTTGTAATTTTTATGTTTGTATAGGGTTGAGATTAAGAAAAATTAACGCACATTCATTAAGTTTAAAAAATTTCTCGTGTAACCATGAACTTGCCATAGGTTTTAATTTATTTTCTTTTACAATAAGCAAACATTTTGTGTACTGTTCAACTAATATTGACACGAGTGACCCATTTTGTTATAATTTCTGCCTTGTGTTTATTTTTCTTTTAACTAATTCTCGTTTGCCTATTTATACACGTGAAAGGAAACTTCAAGGTGAGCATCTGTATCTCCACGACTTAAATAACTTATCTTTTTTTTTATTATTATTTGTCAATTTGTTAGGTCAAAACACATTGCAGTAGGCTTTAGCTGTGCATTCACATTGTGCAATATATAGTTTCTTTAGGGGATTAGAAGAAATTACTTCAGCTTTTTATAATTATTTATACTATCTAGAGGAAACAATCTTCAAAGGCAAGGCATTATAAAGAGAGAATTGACTCATGACTGTCATAAAGTCAAGCTAATGCGCATATATATATATATATATATATTCCCATATATAATAGTGGCTTGAGTTTGTCATAATTTAAAGCACTAATAATTAGTAAGAAAAAAGAAGAAAAACAAATATAATAAAGAATAGCCAGTAAGATGATGAAACCTGGCGTTGACTTGTACCGTTCAAAATGGGGTAGTTGAAGCATCAGTGATGTGATTGTTACAATAAGTTGACACAGGTCAAGACTGGTTACTGCATAATCCAAGCAATGCAGACATTTTTTTTCCCCTTCTCTTGCTGAGAATTGCCAATGGATACCTTCCCTTTCATTATCTTTTACTCTCTAATCTCATTCCCAGTCCTTGAATTCTCCACTGCAGCTGATACCATAACTCCAGATCAATCGTTTACCACCGGTGAGACATTAGTATCCTCAGGCCAAAGCTTTGCACTAGGCTTCTTTTCACCAAGTGGTTCCAATAACTGGTTCTTGGGCATATGGTACAAGAGTTATCCAGAAACCGTGGTATGGGTTGCAAACAGGGAAACACCAATAACAGATTCAAATGGAGTTTTAGCTATCAACAGTGATGGAAATCTTGTCCTTCTCAATGGAACGAAGAGTATCATCTGGTCAACGAATTCTTCAAGAAGTGTGCAAAATCCTGTTGCACAGCTATTAGATTCTGGGAACCTTGTCCTTATGGACAAGAGTGATATGAATACAGAGAGCTACACATGGCAAAGCTTTGATTACCCATCTGACACGCAGTTACCGGGCACGAAGATGGGTTGGGACTTAACCACTGGCCTAAATCGATATCTGACTTCTTGGAAAGATGCCAGTGACCCATCTCCTGGAAACTTCACTTACAGAATTGATATTGTAGGCTTGCCTCAATCTGTTCTTCGTAAAGGATCAGAGAAGATGTTTCGTTGGCCCTGGATTGGAATTCGATTTAGCGGTTATGGTCTGACATCAAACCCAGTTTTGAAACCCGTTTTTGTAAGTACAGCTGATGAGGTTTATTATCTTTACGAGTCTAATGGCGTTATTACAAGGTTTTTGGTAAATCAATCTGGTTTGCTCCAACGGTTTGTATTGCATGAAGGGAGCTCTGAATGGGCTGTCATGTACACACTGCAGAATGATTTGTGTGACAATTATGGATGCTGTGGTCCTAATGGCATTTGTAAAATCAACAAATCGCCAATTTGCGAGTGCTTGAAGGGTTCATCCCAAAATCACAGAATGAATGGGGTATGCTTGATTGGTCTAGCGGATGCATGAGAAGGACTCCACTGGATTGCCAGAAGGGGGAAGGATTTCTAATGCTTAAAAATGTGAAATTGCCAGACCTGTTGGAGTTTTGGCTTGACAAGAGCATGAACCTTAAAGATTGCAAGGCAGAGTGCTTGAAGAATTGTTCTTGCACAGCTTATGCTATTTTTGATGTCAGTGGAGGTGGCAAAGACTGTTTGATTTGGTTCGGCGATCTAATTGATATTCGAGAGCTCACTCAAGAAAATACTTGGCAAGATATTTATATACGGATGCCAGCTTCAGAACTTGGCATGGGCCTATTGCACTGCATCATTTAATTATTTTTCCTTTAAGATTCCTTTTACTGTGTTCAGCCTCTGAAAGCCCTTGGCTATTTTGGTAGAGCAATATCTGACGACTTTGTTTTCTCCAGTTGTACCTATTTGGTGTTGCTATTAGAGTATTTGTTGAGTTTCAGTTATCATTGCTTTTATATTCTATTTTGAGAGGCTCAATGGAAATTGATTTCATGTCTATGATGAGGTTCAGCACTAATGATGAACTACCTTGTAATAAATCTAGATCATAATCAGAAGAAGAAAATACTGGTGATAGCAGTGGTTGTTTCAGCAGCTTGTGGGATGCTTGCCTTGAGCTTCTTGTGCTGGTGGACAATTTGGAAAAGGAGAAAGAAAACAAGTAAGCATATTTGAACCAATCTTATTGAAATTCCTTAAAGAAACATTGTCATTGACCTAGGGGCTAATGCATATTCTTGTCCCAATTCAGTCATCAGAAATTTTGTGTGTTTGTTTTGTATGGTATTTCTGGCTAATTCCCAAACACCATGAGAATCCACATGAAGAACCATGTAAAGCTCATAACCCTGTTCCCACATTTTATGCAGTTTTCACTGATCATCATAACTTTGCATGTGGTTAGCTTCATTTCTTAGTTCAAGTATGCTGGAAGTTGTCTAAACAAATACAGTTATCCAATTGCATTTGTTAAGTATCCAATCAGTTTCTCATTCTACAGGTCTGAAAACAAAAAAGGAAGACATGGAATTACCACTGTTTGATCTGATTACTATAGCAACAGCCACTAATAACTTCTCCAGTTCACATGTAATTGGAGAGGGTGGGTTTGGTCATGTTTACAAGGTAATGTAGGTAATTTCAGTTCTACAGTTGAGAGAAAAAAAATGTTAGAGTTCTATCCTTGTAACGTGTGTATTTTACAAATTCTAGGGTAAGCTGTCAGCTGGACAAGAAATTGCAGCAAAAAGGCTTTCAAAGAATTCTGGACAAGGTCTTCAAGAGTTTAAGAATGAATTTATAATGATTTCCAAACTTCAACACCGAAACCTTGTCAGGCTTTTGGGCTGTTGCATTGAAGGAGAAGAGAGGATGCTAATCTACGAGTATATGCCAAACAAAAGCTTGGACTATTTTATTTTTGGTACAAGACTCTTAACCCTTAACCGGATTGGAATAATTTCAATAGCAGTGTTTTTATGGAGTCCTCTACTTTATTGTAAAATTAGAAACTGAAACAGAACTCACTTGGATCATAATTTTGCAGATCAGAATAAAAGAGTACTACTCAACTGGCCAAAACGCTTTGAAATTGCTATGGGCATTGCACGGGGTATTCTCTACCTTCACCAGGACTCCAGGTTAAGAATTCTTCACAGGGATCTCAAAACCAGCAATATTTTGCTAGATTATGAGCTGAACCCCAAAATTTCGGACTTTGGCATAGCAAGGATTTTTGGTGGAGATCAAAAGGAAGCCAAAACAAAACAAGTAATTGGAACATAGTAAGTTCTACAAGAAAATATCAGTGATTTATATTCGTCATTTTAGTTGCTTAAATTTGATATATTTGTGCAGTGGGTATATGTCTCCAGAGTATGCCATTGATGGCAAGTTTTCAGTGAAGTCTGATGTCTTCAGTTTGGGTGTACTTTTGTTGGAAATAGTGAGCGGTCAAAAGAACAGAAAATTTCACCATCCAGATCACCATCATAATCTTTTGGGACATGTGAGTTATCATAGTGAGCTGCAACTAACTTTATTTTTCTTCCTTTTTTCTGTCTAGCCCTAAAGTAAATAATCACGTGGATTGTAATTGGTGCAGGCATGGTTGCTGTGGAAAGAAGATAAGGCCCTGGAGCTAATGGATTCGTGCTTAGAGGATTCATACGCTGAATCTCAAGTACGAAGATGTATTCAAGTGGCTTTACTATGCGTTCAAAAACTCCCAGAAGACAGGCCACCAATGCCATCAGTAGTTTTCATGTTGGGTAATGAGGGGGTGCCTTTGCCTCAACCTAAAGAGCCTGGTTTCTTTATAGAAAGAAGTCCCACTGATTCAGATATGACCACAAACAATGGGAGATATCATACTGAAAATGCAGTAACTATAACAATGCTGGAAGGAAGATAGAAGACGCTTGCATCATTGTGGAAGAGATGATTATAAATTGCTAGTTCAAGGAAGTCAAAGACTGTAATTTAGGTATAAGACTCCTTTTCTAATTTTTATTATAAATGTTAAAAATTTTGAGGCTCATGTTCTCCTGGAAGCTCATGTATTACTGCTTACTACATAATAAAAGAATTGGACTTGAAACCTCTTAACCTATTTCAGTTCCTTCATCCCAATTTAGACCTTCAGTTAGATGAATTAGAGACTCAGTAACCCATCTAATAACCCAATTGAATGAGCTAGAGTTAAAAATCATTATATCTGTTTGAACTTTCTTCTGCATATTGAATCATAGTTCTATGCAACAAGGTAATGGTATGGTCCTCCCCTTAGGGAGGGTGTATTTCACTCATTTAGAATCACATTGGAAGATTTTAGGTTTCTCTTTTCCTTGGATTCAAAATTCAGAATTCCACTGGGAATCTCACTTGATCTAAATGGACCTTTCTGAGGGAAACATAGTCAGTGTGAACTGGTTGACAAATAGATTGCAGCTTTCTGTCTATTCTTCTATTTTAATTTTCTAAGAAAAGGGTAATAACTTCACACTAGGATTATTTTATAAGCTATTTACTTCCTCTTCCTTTATTTTATTGTTTAATTATAGTACATTTTCTTCAGCTACTAACTGGCATCAGTAATTGGAATTTTTAATTGTGAATATAATCTTTTATTTTTTTATTTGAAACCTCGCTAATTCTACTTATTTTCTACTTCTTTAAAGCCCATCAACTTTTAAATATTAAAGTGCATGGACTTTTAGATCTATATTAAACTCTATCCCCTATGAGTATCTAGCTTTTATTTTGTTATATGGCCTATGATAAACCAGAATAGGCAATTAAATCCCTAGCAAAATAACAAAAACGAAAAAACTTGGCATTATAACCTCTTGAAAAGTAAAATGTGTTGCTATTTTTTTTGCAGCGCCAAGTCCACTGCCTGCATTTTAATTTGTCCATCTACAAGCTTCTTTCGGCTGTGGCAGAGAGGACTTACTGGGGAAAGTTTATTCCTTTTAAGTTTGTTCTTTCTACAATTTTTACCCCTCTTCAGGATGAACAGAGTAGAAAATTAAGAGGCCTGTGACAGGTCAGAGATTTACCTGTTTTTCCTTTCTGCTATATCTTTTATTTTATTTTTTGCTTTCTAGTTTTTGGTGAATATATATAGGTTCATACTTTATAGTTTTCCTTTAAAAGTTCATCACAACAGGAACAGGATGTTGCTATTACTTCTTATTGTCATTGAGTGAGATGTACAATGCACCATTATAGAATTGCAATGACTAGATTTTGATGCATGTTGGACACCATCACCATCGTCTTTGATTTTTGAATTGCTCTCACCGCATCAGTCAATTCACAAATTCATAACTCGGGCATTTTTTAGATTTAGAATTCTAACTTGCTGGTACATCACTTGCAAGGCCTAGTTTTTGTTCTTATTCAGGAAGATATATCTTGAACAAATAAATGTCCATCCCAGTATCTGTACAATGTGGAACTGTTTTTCCTTTCTTACGCTTAAAGAGGTCTAATGCTGCAAATAATAATATTTCATAGGGGCCAAGGCACCAAAATATTAAAATGTAATGTCTTCTATCTAGGCGCCAAAAATGTGACGGTTAATTGGTTGGCTGAATGTGATTCAGTCTTCCTTGAAGAACAATCTGCTTCGAGGAACTTCCTTTCAGTGAAAAACCCAGGCTGTTTCGGCTGAGGCAATGCCATATCACTACACAACATGAGAACCACAGATGACATGCTCGGCCTATCCTCTGGACTTGTCTGCACACACAATAGACCAATATGGATTGAACGAAGCACTTCAGATAGATTGCAGGAGTCCGCTACGATTGACATGTCAATTAGTTCCAAAGACTTGCCTTCTTTATGGAGGCTCCATGCCTGGACAATTGAGTAACACTTTGTCAGTAATCACTAGCATTAAGAGATTAGGAAACATTACTCTTGACACTTACATGCCCTAATAGATTGAGGTTATGGTCAGGATGATAAAACCGTCTGTTCTTCTTCCCACTGATTATCTCGAGCACCAATACACCAAAGCTGAAGACATCGGATTTTATGGAGAAGAGTCCATCAATAGTGTACTCAGGGGACATGTAACCACTGTAGGAACCAAAGAAAAAGGAAATTAATGTCTGATAAAGAAAAGTAGAGTCTGCCACGTGACTGAAAAATACTTACTACGTTCCTACTACTCTAGTTGTATTTGCTTCAGTTTCATTGCCTCCAAAACTTCTGGCCAGGCCAAAGTCTGAAATCTTTGGGTTCATCTCGCAATCTAGTAAAACATTACTGGCTTTTAGGTCTCTATGGATGATTCTCAGTCTGGAGTCCTGGTGAAGATAGAGAAGCCCCCGAGCAATCCCATTGATAATGTTGTATCGCTTAGGCCAATCCAATAACATGCTTTGTTTTTCATCTGCTCAGATTTAATCCAGATTTGTGATTTATAGGGAAATAAATTCAAAACACAACTTGCGGAATAGTTTGATTCCCACAAATGAGAATTCTCTGAGCTTGAGCCCTCCCAAACAGGGCTGACTGGCTGGGGAAAGAAACATGTATAATCCCGGGGAGCAAGTTCAAGTGGCCACATTTGTTATATTGAGGCCACTGTCCTCCACGCTCTAAAATGCTCCTATGCAAAGGATGTGGCAACTTGACCTTGGCCCAAAGGACTTTGAGATACCCATCTTCCTAGACAAGTAGGAGATTTTGGAGCTGGGGTTCTGAAAATAGGTGAAAAGCCTAAGCCAGCTTGGTGTAAATGTTCAAATTGAAAATATGCTATATATGTGCATATAGAAGTTAGAGGGAGACAAACCGAAAATAAAGGAATCCAAGCTTTTGTTGGGCATATATTCATAAATCAACATCCTTTCCTCTTCTTCAATGCAACATCCTACAAGCTTCACAAGGTTTCGATGCTGAAGTTTGGCAATACACAAGACTTCATTCTTGAATTCGTCAAGCCCCTGTCTTGAATTCTTTGATAGCCTCTTCACAGCTATTTGTTGTTCCTCCTCCAATGTACCCTGAAAAAAAAAATCAATATTCTGCAGTTAGATATTCTGCCTAAGCATAAGGCAAGCTTCTTTTTCTTCTTGTTCCCCTGATTCTCCCTATGCAACTCTACGCCATGTGTTCTAAATAGATGCACTAAGACCATTGACTTGTTTCACAAAAGCAAAGCCACAGTTTCACAGGCCATATGCTTAAAGTAGTTGTTTTACAGTACCATTGCTTTTTTGAGTGTAGGTGAATCAAATATTCTGTGGACTTATATATATATATACCCCTTTGATTATGTCAATAACATTACCTTGTAGACAGGTCCAAAGCCGCCCTCTCCAAGCTTATTGCTTAGTGAAAAGTTGTTGGTAGCTTTAGTTATCGTTAAGAAATCATATAATGGCAATTCTATGTCTTGTGTATTGGTTTCATCAATGCAGTGTCTCTCTGGATTGAGACTAATCTTCACTCCTGCAAATTAGTAGGAATGAAATGGTAAAGGTTCTGGCTTTTGGATGCTAGGTAGGGAACAGAAGTGATTTAAATGACTGAGACGCATTACCTTCTCTCTTCAGCTTCCTTTTCTTTGAGATATGCAAGAACAGGAATAGGCTTATTAGAACCATTCCCACAAGTGATATAGGGCCGGCTATGATTCTCACTGTTCTGTTTACACTGGAGCTTCTATATTCCTCTGCATATATAGCCAATTACTGATTGTGCCAAAGTAACTAAAAGATTTGGAGCACTGAAACTATCATTAAAACAGCAGTAAAAAGAGGCATTTTTAGTTTTTAATGGTGGTACTTAGATCTATTAATTTTTCTTCCTTTTCTTATTTTGTGTGGAAGCTTCTTGTTTCTGTCACCAAGAAACAGAGCATTTAACGATGTAGGCACAACCAAAACAGGAATTTAAGATATTGTTTCTAGTTTTATTGAAAATTGAAAACCATTTAATGTAGTTTCCTGCTAGTTTTTGAGTTGTCAATTCATACCTAATTCTGAGGCTGCCATCCTCACATAAAGATCTTGCCCATTTTCCGCATAATGTCTCATATCAATCAGGTCTCCAAACCAAAGTAAGCAGCCACTTCCACCTTCTCTGATATCCAAATTCGTGTAAGCTGCACAAGAGCAGTTCCTTAAGCACACCCTCTCACATTCATCAAGGTTCATGCTCTCATTAAACCAGGATTTTTGTGTGTCTGGCAACTTCACACCGGAGTACTTCAGAAAGCCATCTCCAATTTTCCCACATTCCAAACGAGTCCTCCGGACGCACCCATTAGACCAGTCAGCCACATCCCATTCCTCCTGAAATTTTGACTCAAACCCTCTCAAGCACCCACAGGGAGGGGAGTTGTTGATGTTGCAACTCCCATATGGGCCACACAATCCATAGCGGTCGCAGTTATCGGTCTGTGCTGTCAAGTAAAGTTCCCAACCTTGGGTCCGATCAATCCATGTGAGCCGCTGTAACGTACCACCAGGGCTCAACACCATTCTTGAAACAACTGAACTGTTAATAAGAACATATTGGTAATATACCTCGTCCTGATTATAAACATAATCAAACTTATAGATTGGGTTCGGCTTTAAACTAGGCATGCCACTAAACTGAAGACCATTCCAATGTCCAGACCGATACTGTATAACTGAACCTTTCCTCAGAAATATTTGTGGGTATCCATTAGCATCAAACCGGTTCGTGTAATCACCTGGAGAAGGATCATCAGTACTTTTCCAGGATGAAAGGTACCGGTCCTGGCCGGTGACCAAGTCTATTCCAAACTTCATGCCTGGCAGAAAGGTGTCTCCTGGATAATCAAAACTCTGCCACAGGAAATTTTCTGGGTCAGTGTCGCTTCCATCTCTCACAACCAAGTTTCCTGTATCCAAAAGCTGTGCCATTGGATTCACTGCGGATCTTGATGTGCTTGATGACCAAATAATGTCGTTGGTGGAATTGAGAAGCACAAGGATTCCGCGGCTGTCAACCTTGAAAACTCCTGATGTATCGGTAAGTGGAATAGCTCTATTGGCAACCCATACTACTGTTGTCGCGGATGAAATCTTCTTGTACCATATGCCCAGGTACCGGTTTTTGGAACTACCGGGACTAAAAAATCCCAGTTCGAAGTTCCCACCGGCCGAAACAATGGTGTCACCATCTCTGATGGTTTGAATTGCAGTGATGGTATCTACTGCAATTGAGTTTATTATCAAGGTAGAAAGTAAAGTGGAGATAAAGAAAAACAGAGTAAATGATTCCATTGAAGTTCTTGCTCATGCCTGTCGGAGGTGCATGTTTTATGGTTCAAAGACTTGATTAATTGATGGGATGGACCAGCAGAGATAGCATCTCCACACGACCAACTAATATTTCGTTCTGGTTGGTGCTGCCAAGTCTCTTGCTGCTCGTGCCTCTCTCAATGTGAATGTTTTAAGGTTCAAAGAATTGATTAATTGAGGGGGTTGGACCGGAAGAGATTTGACAAGTATAAGCTTCATTACTAGTCTTGATAGCAATTTCTCCTGCCGGGCTTTTTACTAGGAACAGTCGATAGATATATATTAAGATGAACTGGCCCATGTGCGTTTGAAATGGTGGGCCTAAGGTTCTGGAATGCTATGACTATAAAGGATCAACCATTTTCTTTTGTATAGCCTTCAATTTAGACTAACCAATAGTAATGTTTCTGGCATTTATACGGCAAAGCTTGTTCACAAGATGATGATGATCGCAAGTGACAGGGCAATAATTATTGATAACCCATATTGGATTTCAAATCTCTCAGCTACGGTTAATTATTTTTCCAATTTCCTTTGTCTGCATTTCAACTTTGTATTGCTTTGCTTGTTGAAATTTGGCCCCCGAAGACTTGAAATTGATGTGCAGGACAAAGAAAAATGATAATAATTACGGTCATCTTCTTTGTGGACGACTGGACGTACGTGAGTTCTGCATATGTGTGGGGTGACCCAGCGAAAGCTTGCAAGTCCAGTTGAGAAACCCATGTGCTCGTCCTTGTCTTTGTTACTACTAGTTTTTCAATTGAAAAGTGCTATTTTTTTTTTTTTTAAAAATTGTACAGAAAATCCTAACAAAATAATGTGGCAATGACATTTTGTAATCCTAATAATATTATATTTTTGCAATACTATTATTTGCTACTGTTAAAAAATTGAAAAATTGAACATCTAGGAGTTTGAAATGCGTTAAAACGTGCAAAAAGATGGACAACCTAGAAAATTTACTTCGAGTTGTGGGTGATAAAGTCGTTTACCTACCATTATCCCCTTTAGCCACTATAGCATTCCAAATATAAGATGTGATGGAAAGGGTATCCCATCCCTGATTTGTCTTTCAACAAACAAGGCACACTCCATCCATTAGGGACAATCTATCACAAAGTATATATATCTGTATTTATGTAATTGGTGTCTAGGTAGATAGTATATGCGGGGACAAAGCCTATCCGGATAAAATCAATGTAAAGATATCTGCCTTATTTTACATAACTTTATTTGAAGCTAGCTCTGAACCATGGAAGCCATTCTAAAATGATTTGCAAGAACTTTTTGACAAAAGACAATAAAATAACATTGGGAATCTCACTGTTTCCTTTGTTCTTGCCTGACATGAAAATCTGCATCCAGAGACTACATATGACTCAAAACAAATAAAAAATGAAATGAAAGACGAACAATATTAAAAAGCTCTTGTAGATAAGGTAAATGGTTAATATATATAATCACAATGAACAAACACAGTTAAAAGAAGAAAGACAGCCTTAACATTGTTTTTTATTTGTTATACTCAGAGTCACAGGCCATGGAATATAAAGAATTAAACATAATTAGCAATTGGTTTTTTTTTTTATCGCGCCTTTAACTCTGTTATGGAGACCATGTTGGCTGAACATGATTTAGGATCTGTTCCTGATGAGTCTGTTTCAAGCAGATCCCTTTCGGCGAAATAACCAGGCTCTTTAGGCTGAGCCAGTGCACCCTCTCCACCCAACATCAGAACCACACTCGACATGTTAGGCCTATCCTCGGGCCGTTTTTGCACACATAATAAACCCACATGAATTGAACGCAACACTTCATATAGATTGCATGAATCTGCTATTGGTGTATCAAGCAATTCTGTAGTCCTGCCTTCCTTGTAAAGTCTCCAGGCCTGAACACATGGAAACAATTTAATTCAAGTGGTTGTTTTGTTTTTTTTCCAAAGAATGAAACAAAATTATTCAGTTCTATGCTTACATGCCCAAGAAGGTTGAGGTGGTGGTCTGGGTGACAGAATCCCCTGTTTCTTTGCCCACTCAATATTTCTAACACCAAAACACCAAAGCTAAACACATCAGATTTTACTGAGAAGAGCCCGTCAATTGCATATTCCGGAGACATGTAGCCACTGCAAGAAAAGTAAAAAAAAAATAGTGAAATTAGTTTATAAGTGTTGGAAGAGGATGATTTTGAGCTGCTTAATTAGGAGATTCTTACTATGTTCCAACCACTCTTTTTGTACTCGCTTCTGTCTCATTTCCTCCAAAAATTCTGGCCAAGCCAAAGTCTGATATTTTTGGGTTCATCTCGTAATCTAGTAAAATGTTGCTACCCTTTAGATCTCTGTGGATAATTCTTAGCCTGGAATCTTGGTGAAGATAAAGTAGCCCCCGAGCAATTCCATTGATAATCTGGAAGCGCTTAGGCCAATCCAATAAAATCCTTTGTGATTTATCTGCTAGTTTTCACCAAGTTAACATCCTGCTAGTTCCTCATATTTTACTTCTCAAGTATGTGTGCAAAATGATTAGGTGAAGCAAAAAACATAATTTTGCATTGGACGTAGTTTGTCTAGAGTCTAGACACAGGTTAGAAATGAAATATAAGCTAAATTAGCACATTCTTAGATTAGCTAGAATATAAGCTAAAGTAGGAATATAATGGTTTTGAGAAAGCCATACCAAAAATAAAGGAGTCCAAGGTATTGTTGGGCATGTATTCGTATATTAACATTCTTTCTTCCCCATGAATGCAATATCCTATAAGCTTTACAAGATTTCGATGCTGAAGCTTGGCAATACAGATGACTTCATTCTTGAACTCATTTACTCCTTGTGTGGAATCCTTCGAAAGCAACTTCACAGCTATTTCTTGTCCCCCTTCCATCATACCCTGAAAATTAAAAACAAATTTGTTTCGCAATTAGGTACAATACTCTGCCACTGAATGAAGGCATTCCCATTTTCTGTATCTTTCCTTTCCGTTTCTTCTTCGATTTACTGTTTCCTTCAAACCGGTTCAGGATAATAAAACTCTCTATTAAAATTACTAAAATGCAGACTTATGAATTCTGCGTGACATAGTGGGAAGTTCAGAAAACAGCATCGAAGTGTATCGATATTGTTACCTTGTAAACAGGTCCAAATCCGCCCTCTCCAAGCTTATTGTTAATTGCAAAGTTATCTGTAGCAGTAATGATTGTGGCCAAGTCAAATAATGGTAGCTCTAGATCTTCATTCTTGGTTTCTTTGTAGCAACCTTGTCCAGGGCGCGGTCTTATTCCTCCTGCAGAGAGGGGGTAGAGTACTTTTAAATGAAACTTGTTCAAAGAAAATTTTAAAAAAAGGCAAACACAAACAGACCCACCATGACTGATTTCGGTTATACCTTTTCTGTTTAGCCGCAACTTCTTCCACATGCACAATGTAATGCTCAGGCCAAGTATAAGCGTTCCTGCTGAGACCACCACTATGATTATGACTGCTTTCTTCCAATTGTGGCCAGATTGACCTGATATTCGAGGAATTGAGTTACAATCATTTCAATGAGGAAAAACCAAGAATTCCAAGTGATTAAGCTACAACCAGGAATCTTGTTGAGAGGTGGGCAAGGTAATTTTTTTAAAATTTTGATAGATAAAGGTAGAATTTTTTAAATTTTGTTGGGGACCAAAAGTACAAAAAATTTGTATTTTGGATTAGCTAGAATAATTTTTTTGAATTTTGAGGGGAGGGTAATACACTATTTCTTATCTAAATACTTAAAATTCATAAAACCTATATAGAATTTTGTCAAAGTAAGGGCCCATGGCCCCCATTGCCTTAAGGTAGTTCCCTCCTTGCGCGGAAGCTCCACTGGAAAAGATTGTGCCTACCAGAAACAGAGTCGAATTTGCCCACCCATGAAAGTGTGATCAATAAACAAGATGAAAACTTGCTCTTTCTGTTTGTCAACTTGAAACTGAATACAGACAGGCGAAAATATACATACATATATATGTATATTACCATAAGCTATGATTATATGCTTACCTAATTCAGAGGCAGCCATCCTAATGAAAAGATCTTGGGAATTTTCAGAGAACCCTCTAATATCAACAAGGTCGCCAAACCAAAGCAAGCAGCCACTTCCTCCAGCACTTATATCCGAATTTGCATAAGCCGAACACGAGCAGTCCTTCAAGCACATCATCTCACATTCCTTGAGAGTCATGCTGAAATTAAACGTCGAATTTCGCGTGTCCGGCACTTTAACACCGGAATACTTTCTAAACCCGTCTCCGTTATTGCAATCTAACGGAGTTCTTCGAAAACACCCACTTGACCAATCTGTTTTGGCCCATTGCTCGGGAGATTTTGGTGTAAATCCTTCCAAACACTGGCATTCCGGCGAGTTGCCGACGGTACAGCGACCATAGGCACCGCAAAATCCATACGTATCACAATTGGTCATCTCCGTAGTTAAGTGTACGGCCCAACTGTTGGAGGCTTCCATCCACGTCCGGCGCTGCAGAATACCCGATTCAGTGAAAAGCATCCTCGAGATAACTGAGCTATTTAGAAGCTCGTAAATGAAATAAATCTCCTTCTGATTGAATACAAAAGTGAAGTTGTAAATGGGATTTGAATATACATTCGGCATCCCACTGAATTGTAGACCATTCCATGGACCTGACCGGAAAAGCTCCACGGAGTCCTTCCTCATAAAATACTGTGGATATCCACCAGGATCCATCCGGTAAGTAAAATCTCCGAGAGCTGGATCATCCCGGCTCTTCCACGACGATAAGTAACGATTCAGGCCAGTGGTGGTGTCCCATCCGAACTTCATACCCGGCAAAAGCGTGTCGCCCGGATAATCAAAGCTCTGCCATAGGAAGTTTTCTGGATTATCATCATTTGCGTCTTTCACGACAAGATTTCCAGAGTCCAAGAGCTTTGCAACTGGATTGTTTGCAGATCTTGTCGAATTGGAAGACCAAATGATGCTATTCGAACTGTTGACGAGGACGAGAACGCCTTGTTGGGTAACATTTAGAACGCCAGAGGAATCGAGAAGGGGGGCTTCTCTGTTGGCAACCCATACTACAGAAAATTCAGGTATTCGTTTGTACCATATGCCCAAATATCGTTTGTTGGAATTTTTTGGGCTGAAAAATCCTAATTCAAAGCTTCCTCCGGCCGATACAGTTGTGTTGCCATCTCTAATGAATTGAGCTGTTGCTATTGTGTCCACGGCTGTGGTGGCTACTAAGATGGAGCATAAGGAGGACAAGATCACAAGCAGTGCCATAACGCCATCCATCAATTTTTTCGAGCTTCTTTTCCAGTAATATATGATTCTTGAATTCTTGGGTTCCGCTCTTTTTCTCTCCGCATTAGCACTATGCATTTTAATACGTAATAAGTTTACCTTTAAATTATTAATATGTACCAATAAATTCCTTTTGTTAGTAATTTATTATAAAAATAGATAAAAATTTATTATTTAATTTATACATGTTAACAAAATATAGTGTTATACCTAAATTGATATTATCTTGTTAAAATAATTACTTAATAACTGAAATATTTTTTAAATTATATGAACAAAATAAAAAGTATTTCAGTCATTAGACAATTATTATAAAAAGATAATATAACTAAGGTATAAAATAAACTTTTATAAATATGTACAACTTACATGATAATTTTTCATCTACTCTCTTACTTAATTACTAATATATTTTTAACAGAAAGAATTAATTGATACTAATTAATAATTTAATAGGCCAACTTATTATATTTTAAAATTCAAAAGAACATAATAATATCGAACCACATTTCAGAAATGCAGTAATTAATCCCAATCACAATGATAAATGGTTACCCTGTGGAAACCAGAGAACTTTACTTTCAGTCAGCTGTCATAATTGTTGGAGTTCTTAAGCATGCACAATCGTCATCTCATGAGATGATTCCAAATATGGCAAAGTCAACGAAATTTTAAGGACAAAAACATATATTATTCCTGGTCTAAAATCATTATTGAGATAGCTCATATCTTGCAGCATAAAATCAAAACAAAGAATATGGCTCAAGGGTTGGATCCCTTTTTGTTTATGCCATTCTCACCATTTATAGTCAGTCACTCCCCAATAAATAAATAAATAAATATATATATATATATATATACAATGTAAATATGCACCAGCAATACAAAATAATGCAAGACATATTATTTTGAATGAAAAAGTCAAACGAGAATTTAGTCTAGTCAATCAATGCATTGCTACGAAGTGTATATATTTTTGCAACTTACAACCCAATACCTAGCCAAATCCCCTGCACCTTATGTGTAAAATCCTTGAATTTTGCAGTGGTGCTCGCCTTTTATGGATTAAGTAACCACGATTGTGTATTGATACACTTATAATACAGTTCTTTAGTGGTTGAGTATCGATTCACTACGATACTTCTGACATCCTCTAATAGCACGATTGTGTATTGATACACTTATAATACAGTTCTTTAGTGGTTGAGTATCGATTCACTACGATACTTCTGACATCCTCTAAAAGTTCGTCTGACTCCACTAAGAATGCCTTCAATGATTTGAATCAATTATAAAACATTCTCATACATGTATTATAACAATGTCCAAGTCTCTCAATGTTTCACAACAGCTTTCGGATTGCAAAATTTTGATTGTATTTGTATTATGTTAAGTAAAAGAAAAAAATTAAATTACAATCAAAATACTTTTCTTCACATAATATGCCAACACTCAAAATCTTAACATTCTTTTAATTTGGCAAGTAAAAGAAAACATCAAGTTCAAACCTCATTAGTATGGCAAATCCTCCTATGTACTTTTCTTCCTAACTTCTAAACACTTTTTTTTTTTTTTTCACAAGGGACCTCTCCCAAGGCAAGCGTTACGTACACTGAATTCACCCTTGCAAAGTAAACTCCGAGTCACATGTAGTATTCCGCAGAACATATAGACTAAGTTAGTCCAAAAAAATGCCTATGTGGGTGACCAAAATAACGCGGCGGTTGGAACATCCAACCATGAGGTTAATCCCTCAAGGCCGCAGCAGCTTCCAATTTTCACAATCGTCAATTTTGCTACAACTTTTTGGTAGACTAGTCAAGGGTTTGGAATTCCACAGGTATCACCTACCAACAAAAGTCATGCACGTCATCATTTTTTTTCTTCGAATTCTACGTTAAGTTCCGTTTACCCGTATGACTCTTTTTTTACTGTAAGAAAAAGTCAAAAAAATATTAATGTGGAAAATGGATTTTATCCTCTGAAAGTTTGAATCATACAATGTTATTATAGTGTGGTAGAAGGAGAGGTCTGATCCCTTAAAAGAAAATACATGATTTTTATTTATAAAATTATAATTATTACGTTATTTTTATAATATTTTTGTGAAAAAATTCTCTTTCGTTTTTCTCGGATGGGTGATTGAATTCGACGTCTAAGATGACGATAGAGGTTGACCATGGAATTATTTAAAAAAAGATCAGGGGATAAGATCAAGAGCAATATTGACCACATAGACATCAACTATCAAATGCTTTCTCGATAGCTTTTGCAAAAATGGCACAGTCGTTATTATTTATTTTTTTAAGGTAAGTACACTTTAGTTCTTCTTGTAGTTTAAGTAAAAATCATATAACTCTTTTATGATTTAAAAGTAAATACATAATTTTTTTTAGTTTGAACTTAATATAAAATGGATTAAACCCTGACAGATTTTGTGATCTGAAAAAAATATTCATGCAAAGGACAACCTTGTATTTTAATATAAAAGAAAAAAATTATTTTTTTGATATTTTATTTCGAAGAGATGAAATAACTAAAATACCTATATGACTGAATTGATGTTAATTTTAACGGTTTCTATTCATTTTAAAGTTAAGTCTAAACTATAAGAGAGTAGCGTGTTTACTTCTATAAGAGAGTAGTGTGTTTACTTCTAAACCACATGGAGATCATATAATTTTTGCTCAAACCATCATGTGGCAAAGCGTAATTATCTTTTTTTTTTATTCTCTATCTAATTCTAAAAATATTTTGGAAAAAATTAACCAGGGCTTTGGCCCTCCATCCAGTCCATTGCGCCAAAAAAAAAAAAAAAAATTGCACTAACATTTAAATTGAATTAACATAATAAAAAGAAAAAAAATACTTTTCAATGAACATTTGGTTAGATAGAAAGTTGGTTCATAATGCTAACAAGATTGATTGTTTTAATAACATAAAAGTTAAAATAAATTAACAGTAGAAACCAACTTTCACGGGAAAGAAAAGTTATTTTCATGTGTTTCTTGCAGGAAAAATTTAAGTAATATTTTTTTAGAAATAAAAAGTCACATGAGTTTTATGAGAAAATTTCCTGTTTCTTGCTAACCAAACTCCCAACAAATATGCACTTGTTTTATTTTTCTTCCCTTAACCCAACAGGGCCTAATAGAACAATTTGGGAAGGGTTACGGCGAGAATTCTCAAGAATAAACATTGAGTGAAATAAGATTTCAATATAGAGGTTAGGAAAACATTTTATTCTTACTTAATTTTTTTATACAAATCCTCCGTCAAATTGTTGTGATAGTGATAATTTTATAATTAAAAGTCAACTTCGCGAGTTCGTCATTTCAAATTGATAGATCCAAATTTAGCCGCATAGTTCTGTAGTTCATTTCTATATACTTATTTTTTTAGTTTGTATAGCATCACTGGGCCGGACAATAGATAGAATGGAGTAAAGATGCAAGAAAATTGGAAGAGACAGATAGCAGTTTTGGACTATAGCCTGTGGAGGACATTAATTTTGCTGTTAGGACAATTAGATTTACTGATGAGGCTTCAGGCCTCATGGCTCGAGGACAGCTCTATCAGCTTTCAGATTGTTGTCAGAGGATAGTTACCATCGGCTGGCGACTAACTATCAATTGTGGTTGATGGTAGCATTTTCTTTCTTGTTAAATCTGCATTCTACTTTTGCAAGGCATCCTTGACCCAAAATTTGTAAGTTTTTTAGATTGTACTTAGACCCAGTTATAGATAAAAGTCAGAATTGGGGGTTTTGGCTTGAGAGAATTCATTTTGTATGAAAAGTTCAAATTGGAATGATAATGGTCCTTCTCATTTCGTCCAATGCGTAGTTCTTTGGCCCTGGGGCATTTTCTGTCTTAAATTGTGTTATTGGACGGAAAATTATCCCAAATGACCGTGTTCACTTTACATTTGTTAGCACCAGAGTTTACACTCAATTTCATTTTGGTTCTTGACTTTTTAATTATGACACTCAATCTCTTACACTTATATGGTCAAGTTGTAATGTGAATCTTTCATTAACTATCATTTGTCTAGATAAAAATGTCTACGAGAGACTAAAAGTGAAATTTTTTATAAAATGCAGAAGTGGTAAGCATAATAACTTGTGTTGTCAATTACCTATTTTGCCTTCAAAATAATCACAAGTAACAAATTAGGTTATTACAGTTAGAATTTCTGTACTTTATACATAAATTTTACTTTAGCCTCTCATGGATATTATCGTTAGATGGAGAAACGGTGTCTAATAGAAGATTCACATTGCAACTTGAATGAAATTCTGCCAAAATCTGTGAGGATTCTTAATTTCCACTACATCTCCAATCAAAACACCAAGTTTCAAACAATTCTAAATTTGGAGTTCTTGATTTCCATGCTACATCATTCTTTCAATGGTGGAGAAAATTCACCATTAAGTTCTAAAAACACGGCAAACGATACTTTATTTTTTTTTACATGCAACTTATTCTTCATGTTTGGATTCAAGTTTTAATTCTGATGGTGCCCTTTGAATTTTTCAACTCATATCACAACTTCAATCTAGTGTGTCGATCAAGTAAATAGTTCAATAGTTAAGATCGTCAAGACTGATCCTAAACACAGTGGAAGTGGTATGATTCAGAAGAACACACGAAGTAAAGGGAACTAATTGAGGTTCATTAAACTAACCCTCGAAGAAGATAAATGGCCTTTAACAGTGACAAAACTTTTGTTTCACAGGGGTTGGTACATGGAAAATACGTGTAATAGTGACTTTGTTGGCTGAAGCCACTGAACATGTTGCATACTTTTTTTTTTTTCTTTTAAGTAAAAAGGTGAAAAGAGGTAGTTAGAGTAGCAATTCCCTTTGGAATATTCATCTGTTGTCTTGAGCCATAATTATTGATTAATACAGCCTCACCACAATATAAGTGACATGCAGTTCATTCTCAATAGTATTTAGCTCACATAATAACTATTATAAGTGAGTTCGAACATGTCACCGTTAAAAAAAAAGCGAGGTTCTAAACTCAATTGTTGAAACTAATTCAACTACAATCTTTGTAGTAACTTGTTGCATACTTGCTTGACGAAGAATCAACTTCAAATGGTCTCCTTTCCATGAAAAAGCCAGGTTATATAGCCGGAGGCAATGCACCCTCAACACCCAACAATAGAACCACAGTTGTCATGCTTGGCCGATCATATGGACATTGTTGCACATACAACAGATTCACATGGACTGTTCGTACCACTCAGATATGTAGTGTGAGTCACCTAGAGGTACATCAACCAGTTCCAAGGACCTGCCTTGTTAATTGAATCTCCATGTCTAAACAATCCAAATTAAGCTACTGGGCATCTTCAATGTTACTTTCTAAAATAATTGGTCAAAATATATTTAAATATTATATTCTATATTTTAGCTAGTTACTTTTTAAAAAATTCTCTATTTTAGTTAGTCATTTCATAAATTATTATTTTTTAACACTCCCCCCCTCCCAAAAAAAAAAAAAGAGAAAAGAGAAAGAGAGAGATTTGTGAAATAATAATATTTAAAATTTAGAGACCTACTTTTGACTTTCTAATGTGGATCTAATTAAGTTAACAAAAGTTTAAAGAACCAAAATGAGATTACAAAATAGAGAGTCATATAGAGAGTCTGTTAGATAGTCATTTTTGAAATTTAACAATTTAAAATAGTTAAAAGAACCATTTTAGAGAGCACCTTAAAAATACATATAAGTTTTCACACGTGGACCTAAGTTAACAAAACAAGACACATGTCACCTACGTGTCCAAGAGATTAAGGTTGTGATCTAGTAGAAAAATCTTATGTTTCTTTTGTCACAAATAACCTCCAACATTAAAACACCAAAGCTGAACAAATCATATTTTAAGGAGAAAACCTCATCAACCACCTACTTTGGATACATGTAGACGCTAAAACGAAGCATTGAAAAGAGAAACAAACTATGGACAATATAATTCAACAGCAGTAAGAACATGAATCAGAGGTTCATAGTGTGTACCCCAACCACCCTGTTCTATTTGCTTTTGTCTCATTTCAGCCTAAACTTCTAGCCAACCCAAAATTTAATGTTTTTGGGTTCATGCCATTATCTAGCAAAACATTGCTAGCTTTGAAATTTCTATGAATAACTCTCAATCCGAAATCTTGATAAAGATAGAAATCTTGATATAGATAGCGAAGCCTTGAGCAATTCCAGTGATTATACGTGAAAGCGTTCAGTCCGACCCAGTGTTCTGCTATGGATTTGATTTGCCCAAAATATCAGTCTTAATCCATGCTCACATTAGTTGGATGCTTGAATGCAACTAGAAAATAATGTCATAAGAGTCAGATTTTTTGAGAAGCATGTTCATGGAGCCTTGCCTGAACTAGTTCTAATGAAAACATGGGTCAAACTACAACTCTAGTAGTATTTACTTTTAAGTAAATAACAAGAATGCGAAAGTTGAGCATATCTAGTTACGGACCCAAGATTTGTATTAACGGGGTTAAGGTAATTTTTTAAAATTTTTATAGGGATCAAAGTAAATTTTTTAAGATTTTAAGGGCCAATACCTACATTATATCATAAATATTCAAAATTTTATATCAATTATACAGAACTTCAAAAATTTTAAAATTGAACTTTTATAGGATTGACATAGGTAAACCAAAAATTAAATTATAGCATGCAGAGGGCCCCGCAAACACCCCTCGGTTTGCCCGTGAGCATATCAATTAAATTATAGCATTGACATAGGTAAAGCAAAAATGAACTTTTTTATTTTCAAAGGGGTACTCAAATTTTTTTTTTGGTTGTTATGAAATATAACACTTTTTCTTTATCTTGTAAACCAAATAAGTGGGATCAGGTAATATAAACATTAAATTTACTAAGATATTTTTTTAAAATTTCAGTTAGGTCAATAGATCATATAACATGGTGCCGCCCATGTGCTCGTGCCCAGAAGAAAGAATGGACACACTCTTCTCGCCATCGTCTACTCTCCCTTCTAACGTCCAAAATAGGCCGGCCGTTCTACGTCAAAATTCGTGATTTCTGTAGTTAACGGGTCTTAGTCTCACCTGTTCAATTTGGTCTTTAAAACAAATAATTCAAGATCTCCATGGTCACAAGTCCTATTCTGCTTTGGCGGCCCAAAGATGGAATATTATCTTGAGAGTCAGAATCACTCATGTGCATTTGATTAGTCGAGTCACAACATTATTTTCCCCTCATAATGGTTGAATGACATCATAAGAATGGTTGTGCATGAGATCAAATTGACAACTTGAATAACCATAAATGATGGTCTAAGTGGTGGGCGGGGTTCCGAATTGGATTTATCCAAAGTCCACGCGTCTTTTTATGATCAATCATTATTTATACATGTAAGTGAGATTTTTAAAAAGATTTGGTTGATCATTCGAACTAATATTAATGAATTTTTAACCTGTTATAAAGAGACAAAGGAGTTAGAATGGGTCGATCCACTTTGAACTGATCACACTCTGACAATCAAGTTAGCAATCTTAACTAATAGTAGAAGGAGAATAAAGACTCAGAATATTTAGGAAATCAATTGTCCATATCTTGCTTCTTCAGGATGCTGTGTTTTTATAGTGTAGTGTTCTCTGTTGCATCAACTCCGATAATCATGATTTGCTGCACAGGTCTATGCCGGCTAGAGCCGACTGATCGGATGTAATTTCACCTTTAGCGCCATGCTGGAGCTCGACTAACCAGACGCGAGAGTTGTTATTGTGTGCAACGCCTCACCCGTATTAAATGCGGGTCTATTCTCTATTAAATGCTCTAACCCTCCGCATGATTACATTCCTAAACTGGGTTAAGAGGGTTTTAGCTTGGGCTGATAAAACGACTTGGGCCTGTGTTGTAATAATTGCTTCTGGGCCGCTCCAGGCTCAATTTGGCAGTGCTAATCCTTTTGGACTTGCAAGTTGGTTTGGGCCGGTGTTTATTTGACCCACAATTGCCCTTAGCCCTAGTGCCCCTAATATAGGGGTCTTGGGCTAATGTCTCGCGACGATTCGGTGACGTCAACCATCAGACGGTGTCAAATGGGATGTGACCATTGAGCTTCCCCAGACCTATTGTCGCCGTGCTAATGTTCTTTTCGCAGGCCAGAGCTAAGGTTGTAAACATTGTTTGAACGTAGAGATCCTTTACGCCCTGGCCCCGTCTCTTTCATGAAGATCGCCATTTTGTAAGTCCTCCCTCACTTTATATTCCTTCTTCTCTTTTTTCGGTTGAACCCTAGAATCCTTTAGCTACTATGGGCACCTGACTTAGGGGAATGCTTAGCTACTTCAACGCCATCGCCGCCTTCAAACAACGGTATAATTTCTCGGAGGGGCTAGATATTGGCTTGGTAGGGCCAAAGGATGACGGTTGGAGAGTGACCGAAGGGGGGAATCCGTTTCCCCTTATCGCAATAGTAGAGGGTGGCCTTACGTTTCCCGTCCATCCCTTCTTAACCCAACTCCTCAGCCACTACGAAATCGCCCCAATACAACTGCTGCCAAACGATTACAGAATAGTGATGGGGATGATTGAGTTGAACAGCCACCTTGGCTTAAACCTAGGTCTTCACTAGTTCAACTACTATTACGCCGCTGTGGAGGTGGGCGACAACGGTAAAACAGAGAGATACAAGTATTATTTTAGGTCTAGGCACGGGTCCAGGGAGTTGATCCAGTTCATTCCTAGTTCAAGAAAGGGGATTGACGATGCCATATTGAGAGTGAGGGGGCCATGGGAATTCGGCGACATTCCTGTAGAACTGGCGCCAGAAATGAGATGCCCCAAAACACCGAGAAGGATAGGTCTACCACTTTCTTCGCTATCTGATGTGTTTTGCTCCTTTTTCTGTTTTTATTTGATTTTCCTTGGTTTGTTGCTTGACTCTATGTTTTCGTACTTCCCAGCTAGCTTTGCACCTAGGGACAAGGAGACTGAACACCTCGGCCTCGATCTTGCTGCCTTAGAGCGAGTCTGGGCATACAAAGGCGAGGGAGAATTGCAAAGGATAGGTCGAGTTGCACATTTACTATTGGGCCACCCAATTCGATACCAGTCTTTCACTGCGACGAACAGGGTATCTGCTGACATGATTGCTGCTTATCGCGCCCTGGTTTTTGGGTCTAAGGTCCTTTCGGCTCGGAGACAAAAGTGCGGAACTCTGTCACCAGAACTCATCCTCCTAGAATGATAAGTGCGACTAGGTTTGAACTTGAAATTGATTTGATGAAGGGCTTTTTAAAAAAACAGGAGTCGCCACCTAACTTGATTAAGGTGAATTAGGATACCTAAAACTAAGTGTTAATTTGAAGATTAAACTTAGGATTTTTGGATAAGATTTTGAAAACTCCCTCAAGAGAGGGTTTTTAAAAAAATAGGTTGTTTGACAACCTTTGGAAAAATTTAAGCCCTTTTGGAAAATAATTCTATTTTGGTCTTTCGAAAACAGAAATCTATGGTTCGGGGGTTGGTTACTTGTAGGGAAGATATCCTAATATCATCACCCAACCCCACCCTTCCGGTACTTACGTCTCTAACCACCCTTTTGTTCACTCACTAGAATAATCAGTTACCATTGTCCATTTAATATCTACTTTAAAATTTTGAAAAAGGGGGTTTAGTCATCATTTTTCGGATGAATGAATGCATGAGGCAAACTTTAGGAAAAGTTTGAAAACATGGAAGTTTTGGAGGAGTTTGAAATAGAAACTTTGAATTGATAGAAATTTTTGAAAAGGGGATTGGAGTTGAAATGGAAGTTATGACCGCACCATTTTAGGTTGCCTACGTATCTCATTTGGCGAGAATCAGGTCAATCGTAGTTCGGGTAAGAGCCTGATGGAAAATAGGCTCATTAGGGCCTTTGGAAAGTTTGAGGACACTTTGTGGTCTTTGAAAAAGTTTGAAGACACTTTGTGGTCTTTGAAAAAAGAGAACTTGAGAGTTTTGATTTGAAATTGAATATTGGAGTGTTTTGAAATAGAACTTTGAAATTCTTGAAAGGGGTTTTTGAAGCGTTTTAAAATGTTTTCAAGATAACTCAAGGGAGTTTTGAAAATGCTTTAGAATAACCCACGAGAACTTTGAAAATGTTTTGTAGTCATGTTTTGAAAACCTTGGAGGTATGATTTTGGACTGTCAGAAAGTTTTCGAACATGGTTTTTGGGAAGACCTAGGGTTTTGGAACTCTAATATGGACAACCTTGGAGGTTGTTCTTGATATATCACCTTCCTTTGAAATTCCTAATCATGAAAAGGGTAGGGACACCTTAGGGTTGTGAGTTCTTGAAGACCTTTTTGGGAACACTTTAAAGATAGAGTGTGGGGGCATTTAAAATGGTTATGGAATTGATCTCAAGAGAGTAGGAGGTTTTTGAAAAATGGGGTATGAGAATAGTTTTGAACAGAAAGATGATTTCAAAAGGAGTCCATGAGTTGGAACCTTGAAGCATACTAACCTAGATTGGGTTGATCTAAGGTTAGGGGTGACTTAAGGTTAACTAACTCGGGTTAGGCTAACCTAGGGTTAAAGTGACTTTGGGTCGACTAACTTGGGTTTGGTTAACATAGGGTTGGATAACTAGGGTCAAGTTAACCTAGGGTTAAGATAACTAGGATCAAGTTAACCTAGGGTTGGATAACTAGGGTCAAGTTAACCTAGGATTGAGATAACTAGGGTCAAGTTACTCTAGGGTTGGATAACTAGAGTCAAGTTAACCTAGGGTTAAATTGGAAGATGGTTTTGAAATGTGGTTTAATGCATTTGGAAAAGGGTGTTTGAAAAACAAGTCATGTTATGCAAAGGACTTTGGTAGACAACCTTTTTGAAGATCATTTCCATGAAAATTTGACTCTAACCAAGAGTATGGTTTATATGGTTGATGTTTGAAGACCATTCCTAAGAAGGTTTCCTTATGACCATTATAACAATAATCTTGACAAGAGTATGGGGTTTAAGAATCACTATGGTGATGACAACTTGTGAAAAACCATTGTTCATGTAAAGATGGAGATAATGAATTTTTTGAAAACCATTTTTGGGAAAAGGATTCTGGGAACCTTTTTTCGAAGAGAATTATTCTAACAAGTTAGGGTTCCTATGACCAATATAAAAGAGAGACCACTCAAGAGAAGGCTCCATGGGCCATTCCAACCACTAAACTTGAGAGAATAACAACCTTAAGGATCAAAAAGTTAGAAACTCATTTTCGTGCAAGAAAAAGAGAAGGGAACCATTCTAGCAATTTAAGGGCTCATATGGCCAATATAAAAGGGAGACGACTCAAGAGAAGGTTCTGTGGGGCCATTTCAACCACTAAACATGAAAGAATGGAAACCTTAGAAATTAGAGAATTTGAAAACAACTTTTATGCAAGTTGAAATGCAATGATGCAAAAGTGTGAGCTAAGGGGTTAATGGGAGATTTTCTAAAGCATGATTTCTAAGGTCTCACCCTAAACTTCAAGATGCCAACTCTTGGAACCATTTAGAGAGGAATATTGAACTTGACAATAACATGGAAATAAAAGTAATGCAAGCTTTGAAGTACATGGTTAGAAACATGAAAATAAAGCCAAACACACAAGACATGATCAAGATAACAAAATGCAACAGGGTCATGAATACATACAAGGCTTTTAGGCTATACCACATAATCAAGGAGCTCCTAGGCCATGCCATCTTAAAGTAGGCTAGTGAGAGATCCTCCTACACGGTGGCTTCTATTTGCTTTCCTCTAGGCATGAACTAAGAGTCCTCTTGGCTTAAGCATGCAAGAAAAGGGGGGTTGAAGATAGGGATTAAAATAAAGAATAGCCTAAGTAGGCTAGGATGGAGAAGAAAAGAGTGGGAGAAGATAAAAATGTAAAAGAAATACCACCTTTTGCCTTCAATATACTTGTAGACTTCTATAGATGCCTTGACTTGAACTTGAATGGCTACAAGTAGGCTTGAGGGGCTGGAAGGTAATGTTTAATGGTGTATAGGGCTATGTAAGTGAAGTGTATGGGTTAGAGGGAGGTGGTATCTAGCCTAAGTGTTGGAGGAGTGGAATGTATGTAGAGATTCGAGATTCTGGAGCAGTTTCAGTAGAGCTTCGCATCAATTTTTGATTTTGGAATATGCAGAGGGGGAGGGTTGTATTTATAGGCAAAATTTTGGACACTGGTGCATGTGCTACATGCGCTGGTACTGTTCCATAGAATGAAGGCCACGTGGCACTCCCTGTACTGGCTAAATCTTAATGGCTAAGCAAAGTTTGATCGATCTGATCAAAATTTGGGCGCATGTAGCATACGCTCCACTGCCGAGAGTGTTCATTTAAACTTTGCCTCAATAATTGAGCCCACCAGGAAGGTTTCAGAGGAATCAGTTGCATCCACGGTGTTCTCTTGGGGTTTCTCATGAACTTTTGTGTTTTTAAAAAGTTGGAATGGGGTTTGAAAGTGTGGGATATCGTCTCGAAAAATGTGCACAAAATGGCATCTTTGCGAAGCGTTTGTGATACGCTCCACGGGGGTTCAAAAGTAGCTATTTTTATGCCGCATGATTAAGGCCTTTGGGAAGCAATCTCTCTAATTGGACCGTACCGATGGAAAGTACTCTGAAAATACTTTCAGGAATTCCCTAATTTATGCATTTTTCAAGTCGTTTGACGATGCGTTTTAATCAGGGAATTGAAGAAAAAGTCAACCTTGGCAGAGCGTCTGTGAGACACTCTAGGAGTTGCTGAAAGTAGTAGTTTTCAAGCCATACGATCAGGGGCTTCGGGAAGCGATCTATCTGATTAAGTTGTATTGAGGGACAGACCTATGGATGAGCTTTAGGGAGCTCCCTGGTTTACGCATTTCTCAAGTCGTTTGATGATGCGTTATAACTAGGGAATCTGGAGAAAAGGCAATTCTGACAGAGCGTCTGCGAGATGCTTTGAGGGACTTTTATCGACTCGCAGGTGTTTAGCTCATAAGGTCCTCCTTAGGTTAAACAGAAGTGTGTGACAAGACCCGCCGTTCAATATCTTAGGACTGCTGTTGTTTTGGGGTGTGATAGGGTTGTCAGGGGCAAAATGGTCATTTTAGTTAGGTTTGTTTGAAAATGGTTAAGAATGGTTCGGAGTGTTATGTCAAACGTGTCGGGTCGTTCAGGAATGGTTTTAGGAGAGTTTTTTTACTGTTTGGTGAGGTCTGTACTGTTTCAGGGTGTTCGGGGATAAAACAGTCATTTTGACTAGAATTAGTCGGATTGGGACCAGAATTGGACCAGATGGCATGTGGAGTACGCCTAACAGTCTAGTAACATTTTGGAAGGGTGGACTTACCGTTTTGAGGGATTTTGAACTTTCTCAAAACGTGCTTAGAGGCCCAGGGGTAGGTTTGGTTATTAGGCCTTTATTGGGCCCAGCGAGCCCGAGAAGTAGTTGATTAGATAGGGATTCGAAAGTTGATTTGGGCTTGAATGTGCTTACGGAGTGTTGAAAGGGAGTTTGGTTAGGCAGGAGATTGTCGAGCGGGCAAAAATGAGGTGCTTACAGTGCCCAAAAAATGGAAGGAGCTAGGCACGACATCAGGGGTTACTCACCTCTCCTGTCGCTTCTGAATCTTGCACCAATTATTGCTGTCCCTGTCTTTGCCTCCGGAGTTGACATTGCCCCTAAAGTTTGAGACTTAACGCTGAAACTAGGACAGAGAGGTTCTAGGAAGAGGAAGGGAGCGGCATCATCTTCTTCTGAGACTGTCACTCAAGTTGTTGACACCAATACTCCTCCTCCGCCTATTGTGCCCCCTGCCATTGAGGTGGTTAATCTGGACGAGGAACAAATAGCACAGGAGGCGGTGAAGAAAAGGAGGTTGGTGAAAATGGTTGAGAAGGTTGCTACCCGAGCGAAGGTTGAAGGTACTTCTGCCACCCAAGATAAATTGACGGGGACTTCTGTAACTGAGAAGGGTAAGGGCACAGCGGAGGAGTTCATAGCACGATCCAAGATCGACAAAAGGGCTATGACCGTCGAAGACTCGGTGCTGTGTTGCCCCGATGCTGCTATTAAGGTCCTTCAAGCTATTATTCCACTTAAGAATGTCAAGGAGCTAGACGACATCGACACTGGAGATCTAATGCTTGGAGCTATTTAGTCGACATTCACTGTAAGTTTGCTATGCCGAACTCTTAATTTTGGCTGTTTGATTTGAAAAATTATTTACTAATGCATGTTTTAACTTATCCTTTTTAGGGGGCCATTCACGGCCTGGAGGTTATGCACCGGTTCTGTAGCCTGCAAGATCAGCATGGTACCCTTCTGCAAAAGCACTGCGAGCTGAAGGAGACACTTTACTAGAGAGATCGGGAGGCCAGAGGTATCTAGAAGGCTTGGCAGGACAACCAAGTCGTTCTTTCCGAGAGGCATGCCTCTTTTAAGCGGAAGGAAGAAGACTACCGAAAAGCTGAAGTAGAGGTTGCCGATCTAAGGCCCAGACTGGTCGATACCGAGAAGTCAGTGGCCGTAGTAACGGCGTCTTTGGCTGAAGCTCAGCTGAAGGTAGAATAACTAAAAAAGGAGGCTGAAGCCAAGTATGATAAGAGGTTTGAGGATGCCGGGGATCATTACGAGACCCAGGTGAAGCAGATCATAGAGGTTGTATTTCAAGACGGCTGGAAGACGACTTTGAGGCAGTTGAAGCCGGACAAGTCTTCCTCTTTCTAGACGGAGATTCTTGCTTGAGCTGATGCTATACTTGAGTCGGAGGATGAAGCTGATGAATGGACCGAACGTGAGGGGGATAAAGATGCTCCTAAAACCAAAGTGGTTAATGAAGCCACTCCTGCCATGCTTCCTTCTGTTGTGCTTCCTCCAGCTGCAAACTTGCCTCCAACTGATCTACCTTAGGACATTTCTCTTGCTTTTTCTTTTCCTGTTCAATTGTAAGAACAATTTGCAAGCAGTGCACATTTTGTGACACTTTGTGAATCAATTTTGAAAGTATGCCTTTTTTCTTATGAGTATTATCTTTATGTAGATAGCAATTTGTTACTTGTTTGTTCAAACTGCCAAACTTAGGCATATATGATCTGTTTTAACAAAGTAAGTACTCCAAGCTTTATCCCATTCGTAAATCTTGGCAAATAAAAACTTTGCTACTTTTAGCGTACCAAATTTGGTTAGGGCTGAGTCAAGTTACTTAGCTTTGTTACTTTGATGAAGATCTCTGCCGACCTACTTGACTTGGGCAGGACCAAGTTTGAACGCTAGTTTTTTTTTTTTTAAAGGATTTTCATTGGTCGACCTGTCTAACTTAGACATGACCAGTTTTTATGCCTAATTTTTTGTGACCTTTATTGGCCGACCTGGTCATAAATGATTCAGGACTAAGTTTTTACGCCTGATTTTTTTGTGACTTTCATTGACCGACTTGCCCAACTTAGACATGACCAAGTTTTTACACTTGGTTTTTATGACCTTCATTGGCCGCCCTAGTCATAAATGATCCAGGACCAAGTTTTTATGACCTTTATTGGCCAACCTGGTCATAAATGATCCAGGACTAGATTTTTACACCTAGTTTTTTGTGACCTTCATTGGCTGACCTGCCCAACTTTGACAGGACTAAGTTTTTACACTTGGTTTTTGTGACCTTTATTGGTAGACCTGGTCATAAATGATCCAGGACCAAGTTTTTACACCTGATTTTTTTTATCTTCCTTCAGTACTTTGCAGTGGCATCAAATTTGTTGAGTAGCTTCCAATTTCATTGATTTGTGCAAAGATTTTATATTTGTTGAAAGAAGTTGCATCCTTCTAAGATTATTTGCGTTCCAAGATCGGGGTAATTGTTGCCTTTCTTCGACGGTTTCCAATCAATATGCCCCCATGCCGACTTGGGACGTAATTCTATAAAGACCTTCTGATTAAAAGCTTGGCGCAACCCTGCTAGCAGAGCCTCATATTCTGACTCATTGTTTGAAGCAATGAACGCCAGATTAATGGTCTGCTCCAATGGCATACCGTATGAGAACTATCCTTGAATATGCCCCCTGGTCATTGGATGCTTTGTTAGCAAACGGCTTCCAAAGGTCCAGAGGTCGAAGGAGAGGTCATTATGTTGCGTATTGAGAATCGGGGTCGGATTGGTTTCCTGTGAAAATTCAACAAAAAATTCGGCAATAAAGTCAGCCAATACCTAGCCTTTAACTGTCGTTCGTGGTTGGAACTTGATGTTAAATTATCCCAGCTCAACAGCCTACTTGACTGATTGGATCGGCCTTTCCATCATATGGTGTGGACTTTGACAGAGCAAACTTTCTCAGAGGCTGGCAGCTTTCAATCTCCTCCATGAAAGGTGTGGACGCTATCTAATCTAGGGCTCTGCTGACCACGTCCTAAGTAGTATGTGCTTTGGGGAGCTATTCTTTGCTATCAAGTTTTTCATTTAGCCACCTCTCCCATTCCTTCCATTGCGAACCGGTTCTCAGTCGATCCCGGTCCTACGGTGTCCGGCTCCTCCTGTGGTGCCGATCTTCTCGTTTGTTACTGTTGCGGCTGGTGCTGGAGGCATGGCTCTTAGCAATATGCACCGGCGTTGAACTTCTGCTTTGGGGATCTCGACTCCTTCTTTCGTCACGATGGGCCGGTGATCCTCGTCTAACTCGGTCATCCCTCCTGGATATTGCGTCCCTCATTACTCTGACCTGGAAAGTAAGCCTGGCAATTTCGTCATCATGTCGCTGCAGTTCCATTTCAGTAGCACGAAGTGAATGGTCACTGGGCACACGTCCACTAAAAAGTGAAGGGCCCAAGTCCCAGTGATGATTCTACGGAGATTGGGTTCCCTGGCGTAGTATGGATCCTTACGTAACTCATCTCATGATCCTCGGTGGCTTCCAATAGGGGGCCGGGTTTCCGACCTCCTCGTCTGACCCCTGTTACTTCTTTCTGGGGTGGTTCGGTGGCCAGCCGAGTTGGTATTATCATTGTCGGAGGGAGTTTCGTTCCCTCGTCCGGTGGCATGGACTCCTTTTCTCCCTAAGAAATTGGTACTCATGTTTACTTGGACCTTCCCACAGACGACGACAATTATAAGTGGGATTTCTAGGAAGGCCTGACTGATTACTCGAACCAATATTAATGAGTTTCCAACTTGCTGTAAAGAGATAAAGGAGTTAGAATAGGTTAATCCTCTTTGGGCCGATCACACTCTAACAGTCAAGTTAGTAATCTTAACCAACAGTAGAAGGAGAATAAAGACTCTGAATATTTAGGAAATCAATTGTCCATGCCTTACTTCTTAAGGATGCTGTGTTTTTCTAATGTAGTGTTCTCTGTTGCGCCTACTCTGATAATCATGACTTGCTGCATAGGTCTATGCAGGTTAGAGCTGGCTGATCGGACGTAATTTCACCTTTATCGCCATGCTCGAGCTCGACTGACTAGACGCAAGAGTCATTGTTGTGTGCAGTGCCTTACCCATATTAAATGTGGGTCTATTCTCTATTGAATACTCTGACCCTTCGTATACTTACATTCCTAAGCTGGGCTAAGAGGGTTTTAGCTTAGGCTGATAAAACGACCTGAGCCTGTGTTGTAATAATTATCTCTAGGCCACTTCAGGCCCAATTCGGCAGTGCTAATCCTTTTGGGCTTGTAAGCTGGTTTGGGCTCGTGTTTATTTGACCCGCAATATAATAAATAAAATATAGGTGATTCAAACTCAAAAAAGTAGTCGGTCGAAAGGTTGAATGCTTAGTAACAAAATAAAAAGTTACGAATTTGAATTGTTTCATAAAGAAAATGCACTTTAAAGTTCATTACGAGCATAGTAAAACAGAGACTATCACAAACATTAATCGAAAAGACACTTAGATATGGTTTCTAGGGTGACTCTTTTTACTTGCCAAAGCAGATAATTTTCTTTTCTTATTCTCTGTCACATAGTCAATATATTTATTTGTTCAAACATGCGTGGAACAAATCCAACGAAGGGAAACAAAAATTATACTTTTACAAAAATTTAATACAAACAAGCCCACTGAAATAATATGATAGTACTTGATAATGCAGTAAACTTGTTAGGTTGGTCTTCAGGTCGGCGGTGAGCTGCTCCGGTGAACTGAGAAAAGATGAAAGGGTAAGGGATACCGGTGTGATGCCTGCCAATGACCCTCCGATGCCAAAGTTAATTTTTTGAAAATATTCCAACAGGATTTTGGCAAGGGTTTATGTTTGCGTACCTTATTGGAGAAGATGATATTTTCCTTTTATATGGGTAGGCATCGTAGTAGCCCTAGGAGGGCTTTGCATGCATGGAGATAGTGGGAGATGGTTGTCTCTCCACATGATAGCGTGGCACTGGAGGGCCAGACTGGTGACAAAATAGCGGGGCGAGTGATTGTCCAACCCCACACGTAGCGTTCCCTTAGGGGTGTGTCAGAGTGGGGGAGGTGACTACCTCCTGCTACACGTGAAGTCCTGGAGTTGGGAGTACGTTATCATGATGGGGTTGTCAGTGGTGGCTCTCGCTGCTGTGATAGGTCAGGGAGTGACCGACACCATCCCACAAAGTGTGCTCGGTCGTGCTAGGCATGGTCTGTTCGGTCGTGCTCGAGTCAGCTGGAGCTCTTAGAGTTGATCTCCATTGTCTTCTTGTTTGACATGTACCCTGGGCGCCATGTCCTCTATAGCAGCGCAGTCAGCCTATTGTAGAAAGTCCTGATCGATCCCCACCAATTGCCCTCAATTCTTCTGAATACCTCAAGTGTGGTAAAAAAAAATTCCTGATTGGATTGTCATCAGTTGGTCAACAAAACTCTTGATCAGTCCCCATCAATAATATTTTTAAATTACGAACAAAAATTAGTGGTATTTTGGGTAGCTAACAATTCCAATAAGTGTATCTAGAGTGGCATAACCATGGCCAGCGTCGTTGTGCCTTGCACGTGGGCTCTCTCAAATCTCAATTAAATATAACGACCCAGGCTGAAAAGTCCTAGTTCAAAGCTTCCACTTGATGGAAACTATGCTCGCAGACTAGTACAAAAACATATATATATATTGAGGTGATCCTTAAAGAGGTTAAGGGTTCGATTCCTGCTCTTATAATTTTTTTTCTGGCTTAGGCCCTCTTTAATATAATCTCTTTCGATGAATAAAAAAAAATAAAAAATTAAAGTGATGACATTTGTATTCAGACGATGTAAGCGTGGAGATATGAGGGAAGGGCCTGAGCTGAGTGATCTGATCTCAAGAGGTAAAGGCCTTTTGGAACCTAGTTTTGAAATCATGTTGAAGAACCTATGGGCCTAACTCAACCTTAAAAGCCGACTAGCAAGGTGAGGGTTGCACAAAGACATATATGAAGGTGATGAATTTCGTATCTGTGTGATTTGGGACTTCATTGTAGTGAATTTGATTGCAGTTGTGGTGTCGACTGCACTAAATTAGGAAGATCGAAAAAAGAGGATAAAGAAGAAGTATTATAAAGCTCATTTCATTCATATTTCTTATTCTTCGCTTATGGTGTATTTCTACTATCCAATTGTTCATTTGAAGTATGGAGCAAACAGAAAATAAAAATAAATTGTTTTCATAGTGGTTTAGATCAAAGAAAAATAAAAAAAAAGCCAACTTAGACTCCGACCACCATACAATTTGAGAAAGAGTCAAATGTATACAACTTTATTCTCTTGAGTGAAAATATTATTTTTGTATTTTGTACTTGTGATGACTAGGTCGCAATAAAGCAACCTTACAACTGTGCTAAGTCCATCCATTATAAAAAAAATCAACAAACATAAAAAGTATTTTCACAATGGTTTGGACAAAAATTAAAAAAATTTATTTTTCACAAGATTTTAGACCAAATAAAAAAAATAAGAAAAATGGTTTCACACTAGTTTGTACCAAACAAAAAAAAAAAAAAGAAAATTAAGATTTCGCATTGGTGACAAAACACAAAAAAAAAATTCACGCTGGTTTGGAAAAAACAAAGAACATATGCAAATGACGTGAAAACGTTTTCACACTGCTTTCAGGTGGGGAAATGTTGACATATTTTTATTTGTATTGACAATTTTCATTTTTCCCAAGTTATCCTTCCTGCTTTTCTAAAACTTTCAATACTTTTGCATATTTTTCAATTTACTTTACCATTTTTTTTCACCGACGGAATGAGGGAAGAAAGAAAAGAGAACTGCATGTGGTTTTCTTTGGGCAAATTGTCACAAATGCCACATTAGTTAAAGGATAATACCATGATGCATGGCATGGGTGCTAAGTGCGTATTAAAATTGTGCCATATCTATGTGCCTCAATGACAAACCTCATAGGAGGGGTGAAATTAACCCTTAATTATATCCTACATTTGAGTTTGGATAGAGAATGACTCCTTATGAATTGGTTGAGCCAGGTTCTTTTATTGGGAGCCAAATTCAAAAGTTATCAAACTCTTTCGGTCATCCTATGATTTTTAACCTGATAACTACTTGGTTCGTGTGAAACGAAAGAACTACACAAGTTGTGAGATTAGTCAAAATACACGTAAATCGGCAAGAACATTTGATTAGCAAAAAAGTAAAAACAAAATTCCAAAAGCTTAAGAAGTAGTTGATCATCATCCAATTCCCGATGCATAGGGCTCCCCCAATAGAAATTGACTGACTTAGAAGTGGGGGTAGACAATGGGCGGGGCGGGCCGGGTTCGGGCCGAGCTTGCACTATATAATAACAATTATCATGGCGGCTCAAGCCCGAGCCTAACCTCATTTTCTCAAGTCCACCCAAAAATTAAACTAAAGAGTCCAAGACTGCTTATTTGGCTCGAACTATTGGCAAGAAACGTATCACTTCTTTGTATAAATTTGTTAAAAAAATAATGAACAAAGTGCACTTCACTTTTTGACTTTTGAGACAATGCATGTGGGAAATTGGGTATAATAAATATTTGTTAAATAGTTGTTATTTTGAAAATCAAAGAATAGCATAAATTATTCTTTTGAATGGAATAAATTAGTAGTTGATGTTGGAGAATCCCTTAGCAAGGCCACCATTAGCTTAAAAATTTTGCCCAGCCCGGCCCTACGGGCTTAAATATTAATCTCAATCCCTAAAATAATCGGGTTGGACTGAGTGAGCTTCTCGGGCTTGCAGGCTGATGTCCATCCCTATTTAGAAGTGAGAGACGATTCCAAAAGTAGGCTTTCATGGCGCCTAAGGTACCTTACCTTTGTACACATCAAACAGTTTTTTTACTTCTAAAAGAAAAAAAAAAAGAAGAAAGAATTAAACGTGGAATGTTCTGTAAAAACTTGTGAAGAAAGTTAAAAGTTTTATCTTTTAATGTCTGATGGAAAAATATAACGAAAAAAGAAAAATCTTATACATAAATCATTTCTTAGTTTCTGTTTTTTTTTTTTTACCCACAATACCCAAGTAAATAAGTCTCACGTGCGTACTATACATACACTAATTTCTCAATCTATTTTCTCAATCACAAGACACAATGTAGTGGTATTTACATTAATAAATGCATGTGAGACCCATTCACTTTGTGTAATGTGTATAAGAAAGTGGGATTTGGCTCTTCTCTAGACCTAAATATTCAAAATCTTTCAGACTTCTTATTTCACTATGTCATTTGTTGATAAATGAAATTTAATGGATAATATTGTTATTCGATTTAAACCGAGGATCTCATTGTGTTAATTTTTTTGAACATTAAGTTAAATCGTAGGTTTAAATAAGATTACGTTATTCGTTAGATTTGAGTGACTAACACGTGACGTAGTGAGATAAGAAGTCTGGAGGATTCTGAATATTAATGTTTGGAGAAAAGCCAAACCTAAAAAAATGGGTTAAAAATTAGTTAATGCATAACATTTTCCTTATTAATGTGGATTCCACGGTACTGCACTTAGTGGGTGAAAAAATGGATAAAGAAATTAGTTTTTAATCCCATTTCTCAATCCTAAACACAAGGCCGTAGAACTCACATTACTAAATTCATGTGAAACTCATTTACCCAGTCTAGGAGGTAAGAAAATGGATTGAGAACGTGTAGCATTTTTCTAAAATAAAAGAGTAATATTATATATAAACCAATTTCTAACCTACTTTTCACCCACAAGATGCAATGCAATGGACCTTATATTAATAAATGCATGTGAAATTCATTCAATTTGTGTCTCGTGGGTAAGAAAATAGATTAGAAATTGATTTATATATAACATTTTTCTGAAAAAAAAAAAAAAGAGATTGTCTGCTTTGACATTATCTTCTCCTACTCATTTGCATAGTGGGAGCGAATACAGGGTAAACCGCGCATCAAAGCCAATGCTGATGTTTTTGCCTCAACGGCAGCATCTGCTGATGATCATAAGAGAATTCAGGGGATGCATTTCCCCCTTCAAGGTAGGAGCATCGAGCTCATTCTTCAGAGCCCAAATCTGCTTCAACCTACCCACTGCCAGAGCCAGGTTTACCCATTTGTGTATTCAGTTCTATTGGCCACATAGGGATTTTCATTATTTACATCCTACCATGGAGATTATCTCCAAAGTTCCAATTCAATACAGAATGCTGTTGTACATGACAGAACCAGTTGACGATAATCCCACAAAATGAACTAAGCTGCGGAAAATTTATTATACGCCTTGGAACGTAGAAAGATTGTCATAAGTTGTCTTTATCGGCCCTCCACAAGTGTAATGGTGAGCATGTTGGCTGAACATAGCTCATGCTGGCTTGGTGAAGAATCTGCTGTTGCTGCTGCTTCAAGCAACAGATTTCTTTCAGTGAAAAAACCTGGCTGTTTAGGCTGAGGTAATGCACTCTCACCGGCCAACATTAGAACCGCTCTCGACATGTCAGGCCTGTCTTCTGGACATTGTTGCACACATAACAGACCCACATGAACTGCTCGTAACAGTTCAAATGGATTGCTCGAGACTTCCATTGATGCATCAATCAACTCCACCGTCCTGCCTTCTTCATAAAGCTTCCAGGCCTAAAAAAACAGAAACTACTGTCAGTCGGTAATAATTTTTATTTCGAAACACCATTTAAAAGATAATTATTCAAAACTTTACATGACCAAGAAGGTTAAGGCGGTGGCCTGGATGGTTGAATAGCCTGTTTCTCTTTCCACTAACTATCTCCAGCAACAAGACACCAAAACTAAATACATCAGATTTTACTGAGAATAGTCCATCAATTGCATATTCTGGAGACATATAACCGCTGCACAGAATCATTGAATATTAAACAAAGTTAACAGCAGTAGGAGTGGATATCAAAAAACAAAGTTTAGAGGTTCTCACTATGTTCCAACTATTCTGTTTGTATTAGCTTCTGTTTCATTCCCTCCAAAGCTTCTAGCCGAGCCGAAGTCAGATATTTTCGGGTTCATCTCATAATCTAGTAATATATTGCTTGCCTTGAGATCTCTATGTACAATTCTTAGCCTAGAATCTTGATGAAGATAGAGAAGCCCCCGAGCAATTCCCTTGATAATGTGGAAACGTTTGGGCCCATTCAGTAATGCGCCCTGTGTTTGATCTGCATAATGTTTTCAAAGAAGTAAATTAAAGCTGATACTAGCCAGTTGGTTGCCAAACTTCATGAACTCTTTAGTTCTTGGTATGATTTACATCACATAACCAGTTCTTTGAGCTACATATAAGGTTTTGAGAGGGCCAAACCAAAGATGAAGAAGTCTAAGCTTTTGTTAGGCATGTATTCATAGATTAACATCTTCTCCTCTCCTTGAAGGCAATACCCAAGAAGCTTCACAAGATTCCGGTGCTGGAGTCTAGCAATATATATGACTTCATTTTTGAACTCATCATCCCCTTGTTCAGAATTCTTGGATAACGTCTTTACAGCTATTTCTTGTCCATCTTCCAACACACCCTAAAATCCAAATTGAAACATTTCACATTCAGCGATATTATCGAGAACTCTACCTTGAGAGTTAGACACATGATTTAATTAACCTTGATAAGTTCAAAGAAAAAAATATGGCAAACTTACAATAATTTATGTATAGCCTCATCTTTTAAGAAAAGTAAAAGATGAATTTCATAGGGAATGATGTAACTATATGTGATTATTTTAATTTTAATTCAAAATATCGATAATTGTGATTCATAATTTCAAAAATACCAATTAATGTATCAGAACTGTTACCTTGTAAACAGGTCCAAAACCGCCCTGCCCAAGTTTATTGTGAGTCGAAAAGTTATTGGTAGCTTTGGCTATAGTAGCCAAGTCAAACAATTGCAACTCTAGATCTTCTTTTTGACTTTCATTGGTGGAACCTTGCTTGATATTATTACTCATTATACCTGCAAAGTTGAGATGAAACGCATCTTGGTCATAACTCTGTATGAAACAATTAATTTTGTAGGGCTCACTTTATGGTGCGACTGAAGTCATTCTGTCAATTCGAGAAACTGAGCCTGTAAATTTCCTTCAAAAGAAAACGTGAGCAACTTCGCCAATAGAATCACTCATTCACCTCACCTTTTCTGCTTAGCTGCTGCCGCTGCTGCATTTGCTTCTGCTTCTTTTTCCAAATGTAGAAGGTTAGGCCCATGGCTAGCAGAAGAACTCCCGGTAATAATGCTGAGATGACTATGATTCGCGCCCTCTGCTTTTTAGCACCAAGTTGGCCTATATTTACAAAAATTAAAAGCATGAAATAAGTGAATCCTTGTGGTCACACTTCGGGTGGAAAATGTGAGGTATCATATTCTACAAAGAAGTGCATTGGGTTAAATTGCTGTAATTTCATGGGTAATGCTATACAAACAGAAAAATTTATACATAATTTATAATCAGAATAATGTGGTTCGATAAGAGCCATTCATTTTCAAACAAATCACTCATCATGATGACTTTTAATTATAATAATGCCACTGACATATTATTTTAGTCAAGTTTTCTGTATAGATTTTTTTGAAAGAATAGCATTTTTCAAACTTAATTCAACTCTTTGTTGTTGGTTTTTGGTTCGAAATAAAATATTCAATAACTTGACCAATTTGGGTAAAAAATAGTTTTATCTAGTTCTAAAAGTAATTTTTTCCTGAACACTCTAACCGCAACAAAAAAAAAAAAAAAAGAAAAAGAAAAAGAAAAAAAAGGGAAAATAAAACCATAAAGATCTTAACATAAATCTCATACCTAATTCTGAGGAAGCCATCCTAACATAAAGATCTTGTCCTCCATCTTCGGTGTATTCTCTAATATCAATCAGATCACCAAACCATAAGAAGCATCCACTTCCTCCATCTCTGACATCCATATTTGCACAAGCTGTGCAAGAGCAATTCTTCAAGCATACAGCCTTACATTCCGCAAGGGTCATGCTCTCATTAAAAGATGAATACCTTGTATCTGGCAATTTGACATTGGTATATTTCACAAAACCATCTGCAACCCCGCAATCCAATTGAGTCCTTCGAACACATCCATTTGACCAATCCGCTACACCCCATTCTTCTGGGAATTTGGGCTCAAATCCTATCAAGCACCCACATGCAGGGGAGTTACCAATATTACAACTTCCGTACGAACCACAAATTGCATAATTGTCGCAATTGTCCGTCAGTGAGTTTGTGTATATGATCCAACCGCGAGTTCGGTTGATCCATACAAATCGCTGCGTAACGCCATTAGGATTCAAGACTAGCCTGGTAACGACTGAGCTGTTTATCTGCTCATAGCTGTAATAAATCTCCTCCTGAGTATATACAAATCCAAATGTGAAAATGGGGTTAGGCTTTAAATTTGGCATTCCATTAAACCCAAGACCATTCCACGGTCCAAGCCTGAACTTCTCAACTGAACCGTTTCTCAAAATAAGTTGTGGGTATCCACCAGGATCCAGCCGATAGGTAGAATCACCTCGAGCTGGATCATCATTGCTCTTCCATGCCGATAGATACCGATCTACGCCAGTCAGCATGCTAATCCCGAACTTCATGCCTGGTAAAAGCGTATCGGACGGATAATCAAAGCTCTGCCACAGGAATTTCTCTGGAGTAGTACTATTCCCATTTCCATCTTTCATTACAAGATTTCCCGACTCCAAAAGTTGCACAACAGGATTCTCTGGGATTCTTGATGAATTGGATGACCAAATGATGACCTCTGAATGATTTAATAGAACAAGAATTCCTCGGTCGGTAACTGTTAGAACACCGGATGTATCTATGAGTGGAATATCTCTGTTTGCGACCCATACCAGAGTCCCAGTAGCTGTGTTCTTGTACCATATTCCCAAGTATCGGTTTTTGGAACTACCGGGGCTGAAAAATCCAAGTTCGAAGCTACCGCCAGCGGAAACTAAAGTCTCTCCATCTTTAATGGATTGATTGGTGATGATGGTATCTACTGAAGTGCAGATTATTAAGATGGAAGATAAGAAAGACCAGAAAATAAGTGCATTAATGCCTTCCATTGGTTTTCTGAAGCTTCCCTTCATGGCGTGTTTCTATATTTCAAGTAGATACTGTAGATCTTACTATTGACTTGTCATTGCACTATGCACACCAAGTCATTTTTTAATTCACTTATTGTCGAAAGAGTCAATGATACAGTTTTCTTGACAAATAGATATGAACAAATATCTAGCAAGGTATCTCTAACCTTGAAGCATCATATGCTCAGATGGTGAAATCACCACTACACTCTCTAATCTCTGTTTAACTTCCCTATATAGTTCATATTCTGTATTTAGAATCTATTGATAAACAATGGAAAAATGATCCATGGTATCTCATGGAAAAATATTTTCACACTTATTCTTTTGGAAGCCAAAAATTTCGTATGGCTATGCAAAAATTTTTAGAAATTACAGACTACTGTAATTTTACAAATTTTTATTCTAATATGACCAGTAAAACTAGCCCTATTAATTTTTCAAAATGCTATATCAAGAAAATTATTTTTCCACATGAATGGGGACTACTTCCTCATAATGAAAAACAATTTATTCTTCATGATCATCCCCATACCTGTAATTATTGGGATTATGTTCAAGCCTTCACTTAGACTTTTTCTATGAAAATCCAAAAAGAAAACATACTTGGTAGATTAAAATCAATCCACAAATTTATAAAAAAGGCTGGCCCCAATGGTTTTATATCTGGTGAAAAAAATTTGGGCCTCTTCATACTATTTTACCTGATGTTGTCCAAGAACAATTGGGCTTTTGGGCTGCCTATTGGCCCCACATCAATAAAATGGACCCCGCCCATTATATGGATGGATCCAATCTTCTCCATTTTTTCTGTGAATTTGGAATACCCTGGATTTGGGCCTGGACTCCTACTGTCAGAAAAGACCTAGATAATCTACTTTGTCTCTACAGACAATTCCATGTCGGATGGTGGAATAAAATGGATAAAAAATTGGATAAAACTGTGGCAAAAATAGCTGCTGTGGTTAAGAATTATCAACAGGAATCTGAATTCCAAAGATCTCAATCTTATCATTCTACATCCAAATTGGACATCATGAAAAATGCATTAAAAATGTAAAATCCTCTTATGAAGGATAAAGAATTAATGTATGAATGTCTCCGCCAATTAAAAGGAGAATTTCTGGCCACATTCAAATCTGACTCTGATTCAGATGAAGAGATGCAATCCCAATCCTCTCAGCACACCTGTCCAGCAGGAGAATCCCAAGATCCATATGAAGAGGATTCGGATCCTATTCCAACTACTGAAGATCTTTTTGATGCCATGCTTGACATTATGGCAAAGAAAAAGACAAGAAAGCCTCGTTCATCAGCCTCGTCAGATAAGGATAAGGACGACAAAAAGTAGCCGTCCCACGTGAAGATATATCTTCATTTGACATTTGTCGCACTACTCGACAAAAAGGTATCTTGCCTTTGACGCAGATGGCTATTCGATGCCAACTCATCTGGGTCCCACTCCATTATGCGTCATTGCTTACTAAAGCATTTTTGTCTATCATAAAGAGTTGTTTTGATTTGTCTCTCCGGACTTGTAATTATTTTTTAGAATCCGGAATAGTGTTTTTCTTGTATTTATAAAAGAGACCCTTCACCCTTGTTGAAGGCATCCATTCGTCATCTACTCTCTCTCTTGTTAATATATTTCTCATTTCAAAAGTTTGCTTTTCCTTTCCTCTCTTTGGTATTCTATTTGTCTTTCCTTGATAGTTCTTATTTATTCTGTTTGTTATTATTTGTATATCTTGTATCTATTCTGTTGTTTCTATTGTTTGTTTTTGTTCATTTTTTAATATTTGTTTATATCTAATATTTGTTCATATCTATCTGGGCGTAATATTGGTATCAGAGTCATGCTAGCTTAAACAGTAGTATGTAATTCTGCGTATAAAATATGTATATACGGTTTATATGAATTATTGTTACTGTTTTCCTTCTTCTCCATTGCTCAAACAAGTGGTACAGTACCCAAGTCGTGCCTGGTTTTGTTATTCCTTGTCTTATACCCTCGCAATGGGTTGGTATTGGGATGTGTCTTTAAATCGTTGACAACTATGCTTGTTTAATCAATAGATGGTAGTCTGGAAACACTAATAATTCTTCATATTTCTCGTATATTTATATTTTATACAAGGAATTACATGCTCTCTTAAATATGTGGAATCTTTTTCATCCATCATCTACTTCTAAGAAGATGATTAAAGCTGCTGAGGTAAATGAATACCCAGATCAACTTGAAGATCTGAATAAATGGGTTATACCCTCTGTTCAACCTTCTTCTATATATAAGATAGGTACTTTTGACCTTAAAGGTGTTAAAACTGTTAAAACATTTGAACAAACTATAAGCCTGCAATTTGAAGAACAGACAATCCAACTTTTGGATTCTATGGATATCATAAGATATCAACATAAATATAATTTCTTACACATAGGACTTATACAAGTTGCCTTTAAACCTCTTACCTTAAGTGGTTTACCAGCTAGTTTCCTAGCAGTTCTTCGAGATGCTAGATGTCTCGATTGGAAATCTTCCTTCATGGGGATCATGTAATTTAGTGTGGCCCATGGTCCAGTTTATTTTAATGTTTATCCCAATCTGCAATTATCTCTTACAAATGCTAATCTATTAGAGGCTATAAGTTTAAATACTAAACTCCATGGTTATAACTTTAAACCAGGATCTGAACCTTTATGTCTTAGTTATAGAATATATTTTAAAGCTCTTCATACACTTGCTCCTAATTGTAAGATGTTTAGTCCTTCTGGTAGCACTGTTATAATTTAATCTAATCTTCTTAGCTCTAATATAGTTAAAAATCGACAAATTACTTGGAATGAAGTTCAATTCCCAGACACTTGGCAGCTCCAACAAGCTGTCACACCTACTCCTTTGATCCAAGAAGAGGTGGATCAAATTATTCAAACCCCTGAAGGAGATATAGAGGTAAGATTTACTTCTGATTCTTTCCAAGGATCGAGATCACGATCTCTTTCCAGATCTTCTTCTATTAGATCACTACCTCCCTATAAGATTTCTCTGCCAGAAACTTCTAGGCTCTCTGTAATTATCGAATCTGTTAGGATTTCTGAACAACAAATTCCTCATGACATTCCTAAACCTCCAGTAAATATACTTACTGCTTCTGAAATGGATTTTCATCTTTAATGGATTTAAACCCAGGAAGTCCAATTAGAGCAATCCTTAATAAGGAATTGTTTCAACCATATTATAAAACCTTTTGTGATTGGTATTTTTCTAGCTTCAGTCCAACTGAATTGGAAAAGTATAAAAATCAATATTTTGAATATTTGAGTCATACTCAACAATTAGAACATTTTGTACCATGGTTTCTTCACTATTATGTGGATAATTTCTCCATCCATGTGCTTGAAGAAAAAACTTAGATGACAGATTCTGGATCTGTTATTCATTCGGTCTTTCCTCCTACAGAACCTCTAAAAGTAACTAGTTCCTCAACTTCATAGGTTCTCGAAGCTAATGCTTATGTTAAACCATCTCTGGTGAAAATAGTGTCTATCACTATGAAAGATTTGAATCAAGCTTTTAAACAAAGTAATTATACCAATTTATATTTACAAACAATTGGTCAACAACTATTGCATCTAGATCATAAGCTAGATCAATTACATACAAAACTTTCTCAAATGAAACTTTAAGAAGTCAAACCTTCTAAAGAAGCTAAAGCGACTTTACAACCTCCTTTAGATATTAAAGGATTTAAGTTAGAATCTACTTATGAATTTGTCTCTGTCTTAGAAAAGAAACTCAATTCTTTTCAAATTTCTACCCTTTCTGTCAAATCAGAATCTATTTCTGCACAACAAGATATTTCTGATCAAGATGAAATTAATAAAATTATAGCTGAACCTAGGCGTTTAGAACATTTTTATTATAAACGACCTACACCACAAGATGTCTTATTTGAAGAAAATGATAATTTTATTCAAAATAATTACCAAGGAAATTCCATTTATGAATGGAATCTTGATGGCTTGGCTGACAAATAGATATTTGACATATGTCATCGTATCTATATGTATAGCACTATTTGTAAACAACGTGGTAATACTGATAGAGCCATAGCTCAAATGATAATTAGTGGATTCACTGGAACCATCAAGGGATGGTGGGACAATTATTTAACCCCCACTGCTAAATCTGGAATCTTAGATGCAGTCAAACAGGAACCTACTCCTACCCCTAATGATCCTAATCATATTACTATTACTGAACAGTCAGTTTATACACTGATTTTAACCATTTGTGAGCATTTTACTGGAAGATATTCTAGTAATAATGAAAATATTAGGACACTTCTTCAAAATCTTAGGTGTCCCACTCTTACCCATTTTAGATGGTATAAGGATATATTCCTTAGTCGTGTTATGCAACTTCCAAATGCTAATAGTGATCATTGGAAGTCTAAATTTATTGTTGGTCTTCCCTTTCTTTTTGCTAAGCGAGTTCGTGAAGCTCTTAGGAACAGAAATGATGTAATTTCTATTCCTTATTCTAACCATTCTTTTGGAAGTCTTATAGACACATGTATACAAGAAGGATTAGCCTTATGTAATGATATTAAGCTGAAAAACCAGCTTAAAAAACAAAGGCTTACTGAAAAATCTCAACTTGGAGATTTTTGTGATAATTTTGGTATGGATATGCCAAAACCACCTCCAGATCGTTCTACACGATCTAAAGGTAAAAAGAAATTTAAATCAAAACCTCCTTATAGGAATAAGAAACATACCTGAGAAACTTCTACAAGTCAACCCTCTAAGAAGTATGTTAAAAAATCTTCTCATAAGAAAAAACCTCTACTCCTAAAAAAGAAAATTAAATGTTGAAAATGTGGCAAATTCAGTCACTATGCCAATAAATGTCATACAAAAAAGAAGTTAAACGAATTTCAAATTGATGAACAGCTAAAAGATACTTTAGCTAAAGTATTTTTGAATAGTGCAAGCGAACCAGATGATGATCTTACATCCGAAACATCTGAGCCACCTAAGTTAGATCAGGTTCAAGAAGATGATATTTCGTCTTCTAGTGATATTGACCCAAATAAGCAAGATCCTTGTGATTGTAACTATTACAAAGCCATAGTTAATATGCATGGTTTAAGCATTAATATGCTTACTCAGAATCAGGAAATAATCATAAAAATTTTAAATCAAATTCCTGATACAACTATGAAAGCTTAGATGATTGAAAATTATCTGAAGCAGGTAAAGCAACAGGATAATATTCCAAAAATTTCTTATGCTTATAGCATGATGGAAGTCATGAAAACACTTCAAAATCAACAAGGCAAACCTCTTACTTTACAGGATTTAAAAACTGAAATCAATCAGTTAAAAATAGAGATTAAATCTCTCAAAAATGACAATATAAGTTTAACCTCTAGGGTTAATAGTTTAGAATTAAGCAGACAGATGACTAGTTCTCCAGAGTCATTTCAGTCTTCTCTTCCCCAATATTTGGCTATTTTAGATCAAGTTACTTCGCAAAAGTGGTATATTAAAATCACATTATTCGTTCATAATGAATTATTAGTTGAAAATCTTACTGTTTTAGTTGATAGTGGGGCTGATTTGAACTGTGTTCAAGAAGAGTTAATTCCAACCCAATATTTTGAAAAAACAAAACATTCTTTGACTTCTGCTAGTGGCAATAAGTTAGAAATACAATATAAAATTACGGATACTCATATCTGTAATCAAGATATCTGTATCCCATCTACTTTTCTACTTGTTAAAAATTTACAACACCATGTTATACTTGGTACCCCTTTTTTACATAGTATTATGCCTATTGAAAAAATTGACTCAACAGGTATTTATACTAGATTAAATAATCAAAAACTAGTTTTTCAGTTTATAACTAATCCTCAAACTAGATATTTAAATGAAGTTAAAAATATTTTGTTAGCTAAAGAAAATCAAATTAATTTCCTTAAACAAGAAATTTCAATATGGACTATTTCTGAATCTTTAGTAAAATCTAGAGTTCAAGAAAAAATCAAATTCATTGGAAAACAATTTCTTAGTGAAATTTGTAATGATCATCCTAATGCTTTTTGGAATAGGAAACGACATATTGTCTCTCTCCCATATAAAAATGATTTTTCCGACAGACAAATACCAACAAGTGCTAGACCTTATCAAATGAATCAAGAATATCTTGATTTGTGCAAAAAAGAAATTGCTTCTTTACTTTAAAAAAAACTCATTAGGAAATCATATTCTCCTTGGAGTTGCACAGGCTTTTATGTTAATAAAAATGCTGAAATTGAGAGGAGAGTTCCTTGATTAGTTATTAATTATAAACCTCTCAATAAAATGTTAAAATGGATAAGGTATCCAATACCTAATAAAAAGCATTTGCTTGATCGTCTTCATAAGGCTTTAATATTTTTTAAATTTGATTTAAAATCTGGATATTGGCAAATTCAAGTTG